>CM062818.1:1481788041-1482388041 GCA_031772625.1 Pinus tabuliformis
CACTTCCATGAAAAAAGCCAAAAAAAGGGGGCTAATGTGCCATAGGGTTCTAAAGGACCCAAAGATGATTTCTATTTTCTCAACATTCAATGGAAAACAAAGTAAAGGACACGAGTGAGGGAGGATCTTCCAATGTTTGTAGCACCTAGCACCGACTGTTGCTACTGATATCTATCTACATTTGGGGCTGTCTTTGGAAACAGAATAAGTTGTGACAAAACAGGTATAAATGGAAGTTATATGAAAATTGGTGGCATAGCATCATTAATGGATCATTACAGGAATCCAAAAACCCAAGTCCATCTCAATGACAATGGAGATGTGAACCCCAACTCGACAAGTATGCTCATTCACATTCTTCTATTTATCCATATATCTTTTATTTATTTCTTCATCTTCTTATTTCTATTTTTAATGCCTCCTATCTTGGCATTTGATTGAGTAGAGAGGTTGAGTGAAAGAGGGATAGATCAGTAACACTTATTATCATTCCCTTCTTGTTGCTTTTAGGGTAAATGATAAGTGAAGGTTGCAGTAATTGTTATGTTCTTCCTTTTGTGGTTGTGTATCAATAAAATTTTTTTAACGTTTCATTTCAATTTTTTCTAAAAGGTGAGGCATTCATGTGTGGCAGAAATGACTTGGAAGAATGCATCACACTTAGTTTTTGGTTAAATTTATAAGACAAGGTTTTTTCCCTCAAAATCACCCAGAAATTTCACTTGGCCCAAATTGCTTATCTATGCCTCTGAAGAAGTGAATATTGATGGTTGGCTTAATGACATGCCACAATATTCACTAGATAACCACAATCCTATTGAAATGTTTCCCCCTTTTGTCAACAATGATTTACCATTTCGAAATTATATCATGTTCCCAACCTCTACTATGACAACTAATGGTGGGAAAAAATTCAAGGAATGATAATATTATTTGGAGGAAAATAACATTTAAATTTGGATGAGTGAATCAAATGTGCTATAAAAATGACTTATTTATTTAATTTATGTACCTAGAGATAGTTTCATACTTAAATACTTCATAATCTCATGCTTTTTACAAATTTACTTTCCATGCTAATGTTTCTTAATTAAATAAAAATAACTTCACCTAAACCAATTCCTAAATTTAATTTTACAAAAGTGGTTTTCCAAAATCACCATTTGTACATTAATTGGTGCATTTGGAACTATATTCCCATGCAATGCTACTTAGAAAAAAATCTAGGTCACCTTCTCTCTCGATCTTATTTTTATTTTTCTTGTTAGCATTTTCAACTAATGGGCATTTGTGGTTTGTGGAATATTTCATCTATTGTTTTGTCCACTAGCTAACTTTAAATATTTGGTACATTTTGTTCTTGTCAAACAAAAGTTTCTTCTATTAGAAGATTAAATGAGATCCACTTCAACCTTCATTTCTCCCAGGACCCTAAAGTGGCACATCTTATGTCACTCTATGTCTCTCAATACCATTCATGACTTTACTCATTCATTGGTTCCTATAAGTTTCTTATTTAAATGAAAGGTGACCAAATTTTTCTAATGGTTTTACTTTTAGTGGCACTCTTATTCAATGGCATGATCGATTTTGCAAATATTTGAAGTCTATTTCTTATTCAATTCACTTTTCCAAGAATAGTATTCTTTTTATTTTTTTCCCTTCATCTCTTTCACCTACCCCATTCATCACAAATGCAGTTTAAGGAATTTTCTAGGAGGTATTTTTTTTCACATTGGCTTGCTAAGATTGAAGAGACTATTGATGTTGTTGTCAAAAAATTATTCAAGGATATTCAAGTAACATGTTCATTGGCTAGGATTACATATGTTGACTGCATATGTACATATTTAATTCAATTTCTTCTATGAAATCTTGTGAGATCGAAGCGTTATCTAGTCTTTAACAAATTAGATTTGCTCCTTCTTATGTATTGCATTGTATGAAATGGATTGGTTCTTTCTATTCAAGTTCTTGTAAATATTGAATCTTGTGGGGCTTGTAATTAAAAAATAAAATATCCACTATTTCCTGTAGTAGTATTCCAAAAATCTTAAATTGGCACTAGTTGTTTTCTTCAGTGATCATATTCTTCTACGAAAGATGGAAATATATCTCAGAAATTCTTTAGTTTTTGAAAGAGTGATAAAGATTAAATGGATGGTTGCCAAGACTAGCACTTGACTATGATTGGAATAGTCCACAATAGTCACCTAAAACTGGTCCAAAAGTAGACTGAATAAAAATATTAGAAACTAATAGAACATATTGGAAATCAAGAACTTAGATATGAAAAACTATGAAAATATCCAAAAACATTGGCAACCCAAAAAGATAAAGAAAAAATGGAAATATTGAGAGAAATATTTGATATCTGCAACACTTATTTCAATTGCACTAATAGACATGCACACATTGAGAGTCTAGCAAATATTAAGGAGCTTGTAGGGCTTGGGTACAAAGATTCAGTTTTGGCTGTAACGGTAAATCTCAAATCTTATGATAAAGGACATAAAAATTAATGCAAGTGTTAGTAGGTCAATCTATCTCACAGGTTTTCTAAACATATATTTTCTAGCCCTACTTAGAGGATAATCATTAAGGAATTTGGACAAGTTGACCCTCATGCAAACTATTTTCTTGCGACAATGTAAATAAATCGTTATGGTTGTGATAAATAACTCCAGCAAGATACATATACATATATTTGAGGAAAGGTAAATATTACAAGGTATGCCAAGAAACTAGAGTCATATAGGGCAACACAATTCAACACTTTTCTTGACATAGAAATTATTATATCATTGCAAGAAGATGAGGTTGTTTCTACCATCCCAAGGATTGACAGTAAAAATTTCATACCAAGAAGAATTGTTTGGAAAGTAAAGTGATTTTTTATTTTATTCTTTTTCGATTAGGCTACAATTGGTCTCACAAATCTGAGAATCAGACTTATACACATGTTCATCTAGGCCTTGACCATGGCCTTCAAGGTAATGTGGTGCATGGAATGGCAAGAAATGTATGTTGCAAATATTGACCACAAAATAAATCATATTTAGAAACAAATATATCTAGTAGGGTCTCATCAAGATTAGGCCCATTAGCTTGTGGAATATTTTCAGGTTAAACTTTTGTGGCCTTTTCAATGGAAATCTCTTGATATATTTATCTAGACTTGATTTTGATGAAAACAAGATGAACTATTGAAAATGGATTTGTGAATAGAAATATTGGATTTTTCTTTGATTGAGTAATTATCAGCTCACAAAAGAATATAGCGATAAGCTAAGCCAATTGAGGTTGCCGCTCGCTAGGTAGGCAACATGACTATTAGTAAATTCCAGGGAAGGACATAATTAACAAGCATATGCATGAAGTCACAAACCCATAAGATTTTTTAACTTCTAATGATCTTATACTGGTAATAAAAAAAATCAATTAACCATTTTCAAATGAGATGAACACTAATTTTTTGTTTCCTTTCCCTTATGACAAGTTCTTTAGGTATTAAATGGAATGGTACTTGGTTATGTTAAGAAAGGAGTCCTTAAAGGAATGATGATAGAAGGATAAGCCTTTCATATTAGCCTTGAGCATGGTGCCTATCCAAAAGGTAGTCCCCTCCAGCTTCAAACCTAATTTTCCCTCTCTTGAGATGAAAATGTTCAAGGATTATCTAGACTATTGAAATACAGTTTGGTTATTAGTGTATTTAATATTATTATCGTATAGGAATTTGCTACAATGGACTTTGTAACATTGATATTGAGCAATTTTTTTATTATTTTTTCATCATACTAGTTTGAATGTTCATTTTAAATAAGTGATTAACAATTTTTTAACTAATGGTGCCATATGATTTTTTCTTGTGAAACTTGTATTATGTTCTTTGTGGATGATATTGACGTAGACACTAATTTAATGTTAAAATATGTAATGAAGTTGTTATGTTAGTTTATTTTAATTGATTACATGGAAGTGATGGACTCATGAGGTTGTTGTAGTACATCCTTGCTAGGTGATTAACTAATGTTTTTTTCTCTAATATTTCTAGATGGGAGGATGAGGTTGTGTGAGATGCTCCTTGGGTGATCATAAAAGAGATTTTGGATAAGCACCAAATTGACCATGTCAATCATGACACCCTTCAGTATGACATTCACCCCTTTGTCCTAGACACATTTTCTTTATTTTAAAAATATCATTACTTGTTAGTGGAATCATGAAATGGAGATCAATGTAGACATGTTTTGGTTCGTTTTAAATTTTTATCTTTTAATATTCTTAGCCTTTGGAGACATCTTAAATATTCCAATATGGTTATTCAACTTCCTGATTGTAGAATATTACATCACTAGGATGTGCAATGATAATCCATTTTTCATATGTAAATATGTCAAAACTTGATCTAATTGTGAAAAAATACTTTGATTAAAATTTTACAAGTAATGATACCATCATGGTAGTGAGCCCAAAGATTGTCCTAACTTTTCAATCCTATCTTTCCCAACTAGAGGAACATGTGGCATTGACCACCTCATATTTTGGCTATTGTCAGAGTTTCTTAGGGTTTTAGTGGAGGTTAAAAATTGTTTACTCCAACCTAGGCTAAATCTAGGATGTTATTGTTATTTTATTGTAATGGAAGTTGATCTCCTCTCCTATATATCCCATATAATATAACCTCTTCCTCATTTGAACTCATGGTTGGATTTTGATAGCTCTCTCTTTTGGAGCCTAATAGACATATCTTTCATGGTGCAACTTGAAGTGTAAGGGTTTCTTCCCCATTCAAAGTGTGGCACCATTCTTCCTATTTAGCATGTTGCTAATGGATTGTAGAAAACCTAGAAAATTTTAATTAAGGCCATAGAAAGGAAAATTTGTCTCATTGGAAGGGTTTTATGTTAGAATTGTATTCCTGTATCCTCCATTGATGCTTTATGCATGATTATATTGCATTAATCAGATCATCTCTTCAAAGTAATATCATTTAATACTTCATTGTATGTGGTACACCATAGTTTACATTGTTTATATCTAGCACCACTCTTGGGACATCCTGGTTGATTTCTACATTCATTTTTCAGCAGGTTAGGGTTTAGTTGTGGTATGTGCATGCAGTCCTAATTTCCATAACCCAGAAACTAGCCCCATCGTTGAACTAGCCTCCCTGGACTACATTTTCCTTGGGGATTGGAACTAGTTTTCACGGTCCTCCCATCACCCCTTCTTTATAATATACTACAACAAAAAAAAAAAAAAATTGCTAAAGCTACTCTTCGAAATCACCTTCTTTTGTCTAATATTTACTAATCCTATCCTAGGGAAGCCCCCTTGAGTTGGAGAAGAGGCAACCTAAAGTGTAGAGAGTGAGTTATTGAGGTGATAGTTGGTAACCCCTATAAGTTATAGTTGGGTTAGCTTTGTTCTTTGGGGATTTAATCATACATACTAGTTCAAATTGTAATAGAGGGCACATGCATGTATCTAGCATGCATGCACCAACCTAAAACAATTTTTCATTTTAGTTATTTTTAGAAATAGAAAGTTGTTTTCTATCTTTAGTTAAGTAATAATTCTTAATTAGGAAACTGCATGAGTTAGAGGATTTTCCATATTTAGAATAGGGTGTAAATCCCTAGGAGTGAGGAACTTTCTTTCATGCATGCATTACCTCCCTGTGGAAGTTCTATTCTAGGAAATTGACATAGGTTGGGGCCTTAGGTGCTCTATTATATACACCCTAGTCCAAGAAATGTTTATCAAGTGATCCAACAAATGGAAAATATTTTTGAGACTATTGGTGGAAGGATTTCCATTAAATATTACAAGCACAAAATGAGAATTTTGATGAATAACTTCAGGCATAAATGCAAAAAATTAATGACCCAAGGTCAAATCAAGAAAATCTTGACATCCAAGGTCAAATCCAAGGTAAAAATTTTGCTCTACACTGTAGACTAGTGTGCCTCACCTAATATAATTGAAATTAGGCATATGCTAACATGTAACTAGATAATTACATAACAACTTTGATTATAATTGGTTGATCTAATTCCTTGGGATTGGGTTTATTTAAATTGGTTTCTTTGAGAGATTCTTTAGGCAACACAGGGGAACACTTCTCTATTACACAATCCAGACTTATTTGGGTTAAAATTTGTTATGAACATCTGACAAGATTGAAAAAGTTGCACTACATGGAGTAGTTTTCCTATGTTTAGGAGCTAGGTATGAGTTTTATTTGTTGTGAGGTTTCCTTTTGCAATATTTCAGTTCTTCATTTTGGTTTAGTCCTTCCTACCCACCACGAGTTCTTCAGACCTTGTTTGTTCATTATTACGAGGGGTGATACTAGAGCTATGACATATGACATTACACATGTCCGTTCCTTTATGTTGCATACATGACTACCAGTTTTAGGTCCCTAATAGGGAAAAGGTCCTCATTTTCCTATATAATTTTTCATTGAACTTGCACAGGTTCCATACTCCAACTAGCCTATCCTCAATGCTTTTGATATTGTTGGCCATATGATTTTCTTGTTTGTAAATGTGACTGAATTCTATGCAGTGGAAGGATTTTTAGAATTTTTAGATGTATGCTGGCATCTTGACTTGATGAATTCCATTTTTTGACCTATCCTCAAATCATTCTGAAGTGGAATCTTCAAGTTTGTCTATTATCATATACAAGTCCCCTTTAATATCCTGTTGGTGATTTACAAGACGTGGCGATACATTAGCCATTTTATGGTTGTGAGTTTACTGTCATTATGTTTAGGTTTCTCTATGTTTTTAGTACGGGAAAAAAATTTCATGCCCTCATGATTTGTAAATAATGCTCCATTGGTTGAGGGAAAACAGTTTCCCCTTGATGCCCCTAAAAACTCAGATTTTGAAGGGTGGGGTAGGGGATGCCCTAAAGAAATGTTTGGGTTCTTTCATTTTCATGTGCATGAATGCAAGGTTGGAAATATTGAAAGGGGTGGTGAATCAATATTTCTTTTCAATTATTATTTTTACCAGTTATATCACTTATAATTAGAACACAAAATGAACAATAAGAATAAATACTTTTATTAATCTCTTCTTTACAACGAATCCAATACAATAATGTGTAGGGCTCCAACCCTAGATTAAGATACCAATCTTCAATCTCCCAAGCTCCAAACTCTATTTTTCCAATCTCTAAATTGGAATTTCCAAGGCTCCAACCTTGTCACTTTGAGGCACCAACCTCTAGGGATCCAACCCTATCTCTACTACATTCTCCAACTTGGTCTCTTGAGGAATCCTATCCTCTAGGCTCCAACCCTATCTTCGGTACAAGATCCTGTATAAATTTCACCATAGATTAAACTGATAATGCAATGTAACTAAAGCAATATACTTAATCTACTTCTACAATCAAACTTGCGGAAGCTTAATCGATTTTGAGCAAGATCAAATAGAACGCATATGACAAATGAAGAAGAAATCAATCACACATGAACACAAAAGAATATTATGGGGAAAGACTCAGCTAAAAACCCCATTATCTGTATTATCATACAAGTGGAAATATCTCAGGATTACATAAAGATTTAGCTCACAAGCTATCCAACTCTCAGTACAATCCCTCACTGTTGCTCATAGACAGAATAGACAACACATATGCCTTCCTTTAGTCCTCCAAGCCTCCTATTTCCTTGCGTAGTTTCTTCGAGGTCCTCAATTTGCCGCCTGTGTGTAATTACCTCACACACTGCTCTCTAACCTCTGAAATAATTGCGCAATCCTGAAGGAGATAATTCCTTCTCCATTGATGAGTTTCCTTTATAGGAAAATTCCTCCAACTAATAGTACATTTTCCATTCCTTTAATCTCAACTGGGTCTTTGTCTGAACTGACATGCATGAGTTATTTATGAGAGAATATTCAATTATCTAAAGTATACTAGTTGCATGCATGCATGCATTGAATAAAAGAACTCATAATTAGTTACACAAACTATTTGGAACTAATCTAAGTGGACTTAACTCAGTTAACTGAGCTAACTAATTACAACTCATCTTGATCTCCTTAATTAAGGGATAACTTCCACAATCAAAGGGATAACTATTGCATGTCTTCACAAAGACTTCATGTTTGATTTTCTCCAACTAATTAACTCAAGGTGAATTAATTAATTATTTTTCAAATAGCTAGTGACAGTAAATTTGAATTTGAATTCTCAATTTTAATTCATGGACTAATTAAAATTGGAATATATCCTGAAATACTATTTATAGCAATGTTATTTTTAGCATTTCTATTTTATCATTCCTTGTTGCTATTTTCAACATTGGTACCTGAAATTCTATCTATAGCAATGTTATTTATATCATTTCTATTTTTAGCATTTCTTGTTGCTATTTTCAACACTTCCTCTCAAGAAGAAAGGAATTGAACTCAAAACCAATCCTGAACCTTTGGAATGTTCTTCATGCAACACTTTTCACTAGTTTTGTTGCTCCAGCAACTCTAGAAACAAAAAAATATCCAACCTGAATCAAAATGATGCCTTTGTCATCAAAGTCTCTAATTGTTACTGCCTCTGTCGACTGAAAACTTTGCACCTCTGTGCTTTTCAGTATCTGACTATTCTAGCCTCTATCACTTTGATCTCTAACTGCATCAATCACACTAATTCCTCCTGCTACTATGTACTTTGGGCTCCTATAGCAAGGTACGATTCATGAGGTAAAACATCTCAATGGACCCTGCCCAATTTCAGCCTTCTTGGGACTATCACTTCACATCGCCCCACCTCACACCTAGAGGTATGGATGCATGTGATCCCTATGCCCACTTGGCTAGAAATTTCCCCCTATTGGAGGTCTCTGCATGTGTGGATGCCTCCACTCGATCTCCTCTCGGCTTCTGCAGTTGTGGCTGCTCCACAACCTCCTGAAACTGCTTCACCAATTGTGGCTCCTCCACAATTGTCTGAGACTTCTTCTGGCGATACATGTTGAGAGGTAATGGACTCTCCCTCTGTTGTGGTCACCAAAAACCCCCCTCTTTGTTTAATATTAGTAATAACATCAAGCGAAGGGGGACCCTTAACCAAAAATCCAAAAAATATTTTTGTTTCAAAAATATTTTGTATTAACTCCCTAAGAGCTATATTGCGTCGCAAAGGAAAAAAGAAGCGCTCTCCCAAAGCGCATAAATACACTGAAAGGGAGCGACGCGAGAACTCATCGCACCGCATGCATTAAAAGTGCTCAAAAAGGGAAAACCTAAAGAACTGCTGACGGTCGATATGCGACGTCGCACGTCGCAATGTCGCATAAGCAGCACAAAGTGACAAAGCGAAAACCTTGCGACCTTGCGATCTTGCGATATGCGATTTGCGACCATGCAAAGCTACGACCTGTGATCTATGGTTTGCAACGAATGAGACCATCAATTGCTGCGATACCACTTATTTACATCGCAATCTTCGACGCTGCGATGCAAATCGCAGAAGCCATTCGTCGCAGGCATTCCTCGGCATGATCTGTGAGCCCAATATTAGGCGCGCACCTTACGGGAAATTAATGATTGTACGCCTGTGTATCCAAAGATGATTATGTTGCATTTTTCGAAGAGGCAAGTCATAATGGGTGACATGATTATGCATTCATTGGAACTTAATTGATTTCATGTCAATCTTTTCTTCTGTCGTGAACTATAAGTCAGCAATTGATATAAATCTATATGCAGGAAACATCTAAGGAAAAGCACCAGAACTAGAAGAACAGAGAGGAGATGACTTCGCAAATGGATACCGCATACAGCAGGGCCGCAGATTCCAGAGTATCACTCAACAAATGCTGATGGGAATAGGCTATCTAGGAATCAGAGTCAAAGGCGCACAAAAGCAAAGCGTTTATGAAAGATCCTGAGTCCCAAATTGGGTAAAGCAAAAAGAAAAACGCTTAAGGGGAAAGACGTCTCAGAAAAGCCTAGAACAAAGAATGGAAACAAGTTTCAATTGAGAAAATCGTTCAGGCAACAAAATCCCCAGCTCATTGAGTCATTCACACGACCGGAAACCGAAATAGCAACAGCACAATCAGTTTGAAAGAAATCTGAGTTGTACTAAGTATACACGCCGTGAAGACACTCCTCCAGAAGAACACTTTCAAAAATATCTTCTAGTTTGTCAGAAAGAGGTGCCAGCTCTTGTTATTTCTAATTTTCAAGCTTGAACAAAAGGAAAGGACAAGCAGCCAACTCTTTCACAGGGAACAGCGCATCGCTTACAGCACTAAGGAGCAGATACAGAAATGGTTAGAAATTAGATTCAGTTTTTAGAAATAAATTTGTTTTAGTAAAAGGGCGGTCATTTGAAGCCGTTCCCTAAATTTGTGTAATTAAAATTAGCCGGTTAGTAGTATTTAACCCTTCTCGTTGCATTGGAGAAGGGTCCGGAAATTTGTCAAAAAACTTGTCCTCAGAACAGGCACTTTTGCACCCTCGGAGGGGGTTTTTGATGAATAGACGGATCGAGATTTATTTATGTTTGCATTTTAATACCTGCTACTGATGTTGCACTTCTGTACTCTTAGTAGGCATTAGAAGTAAGTAGAAATAGATCGTTATTGCTTAAGGTCTGTGAGTATAAAATCAGTCATAAATGGTACTTTTATCTCTTGACGAATTTCTGCTTGCATTCTTAGAGTAATATACAGCTGATGTTGTTTATATGTTAATGTATGAATGAGTGGACTACCATTTGGCACTTTTGTACGGTGGAGTCATTGATTTGTGCTTAATACATGAATAACTGATTATGCGGTATGTTGTTCACAACCGTTTTGCTTAACGTTTTATGCAGGATGGTTCATCTTAATTGATTTATATTCTCATAATAGCTTAATAATCCTCATTACCAGTTATTGTGTGAAATCTTTCTAGATCGCATAATGGAAAAAGTTCTATCCCGGGTTAGCGTAGATTAGATGTGTTGTTCTTGATAGATTAAAGTAGTATAAAATTCAGTCTCAGAGTTTAGAATTAAATTGGCTTAGAAATAATTCCAGATTTTCATTATCATATTCTATACACACACACCCCTTAGATCGGGAAGCTGGTCCCGTTATCCCCAGTCGGACCCGCTACACCAAACGGGCACGGAGCCGCCAACCAGGTTCCCGACCGGGTGGGTATCCCCCTTGTTGTTGACCCGATTTCAGGGCCGTCAACATATTTGGCGCTAGAAGGAGGGCAAAAACTATGAATGGCACCTAAAGCAATATCTAAATACCATTCTGAGAGTAATACACCCTCATCAACTCCCTCGACTTCTCCGACGTCGTTAAACCCGGAATTTGAAGTCGCTCGAGTATCTACCACTGCTACATATTCGCATATATCAGACCAATCTATTATTGAACCCCCTGAAATTCAAACTTTAATTCGTAAACTCCAGGGATTCGCTATTTTTAACCAGAAGTCTGATAAATCTAAAAGCAGCGTGACTTCGCAGTACAACCCTGCTCATCCCCCTACCAGATTAAAGAGTGAAAAATTTGGCATACAACCAAGTGAACTCCCTCTTCCTACCAGGAAAAGAGCAAGAAAAACACCACCAGAGTCTGACAGTAAGACTCCTTCATCCACTTCGTCCATATCAACTCCCTCACCGCGAAGTCAACCACCCACTCTTTCATTCCAACTCACTCACCCATCTTCTACAAACCTTCCTCTTCGAACATCAAAGATCTTAATATCCTCATCTTCTCAGCATCAGGGATCATCTTCTGCACTTCCATTAACTAGCAGCTCAACGATGGCCCAGTCTCCATGGAACAATCTTGGGGCGGTTTTAATGCCTCCACCCCTGAGCCCTATACCGGCCCATCCTGAGAAATGGCTGCCTAAATTCAATCTGGAAGCAGGCATGCTAGCCGAGGAACATATCAATAATTTCATGCTTTCTGTTAATCTCAACGGAGTCACTAATGAAGACGCTGTTGTCCGGCTTTTCCCTTATACAATGGAAGGAACAGCCGGGTCGTGGTATTTTTCGTTACCTTCCGGATCCATCACAAGCTGGGATATTTCTCAAAGTCATTTCCTCACCAAGTTTGGTGATGACAGATCCATGGCGACATTGATCAATGACCTATCTAATCTTAAGGCTGAGGCTAGGGAACCCATTAAAGATTTTAACTTACGGTTCAATAAGATCCTCAACAAAATCCCCGCTGCTTCACAACCCAGCGAGGAAGTAAGATGTGAATGGTACATCACGGCTTTACCTCCAAACTTGGCTATCTTCGTAGATAGGGAAAACAAGACCACCTTAGTTGACAACTTGACAGAAGCGTTGGCAGTGGAAAAACGCGTGGTAGCCCTAGAAAAGAGATCTGCTATAGAAGAACGCAAATCTAAGAAGATCTCTTTCAAAGAAGACACCAAGAAGAAGAAAACGAAAGACCCTTTCGATTTGGAAGGATTACAAAAAGTGTTGAAAGCCATGTCCAATGAGATGATTGATATTAAGAAACAAGTAGCAGAGACTTCTTCGAAAAATCCCTTTAGGACTTTTAAAAGAAATCCTCCCATGGAGGTAAAACCACCTAGTGTTGTCTCAAACGTTGAATCTGAACAAGACGAAGAAGAAGAGAATACCACTGAAGGGCAGACCGACGAGGAAGAGGTCGTAGAACTACAAGGAATGTGGGACTTCATCCTCCCACAAGAAGAGGATCAAGAAGCATTTCCTATTAGCACGAGAAGCAAAAATCAACTTGATCCTCCCCAAACTACCCCAAAACAAAAGGGCGAAACCCTGCAACAAAAGAAAAGGTCGCAACAAAAAAGACAACTGCTAAAGCGACCCAGCTTAGCCCAGTCCAGTCTGATCAAACGCCTCCATCAAGAACATTAATAGTGTCGGATGAAATGGAATATAACATCGTTGATGACATGAAGAAGACTAGAGCTAATATCACTCTGTATGAATTGAGTAAATTGAAACACCAGTAGAAAATAATGATGAAAGAATTACATGCTGTGCCTACTACATCTTTACCTACAACTGTAGCTTTCCACAATCTGGGAAGACCTCCAACCAACACAATCAATAAAATTGATCCAAATGACATCGCCTTGATTGGAGGAAGATCGAGATCTCATACTCCTCCTTTTCTTCTCACATATGAAATCTTCAATAAAAACGTGCACAATTTCTTGGTCGATTCTGGTGCTTCAACGAATATTTTACCCAGGTCAATATGTGCCAAATTGAATGTGCAACCTCAAAAATCCGCAGTACGTATAGTTCAACTTGATCGATCCCAAGTCGAAGTGATTGGTGAACTTAATCAGGTGACCATAAGATTGTCGTCTAACCCAAAAGTGTGTCAGGTTATCGACATTCTAGTAGCTGATATCCCTGAGTTCTATGGTTTGATTCTTAGCAGGGATTGGTCGGAGAAACTCCACGGATATTTCTCAACCGACTGGTCGCACATGTGGTTACCATACAATGGTAAACCAAATCAGATAAAGGTTGAATGAGAGTTGCACCAAAAATACATAGTGACAGAACTGGAAGGAGAAAATGAAGCCATAACATACAATAGCAGCATTGTAGGCAATTACGTAATAGATTATTTCCTAGGTAATTTCAATGCTCATATTTCACCATACTTAGAGAATTCAGTTTTATCCCAAGTTGAAAATTTCTCCCAAACTGATGACTCAAAATGTTTTAGTTTTTTAGATAATTCTGTAAATACCTCTTTATTTTGGAAATTATATTTTGACGGATCTAAATCCAATGAGGGAGCAGGAGCAGGATGCATTCTGATTAACCTAGACGAGAACAAGATTATGCTCACATGCAGACTTGAGTTGGATTGCACGAACAACACAGCGGAGTACGAAGCCTTGGTTCAAGGCCTATACAAAGCAATCGGATTAAACGTTAAGTATCTTCAAGTCTTTGGAGATTCGGAGATCGTCGTAAAACAGGTACGTAACACCATACATTGCCTGTCAAGTCATTTAAAGCATTATCAATCATTAGTTCAAGATCTCATTGCACATTTCGTAGCATTTAACATCTCGTCAATTCCAAGAATTCAAAACGCGAGCACAGACCTGTTAGCTAACGTAGCCTCTAGACTTATCCCTTCCGAAGATTTTAGTCCTGATAGGTTTTCAATAGAATTAATCTTTAGACCATCCATCCCTGACAATATCACCAATTGGAGAGTGGTCAACGACAATCCTGACATCGTAAATTTCCTTACTTCTGAAGGATCCTACTCAAATCAGATAATCGACGAAGACCATCATGATCACCAAATACAACAAAATGGCTCTGACAATGCTATACCGAAATCAGTGGTCAAGTTAGAATATCTGTATGATTTGAAAAGTCGGTTTAAAAAGTCCGCCAATGCTAAAATTTGCAGTTCTACCCTGAACTATGAATTAGTAAACCTAGGCACCGATCAGAAGCCACAAAACGTTAACCTAGGTCATGGCCTAGCCCCTGAAGAGAAATCAGCATATATCCGTCTTCTGAGACAATACAAAAACGTTTTTGCCTGGAATTACGATGAGCTAAAGACATACAACACTTCTATCATTCAACATGTTATCCCTATGATTGACAATGAAAAACCTGTCCAGCAGAAGCTCAGAAAAATACACCCTAACCTAGAAAATCAGATAAAAACTGAGCTTAATAAGTTGTTGAGAGCCAGAATAATCTTCCCCGTAAGGCATTCTAAATGGGTATCCAATATGGTGCCTGTTAGGAAGAAAAACGGAGACATTAGAATCTGTATCGATTTCCAAAATCTCAACAAATCCTGTCAGAAAGATAACTTTCCCCTCCCACCTATGGAGCAAATATTACAGGCACTAGCAGGCTTAGAATTAATGTCATTCCTGGATGGATTTTCAGGATACAATCAAGTACTGGTGCATCCCGATGATCAGTTAAAGACTACGTTCCGAACCAAATGGGGCACTTATGCATATCGGAAGATGCCATTTGGTCTGATCAATGCCGGAGCTACCTTTCAGAGAGCCATGGACATTGCGTTTAAAGGGCTAGTCAATAAATCAGTAGTGATTTACCTGGATGATATAACAGTGTACTCCAAAAAACGAAACAACCATCTCAAAGATTTGAAGCAAATCCTTCAAATATGCTTGAGGTATGGGATTTCGCTCAACCCAAAGAAATCTTTCTTTGCATTAAGCGAAGGGAAATTGCTCGGATTCATAGTGTCGAAATCAGGTATTCACATAGAACCCGACAGAATCAAGGAAATTTCCGAAATATCCATACCCCATAACAAGAAAGCCATGCAATCCTTCCTTGGACAGATCAATTTTGTCAAAATATTTGTCCCGGATTTTTCACGTATTATTTCTCCCTTACAAAATATGATAAAAAAGAATTCAAATTTCAAATGGGGTCTAGATGAGCACAAAGCGTTCAACTTAATCAAACAAGCTATCATCAATGCTCCATCTTTGGCCACCCCAAATTTTTCGGAATCTTTTATCTTGTACACTTTTGCCTCAGAGAAATCTTATGCTGCGATTTTGACCCAAGCAAATCAAGAGAAAGCGGAAGCTCCAATCGCATTCTTTAGCTCGAACTTACAAGGTGCTGAAATTAATTACTCAGACGTAGAGAAACAAGCATATGCTGTTTTCAAAGCGATCAAATATTTCAGACCTTTCTTGCTTAAAGCCCACACTAAAGTCGTAGTACCGTTTCCGGCGGTAAGAAACCTTTTGGTGCAGAAAGACGTGGGCGAAAAGAGAGCTAATTGGATTACCGCTTTACAAGAATATGATCTTGAGATCAAACCAACAAACATCGTAAGAGGTCAAGGCTTCTACAAGATGTTAGCCGGAGCATCGCAAATCCCGGAGAACTCATCTGAAGAGGTACAAGCATATGAGGTAAGCCTAAACGATGCAGAATCATCATATGCTGACACCATTTATTTTCTTAGGAACGGGTATGCTCCATCACGTCTGGATCATACCAAGAAAAGAGCTCTGAGATTAAAAACTAAACAATACCAGCTCATAAATGATGTCTTGTTTAAAAGGAATTACGATTCTGTGCTTCTTAGGTGTCTTGAGAAAACTGAAGCTGAAAAGGTTTTGCACGAACTCCACGATGGACCAACGGGTGGACACTATGCCAGAGATGCGACTGCACATAAAATCTTGCGTGCAGGATATTATTGGCCCACGCTGTTCAAAGACTCATACAATCACGTAAGGAAATGCCAAGTCTGCCAGACTGCTGCAGGAAAACAAAGGAAACCGTCCATGCCGCTACAACCAGTCAACATCGACCAACCATTCAGTCAATGGGGCTTGGACATAATAGGTGAGATCGTTCCTCACTCTTCTAAGCAGCATAAGTATATCCTTACGGCAACTGATTATTTTACCAAATGGGTGGAAGCAGTTCCTCTCAAGACAGTTCATTCTGAAAATATTATTGAATTCATAGATCAATTTATCATCACTAGGTTTGGATTGCCAACAGCATTAATGTTTGATAACGCTTCATATTTTTCTGGAAATACTATGACTGAGTTTGCGCTTAAAAGAGGGTTCAAACTGAAATATTCTGCCAACTACTATCCGCAAGGTAATGGATTGGCTGAGTCAACAAACAAGAACCTAATCAGAATTATCAAAAGAACAGTCGACCAAAACCAAAAGAATTGGCACAAAGCACTGGTAAATGCTTTATGGGTTGATAGAATCACAAAGAAAGCTTCAATCGGCACTTCTCCCTTTAATATAGTTTATGGGAGAGAAGTGGTTCTTCAGACTCACCTAGTCATTCCCTCTTTGTCTTTAGTGCAATATACCAATGAAGTATCTACTTCCTCTTTACAATTAAGACAAATGGAAATAATCAAACTAGAAGAACAAAGAGAACAAGCTAGGAAACCCATGCTCATCACCAAGTGCTAATAAAATCCTCTTTTGACTCAAGCATCATAACCAGAAAAAACTTTCAGATGGGTGATTTAGTTTTGAAATGGGATAAGGCTCATGAAGAAAAGGGCAAACATACGAAATTTCAAAAGCTGTGGCTTGGCCCTTTTCAGATTGTAGAAGTCGTAGGCCCGTCTACATTCGTGTTGCAGGATCTGGCAGGTAGGAGAGATTCTTTACCTGTCAATGGACTGATTCTTAAATTATACTTTCCATAGAAGAGAATTTTTCTAATTTTTGTAGGATAGATTTAGTTTTTAGTTTTTATTTTGTTTTGTTTTTCTCTTTTTATGAATAAAACCCGTTGTAAATGATCATTTAAAAAGGATTCATGAAAGAGCACGCCAATTCTCTATCAGATTTTGATTTCGCTTGTACAAATAGCAAATTTTTTTGAAAATCTGAATTTTATTATTGACAAATAGAGTTAACTTCAATTTGATTACGATACTCGTTTCAACCTCTAAAAAACTTTGACAAAAGCAACCTTTGGTAAAATAATTGTTTTGTATCGGCACCATGAAAGGTATCATCAATAATAAAATAAGCATTCTCTGCAAAGTTGTTGTTTTCAAAAAACTCTATTATTGTCGTCCAGAGCTTTCTTAAGGAAAAACAATGACTTCCTCCCTGCTAAAAGGAAATTACAGCATTCAGAGAAACAATCCAAGGAAAACACTATATCTCAAAGAATAAGAGGTCTCATCACGAGCCAGCTTATCATGATCACAGATATTATAACTTGCTGACTTTGCCAATACTGTCTATCAAAACAGGGCAATGACTTAAGATTGTTGCAATCAAAAGACAAGAGGTCTCATCACGAGCCGGCTTGTTCAGCAAAAGTGTAAATCAAGTGAATGACTGTGTCATAATTTGGCCACCAGACCAAGACATTGTTCTTTAGAGAATTAAAAAAGGAAAAATGTGTCAGAAAGGATTTTTCTCTGGAATGTTGCGAGTAACCTCAAACAGGAAAAAGGATCATTATTGGATAACATGGTAACCCTTTCGAGGCTATGGACGCTTGCGGGTAGCAGAGGCTCTACCTACGACAAATGAGCATACTTTTAAGCCAGTACGCATAGAAGACCTTATTTTATCTTTAATCAAGACCAAGTAATGTTTGATGCGAATGAAAGAAAAAACATGAGGAAGCAAACAATTGGGATATAAAAAGGGTTGAGACAAAATATCGTTGACAAGGTGAGGGGTAATCTACTCTATCTGTCCATAACAAAATTTAGACATATAAAAATTTTGCTGTTTCGGAAGTGAACGGTCAATAGAAATGCAGAGATAACTGGTTCTTCACAGTGAATCGCCATTGTTGTGGTCACCAACAACCCCCCTCTTTGTTTAATATTAGTAATAACATCAAGCAAAGGGGGACCCTTAACCAAAAATCCAAAAAATATTTTTGTTTCAAAAATATTTTGTATTAACTCCCTAAGAGCTATATCGCGTCGCAAAGGAAAAAAGGAGCACTCTCCCAAAGTGCATAAATACACTGAAAGGGAGCGACGCGAGAACTCATCGCACCACATGCATTAAAAGCGGTCAAAAAGGGAAAACCTAAAGAACCGCCGACGGTCGATATGCGACGTCGCACTTCGCAATGTCGCATAAGCAGCACAAAGTGACAAAGCGAAAACCTTGCGACCTTGCGATCTTGCGATATGCGATTTGCGACCATGCAAAGCTGTGACCTGCGATCTATGGTTTGCGACGAATGAGACCATCAATTTCTGCGATACCACTTATTTACATCGCAATCTTCGACGTTGCGATGCAAATCGCAAAATCCATTCGTCGCAGGCATTCCTCGGCATGATCTGTGAGCCCAATATTAGGCGCGCACCTTACGGGAAATTAATGATTGTACGCCTGTGTATCCAAAGATGATTATGTTGCGTTTCTCAAAGAGTCAAGTCATAATGGGTGACATGATTACACAGTCATTGGAACTTAATTTCTTTCATGTCAATCTTTTCTTTTGTCATGAACTATAAGTCAGCAACTGATATAAATCTATATGCAGGAAACATCTAAGGAAAAGCGCCAGAGCTAGAAGAAAAGAGAGGAGATGACTTCGCAGATGGATACCGCATATAGCAGGGCCGCGGATTCCAGAGTATCACTCAACAAATGCTGATGGGAATAGGCTATCCAGGACTCAGAGTCAAAGACGCACAAAAGCAAAGCGTTTTTGAAAGATCCTGAGTCCCAAATTGGGTAAAGCAAAAAGAAAAACGCTTAAGGGGAAAGACGTCTCAGAAAAGCCTGGAACAAAGAATGGAAACAAGTTTCAATTGAGAAAATCGTTCAGGCAACAAAATCCCCAACTCATTGAGTCATTCACACGGCCAGAAACCGAAATAGAAACAACACAATCAATTTTAAAGAAATCTGAGTTGTACTAAGTATACACGCCGTGAAGACACTCCTCCAGAAGAACACTTTCAAAAATATCTTCTAGTTTGTCAGAAAGAGGTGCCAGCTCTTGTTATTTCTAATTTTCAAGCTTGAACAAAAGGAAAGGACAAGTAGCCAACTCTTTCACGGCGAACAGCGCATCGCTTACAGCACTAAGGAGCAAATACAGAAATGGTTAGAAATTAGATTCAGTTTTTAGAAATAAATTTGTTTTAGTAAAAGGGCGGTCATTTGAAGCCGTTCCCTAAATTTGTGTAATTAAAATTAGCTGGTTAGTAGTATTTAACCCTTCTTGTTGCATTGGAGAAGGGTCCGGAAATTTGTCAAAATATTTGTCCTCAGAACATGCACTTTTGCACCCTCGGAGGGGGTTTTTGATGAATGGACGGATCGAGATTTATTTATGTTTGCATTTTAATACCTGCTACTGATGTTGCACTTCTGTACTCTTAGTAGGCATTAGAAGTAAGTAGAAATAGATCGTTATTGCTTAAGGTCTGTGAGTATAAAATCAGTCATAAATGGTACTTTTATCTCTTGACGAATTTCTTCTTGCATTCTTAGAGTAATATACATCTGATGTTGTTTATATGTTAATATATGAATGAGTGGAATACCATTTGGCACTTTTGTATGGTGGAGTCATTGATTTGTGCTTAATACATGAATAGCTGATTATGCGATATGCTGTTCGCAACCGTTTTGCTTAACTTTTTATGCAGGATGGTTCATCTTAATTGATTTATATTCTCATAATAGCTGAATAATCTTCATTACCAGTTATTGTGTGAAATCTTTCTAGATCGCATAATGGAAAAAGTTCTATCCCGGGTTAGCGTATATTAGATGTGTTGTTCTTGATAGATTAAAGTAGTATAAAATTCAGTCTCAGAGTTTAGAATTAAATTAGCTTAGAAATAATTCCAGATTTTCATTATCATATTCTACACACACACACATCACCAAACTCTACACACACACACCCCTTAGGTCGGGAAGCTGGTCCCGTTATCCCCAGTCAGACCCGCTACACCAAACGGGCACGGAGCCGCCAACCAGGTTCCCGACCGGGTGGGTATCCCCCTTGTTGTTGACCCGATTTCAGTACCTTCAACACCCTCTCAACCACCAAGTCTCCAACATTTGCATAGCTCCTCAAGGCTTTGCATGCATCTTGAACCTCAAGAGCATATAGGTTCTTGACTCGTGAACCAATCTACTTCACCTGTCCCGTGGTGATGTGTCTAACGAAAACCTTTCCCTTACTGAAGACAACATTGTAGCCTTTATCTTCCAGCATCATGATCGATACCAAGTTCTTCTTCAGTCTTGGCACATATTTCACATCTGTCAAGGTAATGCGAGCTCCATGAGCCTCCCTATGAAAAGAAATCATGCCGACTCCTGAAACATTATAATTTTAAACATTACCCATCTCTATGCGCATTTGGAGGTCTTTCTGCTCCAAGTTACTGAAAAAACTCTTATCGCCAATCATGTGGAATGAGGCTCCACTATCAAGAAACGAACCACAACCCATCATCGATGAAGCCATGCATGCGATGAGGGTAAAATCAAATTCGAACTAAGAGGCCAATGCCTCACCTTCAGATCCTTCCGAGGATCCCTTCTTGGATTTCTTCAATGGATAATTAGTTGCATAATGTCCCACCTCATGACAATTAAGGCATCTCACTTTAGATTTGTCAATATTCTTCCTTCCATGAGAAGAACTCGATTTGGGATGAGAATCCTTCTCCTTCCCTTTCCTTGCCTTACTCGCTAAGGTGCAATTTTCTTCATCCTCCTTGGATGAAGAACCATCTCTGGTGCTTCTCCTGATCTCCTCCTACATCAGATCTGACCACAGTCGTTCCCAATCTGGCAGTTTCTCTCTTCCATTCACTGAGTCCTGGTAGCTATGCCAGCTCTTAGGATGATCGAGGAGAGCAAGACTCACCATGTCATGATCAGATGTCATGATTCATACACTTCCAAGCTCATCTCTACAGGTGGTGAGCTTGTTTAGATACGGAGACATCGTGTCACCCTTTTCACACTTGATTTTCTGAATCTTGTCCTTCAGCGCTAGCTTCCTCTAGTCATTGTTGTTCTGATATAGATCCTTCAATTTCTTTCACATTGAAAACGGAGTCTCCTTCCCATGGAGACTCGAGACAATATGGTCTCGAACTCCCTCCAAAAGAATCCTCCTCATTCTCGCCACACATTTCTTCCATTCTGCCAATTCTATAACATTATCTATTGTTGGCTTGGGGACTTCTTGATCAATGAAGTCCTTCAAACCATTTTCCTCTAATACTGCTTCCATGAGATCCTTCCAGACTATGTAATTTGAGCTGCCATCTATGGCATACTCGAGTCTCAAGCCATTGAACGCCATTGGTGAATTTTGAGATGTGATAAGGAATCGATTTTGTACCTACAATCAAGAATTTCAAAACTTTGAACTTCTCCATTCACAGTATGTTGTTCTCTGCTTGATCACCTTTGCTTTGATACCATGTACAAATTTCACCATAGATTAAACTGATAATGCAATGTAACTAAAGCAATATACAATCTACTTCTACAATCAAACTTGTGGAAGCTTATCGATTTTGAGCAAGATCAAATAGAACAAATATAACAGATGAAGAAGAAATCAATCACACATGAACACATAAGAATACTTTGGGGAAATCCTCAGCTAAAAACCCCTCTATCTGTATTATCATACAAGTGGAAATATCTCAGGATTACATAAAGCTTTAGCTCACAAGCTATCTAGCTCTTAGTACAATCCCTCACTGCTGCTCATAGATAGAATAGACAACACATATGCCTTCCTTTATTCCTCCAAGCCTCCTATTTCCTTGCGCAGTTTCTCATGGGTCCTCAAGCTGCCACTTGTGTGAAATTACCTCACACACTGCTCTCTAACCTCTAAAATAACTGCACAATCCTAAAGGAGATAATTCCTTCTACATGCATGAGTTTCCTTTGTAGGAAAATTCCTCTAACTGATAGTACACTTTCCCTTCCTTTAATCTCAACTGGGTCTCTGTCTGAATGGACATGCATGAGTTATTTATGGGATAATATTTAGTTATGTCAAGTACACTAGTTGCATGCATGCATGCATTGACTAACTGAACTCACAATTAGTTCCACAAACTATTTGGAACTAATCTAACTAGACTTAACTTAGTTAATTGAGCTAACTAATTACAACTCATCGTGATATCCATAATTAAGGGATAACTTCCTCAATCAAAGGGATAACTGTTGCATGTCTTCACATAGACTTCATGTTTGATTTTCTCCAACTAATTAACTCAAGATGAATTAATTAATTATTTTTCAATTAGCTAGTGAAACTAAATTCAAATTTTAATTCTCAATTTTAATTCAGGGACTAATTAAAACTGGAATATATCCTGAAATACTATTTATAGCAATGCTATTTTTAGCATTTCTATTTTATCATTCCTTGTTTCTAGTTTCAACACTGGTCCCTGAAATTCTATCTATAGCAATGATATTTATATAATTTCTATTTTTAGCATTTCTTGTTGCTATTTTCAACAGATCCAACCTCGTACCTTGAGGACTCCTATCCTGTAAGGTTCAAACCATATCTTCCAAGGCACCAACCTTGTCTCTATGAAGCTCATACCTCTAGGGCTCCAACCCTTAGCTACAATTCGTCAAGATAAGTTTGATGATTCTTTATGGCTCCCAATATCTTTTGTAATGAGACTTACCTATCTTCAGTAATGTCTCCTCCAAATCACTTCAACAATGACAACTGTGTCTTCCTATAAGGTGTCACCACCACTCTTCTTGGTACCCAAATAATCTCTCCAAGGTCACTCCATGGTACCCAAATATTTAATATGTTGCTTCATAAATTTCTTTAATACTCCAACTTTCTGGCCTACCCCAAAGAATTGATTGCTCAAATATGAGGCGCAATAATAGTGTAATAATTTTGTCATCCAAATAGTTCCAAGATTTATTTAATCAATTGAGCTACCACAGGAAGAATGTATACAGACTGAGCTGTAATGTATTCTTAGAAATCCAGACTACTGCAATAGTAAGAGTTCTATATAAGCTACAAAGTAAAACTCCTCTAAGTGATTGTCTCACTGATGCTAGCTGTTATTCTTAAAATATGAGCTACATAGATAATCCATAGCACTGAAGTATGTTACAGTGGATCAAGAAAAGTCACAGTGAGCCACAAAAAAAAGAATGCACATATCTGAAGTCTTAGAAAGTCCACAGTTCGAACTTTATCATCGTCCAACACCAAGTTTTTATCATGGAACAACACCTATTTATGTAGTCACAGATGTGAAGTTTAGAGGTAGTCTGAGACACCCAATAGATCTAACTGAGCCTAAAAAATTGATCTTACGAACCTCTGCAATGATAGTTGCTCACTTTTCTTCTATAGATCCGATTTTCGAGCTATAGAATAGATATATCCAAATAATTTAATTCTTCAATTTCTTCTCGGTGTTCCTCATTCACAAGTTATGAAATGTAGTGTGTCTCTGTAATAGATCTTCACCCAATCGATAAGTTGAAATGAAGGTTTAGAATTTCATTTATAAGAGCTTCACCAATAAATGAAAACACACGTTCATTAAAGGAGAGGATGGCTCATGCATGAGGTGGCACATTAAAAATATATTAAATAGCTATTAGAAGGGGTCTTTGTTAATAATCGATAAAATATAACATAGCTTCATTGTTACAGAAACCATATTATAATAGCAACATAGGAGGGTTCGTAGATTTTAATCAAACGAATAATGTGAAACCATATTATAATGGATGTCGAGAGGTCCCACATGCCACATCATCACTTTACTCTCATACATTGGCACCACATGGATGTCAGAGGTTTGTATTAGAAGCTTTAACATGACATGGCCTACAAGACTTTCAATATAGAAAAGTTTTGATGAGGTGGATGTGATATTACATTAGACACGTTATGATAAATCCAATTGGGTTTGTGACCATATTGAAAATTTACAATCGGAGGGTCTTATGAGAGGTGCCATATCGCGTTGGAGATCAGAGCTCCATATTTCACATCAAATATTGGATGTGTCCATATTGCATCAGAGGTCCATATCGCACATCAGAGATCAAAGTTCCATATCGTATATCAGAGATCGAAGGTTGGAGCTTGGGTGTTATCGGAGATTGGAGATCAGATTTTTGAGTGGTGACACATAATAAAAAAAAATGTTGATATGATATTTTTATGATTTGGTTTTATTATACGCATTGTGGAATATTTTGATAATGGATTATTAAGTATTATAGAGTCTATTACTCCAATATCACTTCTTTTTCTTTTTGGCTCTTTCTGTTGGGCATATGTGGTCTTCTCTTCGATCTCCTCCTCCTTGGCTTATCTTCGCATCTACTATTGGCTTCCGATGCCTTTCCTTTGGCTTCGGATGACTTCTATTTGAACTGCTTCTCTCTCTTCTCTTTGGTATAATGCCTCTTGCTCCTTGGCGCTGCTCCTTGGGTGCAACACTTCTTGGGATTTTGTTTGTATATATATACTCAATCCATATCTTCATCAATGAGAATAATGACATCTCAACAATCTCCCCATTTTTCATTGATGCCAATATACTCCTTTTCCATGATCCTTTCTATATTCTCTCCACCATTGGCATCAATCGAAAATGGGGCGCTCAATAATTTCTTAATGAATTTTACCACCTATTTTAAGGACATCTCAACAATATTTGTGTTTCCTCGACCTGCTACTCTTTCTTATCATGTTTCTTCTTCTAATGTTGCTTAGATAGTTTCTTGTACAACTCCCCTTGAACCTATGCTCCCTTTTTTATCATCATCATGTTGCTCAATCACCTTTGTCTACTATAGCTATTTGCGTCTGTTTTACTCCATCCATCAAGTATTATAATATTTGGTTGTATATTCTTCATTGCATAGAGTCAAATAACTATTCGAATACTTTGTAGCTATTTGTATATCCTTCTGATTCAACTATTCTCTTCTTCCATAAATGTCATTTCCATACTTTAGCTCTGTTCAAAATATTTTGAGATCAACTTCATTTTTCTATCTTTACCAAGAATTTATTGCCTTTTGCTATCAGTCTGATCTAAGAAGCCCATAATTTTTCAATGCTAGTGACTATCTACAATTTAATTGTAGATGATCAATCAACTCCCCTTGCCTGCATAAACTCCTCTAGCTCTTTTTTCCTTCAGATAAGAAATATTTCTACAAGTGGAAGATATCTTCAGTTAATGAATGATTTTATTCAATGGAGTCACTTCTGGTAGATGGTCTATTGGGAGATATGCCTCATAGCATGATTTTCCATATTTGACTCATCAAGTGTCTCATAGGGCTCTTCAAAGATAGATTTTGCAATAACAGTTCATAAATATAAGCTCCCCCTAACATTATGGATGGTCTCTTCTTGACAGAATCTCATCATCAAAATCTGTCAAATATGCATTCATCATATCAACAACATGTGTTGTTAGCTTGAGTGTTCAAGAGGATTTTTGATCCAATCTGCTTCTTTTTCTAGACTTATGTGACTTTCTTTTTTGGCTTGGTAGTTATTCTTTGAGCTTGGTTAGGGACCCAATTCAAATTACAATTATGAGACATATGACCAATATTATGACATTTGTAGCATTCAGTTTTGTACATAAATGAGCAACCATAGTTTCCTCCTGCAAAATTGCTTCTGGGAAATTGATGGGGATGATTATATTTTCCCTTGTGGTATGCCCTACAATCCTCTGCCATGTTCCAAAATTTGTTCAAGAATACAAATAACCATGAAATAAATTTTGGTACCTGGGAAATGATAATTTTTTTGTTGCACTTACGAAAGAATTCTCCCTCGTTATTCTTTGATGATATCCATTTCCTCTTGAATCATTGACACTTTATGCACAATTTTGTCTCGATGTACTTCTAAAGTTATTCTCTCTTGGAAGCCTTTGATAAGATTTATTTCCTCTTGTAGCCTTGACACCATATTCACATCTTCTTGGAGTAGGGATTCTTCCAATGTCATCTTGACTCTTCTCTTTTCCTTTGCTAGAATTGAGGACATCAATATTTCTTCCAAGTTTATCCACATCTTTGTTGTTTGAAGAAATAAGAGTTTCTTCACTTTTGTTTGAGGATTCACCTACATAACCGAGACCTGTTTTATCAAATGGAGATATCTAATGGCAGAGCATGTGATCCAAGGATTGAGAACCTTTCAAACTTTTGGTCAACAATTCAAATTTTTTCCTTAGTGAAACAATATCTTCTTCAAATTTTCCATAGTAATCATTTTTCCTATCTAGTTGTTTCTCAATTTCTTCCTTGACTCGCGTTGAATCATTAGCTTCTAATTTAAGGGAGATGATATCTGATTTCATCCCCAATATTTCTTCATTCTCCCTTGCTAGATTGATCTCCATTTCTTCCTTCAACCTTGTTGCTTCACATGTTTCGGCCTTGAGAAAGTTGATATCTGATTTCAGTTTGAAAATCTCTTCATCCTTTTCTTCTAGTTGGCTTGTCATGGCATTTCTTTCCTTTTTTGCATAATGAACTTGTCCTTCTATGAGTGCCAAAGCTTACATTACCTTCCGAGCTCATTGTGCTTGTTTACTTTCTTCTTCTAGTTGATATCTAAGGGAGGAGACCTCTTCCTTCTATTGACGAATTGTCATTTCTAGTTTGTTCAAGTCCTTATGTCTTTGTTCAAGGTAGCTTGACAAAGTGTCTTCCTTTTTCTTTTCTTTATCCAATTGATTTGTCATGGATATGACTTCCTTGTGATGTCTTTTCTTGATTTTATGAGAATCCTCCTTTAGCTTGGCGATCTCCTTATATTTTTTTTTTACCTGAAGCTTAAATAGGTCAACTTCTTTCCTTGTCTTGTCAAGGCCATGATCACCATCTTAAATTTCTTTTTAAGCTCTTCATTTTCCTTTTTCAAACTGCTAATCTCTTCTAGGAAATCTACAAGCTTCACCATGAGATATTCTTCAAATTCATCTTTATTTTATTCATCTTCTAGGTCTTCCTTGGCCTTGATGTCTTCACTCTTGTTTTCAGCTTGCTTAATGGGTTCTATATTTCATTCTTGCTTTCCATCATCTTCTTGATTAGAAGTCATGGTAAATTTTCCTTTCGAGTGAAGATATTTAAGTTTTCCCCACATACCTTTTGTCGATGAACATTTATCCACTTTGGTCTTTATAGCATTTGGTATCCCTTTCAAGATTTCCTTCATCACTTTTGTATTTTATTCCTTGCATTATCCTTCCATCATGCTTTCAGTAATCAATGATTCCAAAACTTCAATGCCTTGAGCCATTAAGAAGTTCCTCATTCTCATCTTCCATACATCAAAGTTTCCATTGAACAATGGAACTTTCCCAATTTTATTGTCTTTTCTTTTCACAGATGAGGAAGATATATCTTTAGAATATTGGAGGCTTTCTTCCCTAACTTTTCCATTTGTTTTCTAAGGATATACCTTCAAGCTGTTAGGCTTTGAGAGAAGGTACTGGCTCTTATACCAACTGTTGGAAATACTAAGGGGGTGGTGAATCAATATTTCTTTTCAATTGTTATTCTTACCAATTAAATCACTTATAATTAGAATAATAATAATAATAATAATAATAATAATAATAATAAATAATTTTTTTAATCTCTTCCTTACATTAAATCCAATACAATTTAAAGAAGACATGGTGTTTTTCCATGCACCGACTTGGAATTTCAAAGGCTCCAACCTTGCCACTTTGAGGCACCAACCTATAGGTCTCCAACCCTATCTCTAGTAAAATCTCCAACTTGGTCTCTTGAGGACTCCTATCTACTAGGGCTCGAACCCTATCTTCGTTACAAGCTCCAACATGGTATCTTGAGGACTCATATCCTCTAGGGCTCCAACCCTATCTTTAGTACAAGCTCTAACCTGGTACCTTGAGGACTCCTATCCTCTAGGGCTCCAACTCTATCTTCCATGGCACCAACCTTGTATTTACAAGGCTCCTACCACTAGGGCTCCCACCCTCAACTACAATTTGTCAATATATGTTTGGTGATTCTTTATGGCTCCAAGTATCTTTTGCAACGAGCCCTGTCTATATTCAGTAATGCCTCCTCCAAATCACTTCAACATTGACAACCTTCTCTTCCTAGAAAGTGTCACCACTTCTCTTCCTCGCACCCAAACAATCTCTCTAATGTCACTCCATGAGGGCTTCAATCAAGGTCTCTGGTGATCTCCACAAACCTTTAATATTCTTCTTCATAAAGTTCTTTAATACTCCATCTATTTGGCCTGCTCCAAAGATCTAATTTCTCAAATATGTTAAACACACATGGGCAACCAGAAACATGAAAGATAAAACATGCAGTACAATTTTTATTAACATCAGATATACATTTATAGTACAATATGTGACTCTTGGGTTTCAGATCCCAAGGTCTCTTGGACTGCTTTGGTCTATTTGGCTTCCACACTAACCCACTTAGGATTAGGTGTCTAAAATTCCCCCCCTTAATCCGAAGGGTTATGTATGAGTCCAAGAAGAGAGCTGTAATACAAAATGTGCAAAAATGCATGGCAGCACTAGGCTGAATGTGCTCTATGAAATGTTGGCATAAAGGGCAGTGGTTTAAGGATGACCACCAACACTGGAATGCTTAATGCAATTCCTGGAACTCTTCCAAAACTGGCAAGAAGTTGGAGTCTTCTGCTAGAGGAAGTGTTCTCAATCTGTGATGGTTTAAGGATGACCAACAACTCTGGAATGATTAATGCAATTCCTGGAACTCTTCCAAAACTGGCAAGAAGCTGAAGTCTTCTGCTAGAGGAAGTGTCCCAGATTTCCAACTGAAGGCATGTTCAGGCATCTTTGTCTCTGGCTACAACTCTGAAACTGGTGTGGCAGGCTGTGGCTCAGGCTCACTTGATGTGACTTTGAAGCTTGTAGATGACCATCATTTCCCCCCCTGTTAGATACAAGGTGAGAAGATGGAGAAAACTCAACTGCAAGACTGTTCAATACTCTGGAACAAGTTCTGACATGTGTTTGGAATATCTTCTTGGCTGTTGATGCCCATTGCCAAAAAGCGATCCATCCAAGATGAATCTTTGTTCTTGCAGGACGTTTGTTTTTGAAGCATCTGTGTGAAGAATGGTTGGTTTTATGACAATGCTTACATGGATGAAGATCAAAACAGTGATCTTTCAAATGGCTAACTCGGTCACAATGTTGGCATTTCACAATCTGTTGTTGTTGTTGTTGTTGTTGTGGAAGAGGGGCAAAATCTCGAACAGCTGGAGGTGAACTGTCATGAGGATCAAGTGAACTGTCATGAATGAATCCAGCACTTTGAAACTGAATGGGCTTGGCATAGTCTGGAATATGAAAGGACAAGTCCTTGTCATATCCAATACCAGTTCTTTGCTTGTTGTGGACAAGTTGTTCCCAAGGTCTGATGATGGGCTTGGGAAGTGCAGACTGAGTTTCTGCATCTGTATGTATAACTGCTGCTTTATTCGGCACTGGATCTGAATGAACTTGAACAATATTGACTTGCTATTTATGGGAGTTTGCTTCATTGTTCTGAACAGAAACAGGTTTAGAATGACTCCTTCGTTTTAATTCTTCTTGCTGTAGTTGTGTTTCAAGCTGCAAAAAAACAATTTTCTCTTGTGCATATTGTAGACATGTCTGAATTTCGGAGAGAGAGCCTTTGCTGATTTGGAATGTTTCATGATTAGAGGAATGTATCAGAGTTTTTAAGAACTCTAATATTTCAGTAATTCGAGGCATATTCTTCATTGTCAAAATTACACCCCTTTAAAAGACTGATTACAACTATGACCCAATGAGTAAAAGTAACACCCACTCACAGTACAAAGACACTGAAAAATCCTTTGTAAATGTGCAACAAATGAATCAAGGAACAGAAACTATAATGAGTTTTAAATACAGTTCCACAACTGGGGCAGCAACAACTACAAACTTACTTGGATCCTTCAAATACTCCTTCCCTTTTGAATCAGAAATGATGGCTAACAAAACTTCAACAATTATAACACTGTCATGGACAGGACTTGAATGTTCATATGCCTTGACAGGGGTACGAATCAACATCCTCTGATCTTGCCACTTTATTCAAAGAAAACAATAGTCCACTTCAATATTTGAGATACCAGATTTGCATGATAACAAATGATTTTCTGCAAATAGCTGTTATGCAGGCTCAATATAAAAGGTCTTCTCTACTGTACTGTGCATGCTATGTTTAGCAGGAGCATTTGAATTCACTGCAACCAAACACTCCCAAATATAAAAGCTTTAAAGAACATCGGCACAGCCTTCAAGAAAAGAACTCAACACATACCACAAACCAGAGCCTTCAATTCAACGCAGAATCCAACAGAGCGCATACCAGCATATGACATTCAGAATTATTCAAAGCACAAAGCCTTCACGACTTGCCGAGAACAGAAAACATATCAATGCATTGTTATATTCTCACCAGATCAACCTCATTACATTCCAACACACTATCACTTAAATTAACCAGTCGAAGGAAACAACATAACAAGAGCTAGCTAATATGGTGGTTACATGCTGAACTATGCAATAACAAGAGCTAGCTAGTATGGTGGTTGCATGTTGCACTATGCATTGGGTATATGAATGACCACAGGTCATCAACGACCCTTTCGATGCCTCTCAAGCTCACATAGAGATAGAGGCATTCCCACACTACTTCTGGTCTTTGGTAGGTTACTCCTTTATTGTGGATGATTATCTATATAAATGATGCTTATAATGAAGATCAACACATTTTCCCAGCATTAGCTCTTAAATCATCAGCGGCGATCTCCGTGTCTCCATTGCATTCTTCATTCTTTTGCTTGACTTTCCATCGAAACACAAAATATAACTGATAAGGAGGTGATCTTCAAAGTAGACTCGAACCCTAGACGTTCAAAGGATTGCTGATCCCTGCGCCCCTGGCCATGCTTTTACGAGGTCTTGGTGTGACCACATCAAAATATATGCGGTTCTAGTATCCTATGTCGCTTGCACTAGTTGTCCCTATTGAAGGTGTTCCTATCGGATCACCTTTTGGAGATGACAAAGCTGCATTTGTGGTTGCAGTTCTAGATGTTTCGAAAAGTCCAAAGAAGTAGCCCTCCTCGATGCAGAGAGGACAGTGCAGTTTGCTCGGGCAAAAGCTTCGATGGTTGATGATTTACAAAATAGGAACAAGGAGTTGATGAAACAGATTGAAATATGCCAGGAGGAGAACAAAATATTGGACAAAATTCATCGGCAAAAGGTTGCAGAAGTTGAGAAGTTATGTCAAACAGTTCGTGAACTTTTTATCCATCTTTGCCAACGGTTTGATAAGATCAACCTCAATCACATAGTATGACTTTATATGGCCACTGTCAACTATGTCAGGCATAATATTTTTCCTCACGTATGAAGTATTCATCTAGTTTAAAAATGTTATGTAGCTCCGCTTCAGATCTTGCCGAACGCATTGTATCTGCTTCATATTTCTCTATTCAATGGCTCAATAAACCTGATTCTCATGGTCCTCGTAACATTATATGTAGGTCCATAAGATTTACTGTACACCCACGGGACTTTCACACAATAAAAACAAACCAAACAGTTGGATTCTCATAGTCATCGACTGCATCATTCAACGCAGGCTCCACTAAAAGGCGACTTCAAGATGACGTTGTTGATGAGGACATTGTTTCAAATCTGAACCTTTCCTCTCCGCTCTGTGCTTGATCGACAATGTTTCCAGCGAGAAGATCTCACCAGTGCTCCAAAATTCTTATCACGTGACCATAGGCAGTAATGGTTGATGGATGAATGGCCACTCCTCAGATAATTCCAAGTCAAATAAATCTTAAGTAGCCATAATTTTGTTCCCATGAACCAGTCAATGAGAGATCTACACAATGTGCCTAGTTTGCGGCCTTTTGAATCCCGATCTCGAAAGATATTCTTCTCGTGAGCTTTGTGGAAAAATTACGCTGTCCTTTCAGGCGGGGCTGCTGCCAATGCTGTGCGTGATTATCAGCGGCAAGTGAATCTTTTCCCTTCAACACCGCCGGCGCCTTTCGACCAGTTAACCCGAAATCATGATGTCGTGACCCCTGTTCATAAGGGTTGCTTTCGCAGGGTAATGGAATCTGCGGAGCCTGCCCAGGTCCAGAGAAATTATGGCATGTCTCTTCACCACATCGATGGAAGACTGATGCGTGGGACGCCACTTTCAACGCCAATTGCAGAGCCCAGGGATATTTGAGCGGCCGAGACAGACCACACAACACGCACTCCTCAACACGCCGAGAAAATCACGCATTTAAACACATTCAAGTGCATCATGGTGTACTATAAGGCAATATACAGTCACAGAGAGCAGGATTTGGGCTACGTTCATAAGTCGATATGCAGTTGGGCCGTTTGTTTCAATACAAACATAACTGGTGGATATACGTTATAACCAGACCCTCCTCCTATGCACTCTCAACCCACATATAGCATGAACCAGCCCAACGATGCACCAGCTCTATCCTACTCTGAACGCTGACAGCACTGTAGGAGGAGGTATTCCATGGGAATACCAAGCGTTACCCATTATCACACAGAGCACAGATTATTATGCCTGAGCAGATTCAGAATGGCAGAGACAACAGCGTTTATTTCCAGGAAGATTGAACGCAGGGAAAATAATGTTGTTAAGAGATTAGGTGCATGCCAATGGAACGTTAGGTATTAGAATCAATGAGACTGTCGCGTCAGGAATAATTTATTACAACGATTCAGAATGTTTTCAGAGCTAAAGCATGGTAGAAATGGAGCAGAAATAATTATGGTAGACAAAGTGGCGCAACATCAATAATGGCAGAAAACGGTTATAGAGAGAGTGCACAGAGCATATCTTGGACAACGCTGATCAAGCAGACAGAACTCAGATAAAGGAATATGGAGGAGCAGCGCAGGTATAAAATATGGCAGACAGACATCTCAGAACCGCTTGGACAGCGTTGGCAGTGTCAGGAGCAGCTGAAATTTAGCAGGAGAAATATTCATGAGAAATTATTCCTGAGATGCAGAATTGATGGCAGAAATGACTTGCACAAAAAGGCAATACAACAAATGGCTCAAATTAATTATGCAGGGCAGGAATACACCTGCTCTGATACCATGTTAAACACACATGGGCAACCAGAAACATGAAAGATAAAACATGCAGTACAATTTTTATTAACATCAGATATACATTTATAGTACAATATGTGACTCTTGGGTTTCAGATCTCAAGGTCTCTTGGACTGCTTTGGTCTATTCGGCTTCCACACTAACCCACTTATGATTAGGTGTCCAACAAAATATAAGGCCCAATAACACTGTAATAATTATGTCCTTTAAATAGGTCCAAGACTTCTTTAATCAATTGAGCTACCACCAGAAGAATGTCCGCACATTGAGTTGTAATGTCTTCTTAGCAATCCATACTAATGTAATAGTAACTATTATCTACAAGCTACAGAACAGAGCTCCTTTAAGTGTTTGTATAACTAATCGAAGCCTTTATTCTCAAAATACGAGCTACAAAGATAATCCACAACACTGAATTATGTTATAGTGGGTCGAGCACAATGATAGTGAGCCAGAGAAAAATATCGCACAAATCCGAAGTCTTAGAATGTCCATAGTTCGTACTTTATCACCATCCAACACTAAGTTTTATCATTGACTAGGACCGACATATATAGTCAGAGATGCGAAGTACATAGGTAGTCTGAGACACCCAAAAGAAACTGAGCCTAAAAAATAGAGCTTCCAAACCTCTGCAATGCTAGTTATTCACAGGTCTTCTACAGATTTGATTTCTGATCTCTAGAACAGATATCCCAAAATAATTTAAACCTTCAATTTATTCATGGTGTTCCTTGTTCACAAGTTGTGAACCATAATGTGTCTTTCTAATAGATCTTCACCTATTCGATAAGTCAAAGTGAATGTTTAGACTTTCATTTATAGGATTTTCGCCAATAAATGAAAATACATGTTCATTAGAGGAGAGGTCGACTTGTGCATGAGGTTGCACATTGAAAATATATTAAATAGTTTTTGTAAGGGGTATTTTTTAACAGTCAGCCAAATATAACATATTTTCATTGGTACGGAAAGCATATTATAATAGCAAGATAGGAGGGGCCATAGATTTTAATCAAACCAATAACACAAAACCATATTATAATGGATGCTTGGAGGTACCACATGCCACATCATCACTTTAGTCTCGTACATCGTCACCACATGGATGTTAGAGGTTTGTTTCAGAATATTTAACATGACATGGCCTACAAGACTTGATATATAGAAAATTTTCGATGAGGTGGATGCGATATTATATTAGACACGTTATGATAAAGCCAATTTGGTTCATGACCATATCACAATTGACAACCAGAGGGTCTTATCGGAGGTGTCATATCGCATTGGAGATCAAAGCTCCATATCGCACATCAAAGATCAGAGGTCCATATCACACATCAGAGATCAGAGATCAAAGCTTGGGTCTTATCGAAGATCATGTTTTTGAGTGGTGACACATAATAAAAAAAAGAATGTTGATATGATATTTCTCCAGTTTTGTTTTATTATATGCATTGTGATATATTATGATAATGGATTATTAAGGATTCCAATGTCTATTACTCCAATTACATTGCTTTTTCCTTTTGGCTCTTTCTCTTGGGCATATGCGGTCTTCTCTTGGATCTGCTCCTCTAGCTTGTCTTGGCTCCTACTCTTGGCTTTCGATGGCTTTTCTTTGGCTCTCTATGACTTCTCTTTGAATTGCTTCTCGTTCTTCTTTTTGGTAATGCTCCTCTTACTCCTCGGTACTGCTCCTTGGGATTCCGTCTGTATCTCTCTCTCTCTCTCTCTCTCTCTCTATATATATATATATATATATATATATATATATACCTATAGATATTCAATCCATATGGCCATCAACAACAATATCGACATCTCAACATGTAATGTGAGGCTTTGATTGTGCATATAACAAAATAATGGATTAGATATCATTTTTGGGATTCAACTGCGTTAAGTAAGTCATTCAAACGTATGAACATTTCCATGAGAGGAAGTCGTAACTGACTAATTTCTCATGATTTTTGAATAGTTCACTTAGCACTCATTGCATCGGGTGATGCTCACAGGGGTGAAGAAGTGGGATTGAAACTAGTGAAATGTGGAGAACGAATCACATAGCATCAATCATCACTTTCGGGGCTTGCACCCGGTAACCAGGACTTCCCAGGAGGTCACCCATCCCAGAACTCCTCTGGCTCAAGCGCGCTTAACTGTGGAGTTTTTCCCCACAATCAAGCCCACTTAGCTTGCTACCCCATTTGCAAAACCTTAGCAAGTATTGTGCCTCATGAACCATTCAAGTAGAGATCCCTTGACTCTTTTTGAATTTTAAGTATGGGGGATTTACGCAGTGCATTGTATTAGATATCATTTTTGGGCTTCAACTGCGTTAAGTAAGTCATTCAAACGTATGAACATTTCCATGAGAGGAAGTCGTAACTGACTAATTTCTCATGATTTTTGAATAGTTCACTTAGCACTCATTGCATCGGGTGATGCTCACAGGGGTGAAGAAGTGGGATTGAAACTAGTGAAATGTGGAGAACGAATCACATAACATCAATCATCACTTCCGGGGCTTGCACCCGGTAACCAGGACTTCCCAGGAGGTCACCCATCCCAGAACTCCTCTGGCTCAAGCGCGCTTAACTGTGGAGTTTTTCCCCACAATCAAGCCCACTTAGCTTGCTACCCCATTTGCAAAACCTTAGCAAGTATTGTGCCTCATGAACCATTCAAGTAGAGATCCCTTGACTCTTTTTGAATTTTAAGTATGGGGGATTTACGCAGTGCATTGTATTAGATATCATTTTTGGGATTCAACTGCGTTAAGTAAGTCATTCAAACGTATGAACATTTCCATGAGAGGAAGTCGTAACTGACTAATTTCTCATGATTTTTGAATAGTTCACTTAGCACTCATTGCATCGGGTGATGCTCACAGGGGTGAAGAAGTGGGATTGAAACTAGTGAAATGTGGAGAACGAATCACATAGCATCAATCATCACTTCCAGGGCTTGCACCCGGTAACCAGGACTTCCCAGGAGGTCACCCATCCCAGAACTCCTCTGGCTCAAGCGCGCTTAACTGTGGAGTTTTTCCCCACAATCAAGCCCACTTAGCTTGCTACCCCATTTGCAAAACCTTAGCAAGTATTGTGCCTCATGAACCATTCAAGTAGAGATCCCTTGACTCTTTTTGAATTTTAAGTATGGGGGATTTACGCAGTGCATTGTATTAGATATCATTTTTGGGATTCAACTGCGTTAAGTAAGTCATTCAAACGTATGAACATTTCCATGAGAGGAAGTCGTAACTGACTAATTTCTCATGATTTTTGAATAGTTCACTTAGCACTCATTGCATCGGGTGATGCTCACAGGGGTGAAGAAGTGGGATTAAAACTAGTGAAATGTGGAGAACGAATCACATAGCATCAATCATCACTTCCGGGGCTTGCACCCGGTAACCAGGACTTCCCAGGAGGTCACCCATCCCAGAACTCCTCTGGCTCAAGCGCGCTTAACTGTGGAGTTTTAATCTTATTCATATTTAAGGAGTAGGTCCTCATCTGTGCATTGTTGATGTAGTTTCACTAATCCTTGTTATGATTTCTTTGCTGGAGAAATGAAAATCCATGTGGCAAGTGTGCATCTTTTTAATATGAGAACATATTCAATGAAGTTAAGCTCATTTACAACATCCAAGAAATGTTGATAAAGTGATCCAACAAGTGGAAAATGTTTTTGAGAGTATTGGTGGAAGGATTTCCATTAAATACTATAAGCACAGAATGAAAATTTTGATGAATAACTTCAGGCGTAAATGAAAAAAATTAATGACCCAAGGTCAAACTTTCAGTCTACATTGTAGTGTGCCTCACTTAAGATAATTCAAACTGGGCATATGCTGACATGGAACTAGTCAATTGCATAGAAACTTTGGTGACAACTGGCTGATATAATGCCTTGGGTTGGGGTTTATTTAAATTGGTTGTTTTGGAAGTTTCTTTAAGAAACATAGAGGAACACTTCTCCATTGCACACTGTAGACTTGTTTGGGTTAAAAGTTTTTATGAACATCTAACAATATGATCCAAAATGGATCCAAAACACCTTGTAAGTCTTCTAAAGATCAAATCTATCACAAAAGAATAACTCTTCGAAAAGGCAGAAAACACTATCGGGAGCGAAAAACATGAAGAAGTAGTGGAAAACAGGCCTATCAGAGGCTTGGGCAGCGATGCACAGGAGCCGTTGGATCTGGCCAATCAATGGTCTAGATCCGATCAGCATATTACAATCGGCGAAGACTATCAAAGGCTACTACATGAATATTGCAACTGGAATTAGGGCACGTCAATGAGGACTGCTGATTAAGCACGCAGATCGACGGCCCAAGTTAACTCGCAATATCTTGTCAGCATGTGTAAAGGGGGAAACCAAAGGCCAGCGACCATGTGATACACTGATACGCCGATTGTTGATAAGGGCAATCAGAACAATCAGTAATCGATGGTTAAGGAAGGAGCGATGCAACATAGCCAGATCTGATGGAGTTATAGGTGTTATTTTATATATTTTGAGATCCGGAAAATGACATTTTCCTTTGTATTTCGCATTTTCGTTAAATAAAAGAAATGCAAAGGAAATGAACTAGATGTGATGAGGCAGACCTGATGGAACTTATAGATGAAAATATATAGCATTTCAAGTCCACCATAAAGCCATTTTGAGATGTTTTCAATGTGTTAATGTATTTTTCAAAATACAAAGGGAAACCATGGAACAAGCATTTGTGACATGTGATAGTGATTTAAAGGCGGATCTGATGGAATATAGGGACGAATTAATAATATTTGAAGTCCGATAAATAGTGATTGGGTGGATTTTTCTTGTGTTTTATAGTGTTTCTCTGTGTAGACAGAGAACACTATTTTTGGGGATTTCAAAAGACCGAATGGTCCCTTCCATTGCAGAACATGTGGCCACCAACCCTAAAGACGTTATGTCATGATTACTAATGCTGAGAAGGGGATTCGAGTGGACAGAGATCAGGAGACAGAGAGCCTGAGAAGGGGAAACGAATAGACAATGTTGATTGGATTTAAAGCCACAAACTGATAGAGACAAAGGAAGGCAGTGCTGACACAGAGCAAAGACAGAGATAGAGAGTGAGAGAACGAGTTTGTGTACTCAGAGAGGCTTGAGGGATTCAAGAAAAACTCATGTTGTTTTGTATTTGTGTGTGGAGACTTAATTTAAGCTCATACTTTGTAAAACTCTGCTCTTGAAGACATACTAGAGAGGTCACCGCTGAAGGCTAGACCAAGAGACATAGCCCAAGAGTTTTGGGTGAACTCCATATTAAACTTGTTGTGTTATGTGTGTTTGTCTATTATGTTTTTCTCACTACTCAATTATCCATATTACTCCCAATATTATCGATCCCTTGCACTAAGTAATGTAGGAAAATCCATGCACATGAGTCTGTAATACCTTAAAAGTAATCTAAGATCTTCATTTTCATATCATAATATTGAAAAATTTGCACTACATGGAGTAGTTTTCCTATGTTTACGTGCAAGGTCTGAGTTTTATTTGTCGTGAGGTTTCCTTTTCCAATATTTCAATTCTTCATTTTGGCTTATTCATTCCTAGCCATGAAATGTTCTGCATACCTTATTTATTCATTATTATGAAGGGTGATACCAGAGCTATGGGATATGCCATTGCACATGTCCCTTTCTATATGATGCATGCATGACTACCATTTTTAGATACCTTATAGGGAAAATATCCTCATTTTCCTATATATGTTTTTTGTTGAACTTGCACAGGTTCCATACTCCAACTAGCTGAAGCTCAATGCTTGTGATATTGTTGGCCATCTGATTTTCTTGTTTGTAGATGTGACTGAATTTTGTGTAGTGGAAGGATTTTTAGCATTTTTTGGATGCTTGTTGGCATCTTAGATGGCTAAATTCCATTTGGATGACCTATTCTCAAATCATTTTGAAGTGGAATCTTCAAGTTTTTCTATTATCATATACAAGTCCCCTTTAATATCCCATTGGTGATTTCAAAGACTCAGGGTTGCATTAGCCATTTTCTGGCTGTGAGTTTGCTTCCATTACATTTAGATTTCTCCATGTTTTTAGTACATGCAAAAAATTTCATGCCCTCATGATTTGTAAATAATCCTCCATTGGTTGAGGGAAAAGTATTTCCCCTTGAGGCCCCTAAAAATTCAGATTTTGAAGGGTGGAGTAGGGGATGCCCTAAAGAAACATCTGGGATCTTTCATTTTGGTGTTGGTTGAATGCAATGTGAGGCTTTGATTGTGGATATAACAAATATTAGATCACCATGGTGCAACTTTGATTCTTATTCATCTTTAATGACTAGGTCCTCATTTGTGCATTGTTGACGCAGTTTCTCTAATCCTTGTTATGATTTCTTTGCTTGAGAAATGCAAATCCATATGTGGCAAGTGTGCATCTTCTTAATATGAGAACATGTTCAATGAAGTGAATCTCATTTACAACATTTGACGTGGTTTCACTAATCCCCATTATGATTTATTTTCTTGATAAATGTGTATCCAAATGTGGCAAGTGTGCATCTTCTTAATATGAGAACATGTTCAATGAAGCAAAGCTCATTTACAATGCTCAACTACTAAAGCTCCTGCAAAATTTCCCATGACTTTTACCTGGCCCCAACTCCATTTACATGCATGTGTGCCAAAATAAGCATGTGCATAGGTGAAGAAAATTTCATTGGAGGGACTAGAACCCTACTGGGGGTAATGAAAACCATACTTTCACTGAACTGCAAAGTCATTGATAACCAATCATGGTTTTTGGCTAAATATGGATGATAACATCTTGTTTATTCTAGAAGGGGTGGAGTATTTTTTAGTCCTTATGTTACACATGATGAATCTATTGTGTTCAGGATACATACTAGTATTAGAGTCCATATTATTGTCGATTGAAAGGCTATGCCAATTAAAATAAAATTTGGAATTTTTATCTGTACTCTTGTTTTAACGAATATAGTGTGCAAAACCATTCTAGTTTTGATTGCTTGTGTGATTTTTTCTTGATATATGTATTTGTAATTACATATAAATTTTTGGATATATTTGGTTATGATTGGCTGCATTTTTTTGATAAAGCTAGTCAGCAATATGCTATTTATTCTCAAAGAGTTAGATTTTTTTTCAATCTAGTTTCCACATGGTGTATGCATTGTGGTCAGCATATACAATAGTCTTACAACCTACTTTATTATGATTTGAAGAGGTATGAAAACCACTATACAATTTTTGTAATTTACTGATTGTTAGTTTTCTTTTCTTTATATTTTTTCATGCCTGTAAATTAAATGCATCTTAATAGTTTAATCCTCATTCAACTTGCAGGTGTGGTTTCCAGTGGATGATAGTGATATCTAGAAATAATAATATTTAGCAAGATATAGGTTTACGAGGATTGAAATAAATTATTTTGACTGTTTATTTCATTTTTTTCTGCCAGTAACATGATGTAATTGGAATAAATTGGTGGTTTATTTTATTATATCTCATTTCTCTACTTTTCCCAAACCCCTTGTGGCCACAATTTATACTTGAAGTGCTTCTAAAAATGGATGGGACAGGGGAAGAAAAACTCTGCAAAATGTCGATCTCCTATTCCCTCCAAAATGGCCTCTCATCCTAGGATCAATGCAACCCTTGTGATAGTTATCCATATAACAATGTAAACTTTGAAACGAGAACTGATACTGTTACCCGTTTTGTAGAGGTGGCAAAAAAATGACTCGATTTTCAAAAGTGTTGATGCAGAATACACATGTTTTTTTAAGAACATGGTTTTTGGAACTTTAATTTTTTTCATGTGCATTAAGTTTTAGAATGGTAGTAAATGGTAGTGATTTTCATCCTGATTTTAAAAAGTGAGTATTCTGCATCACACCCTTTTTTTAAAAGACCTATTTTTTGACTTTAAATTTTCTAGTGTGTGAAATGTAAAAAATTATTTTCTAAATTTGATAGTTTTTGAAGTCGTCATTGTATTCATATTTTCTTGTTCTCTATCTTAATTTTTTTTTTTTTAGTGGGGCTTTTATTGTTTTGCGTTTTTAAATTAGAAAGTCGATAGTTTGAATTTTAGATAATCTACATATTTAGACATCCTTAATTAATTTTTCAATCCACATGAAATAATTGTTTCTAAAAAACAACATTTTTTAACAATGGACATAAAAAATAACCATTTTTAACATAAATATAACAAAAAAACTAAACGTTTTGATAATTTTTTGCTAGAATTAACATGTCAAAATCACAATTTTTATACAAAAATATTAACTAAAAATGGTCAAATAATAGTTTTTTTTATGAATTTCATGTCAAAAAGATAATAATAACTATTTTTTTTTTTAAATAATGATTAACTTAAAAATCAATGCAAAAATCACATATTACCAATATTGAACGTATAACAACCCTAATTGAGTGTTTATTCTTCTCATAAAATGTCAAAGTCAAAACATTGCAAAGCTTGCGTTACAAGCATAACTTAAATTTAATCAAGAATGTCACGTAATCCAAACTCTTCGTCCTCTAGAGTTTCATAATTGTCCTCTTCCACAATATTTTCTGTTTCATTTTTCTCATTTTCCTCTTCTAATGGGTCTTTCATGTCTGCAAATCCCCCAATATATGTCTTTCCATACATTCCATGTAATGGTGGTTGGGGTTCCTTTGCCTTTTTTGCCACACGTGATTCACTAAAGTCCCCTTTCTTCAACCCAATTTCTTGCATTGCATCTGGAAGAAATTGAAAGGCATTAATTCTTTGCTGAATGAAATTGCATTGTAATGGATCTTTTTCGATTGCAATGCAATTTCTTCCTTTTTGAAGGTAGCATGCTAGTGTTGTACCTAATTATCAAGCACAAAAAAATAATGAAGTAAATTAGTACAATGACATATTAATTAAAAGAAAGAACATATTGAAATTCAATTCCATGTGGCAAAACGTACCTGAGCCACCCCCCCGGCCACCCCCGCCCGGGCCGCCCCACCTCCCTCCCCCTCCCTCCCCCAGCCGGGTAGGCCCCCCCCACCCAGGCCGCCCGCTTCACCCCCCGGCCCCCCGCCCGGGCCGCCCTGCCCAACCCCCCTACCCCTCCCCCTCCCCCTCCCTGGCCCCCCCCCCACCCGGGCCGCCCCACCCCCCTCCCCCTCCCCCTCCCCTTCCCTCCCCCGCCCGGCCACCCCCGCCCGGGCTGCCCCCTCCCCCTCCCACTCCCTCCCCCGGCCGGCCCCCCCCACCCGGACCGCCCCAACCCCTCCCCCTCCCTCCCCCGCCCGGGCCGCCCCCTCCCCACCCCGGCCCCCCCCCCCGCCCGAGCCGCCCCACCCTCCTCCCCTCCCCCTCCCTCCCCCGCCCGGCCACCCCCGCCCGGGCCGCCCCACCCCCCTCCCCCTCCCTCCCCCGCCCGTCCACCCCCGCCCGGGCCGCCTCACCCCCCTCCCACGCCCGGGCCGCCCCACCCCCCTCCCCCTCCCTCCCCCGCCCGGCCACCCCCGCCCGGGCCGCCTCACCCCCCTCCCACGCCTGGGCCGCCCCACCCCTCCCGCCCCTCCCCCTCCCCCGCCCCCTCCCCAGCCCCGCCGCCCACCCCGCCCGACCCCTCCGCCCGCACAGGGACACCCCCGGGCCACCTCGCCCCGCCCGAGGGGCAGGGCGGCCCGGGGGTGGCACTGCGCGGGCCCCGCCCGAGGGGCGGGGCAGCCGGGGGGTGGCGCTGCGCGGGCGCCGCCGGCGCAGCGCCACCCCCGGGCCGCCCTGCCCCGCCCGAGGGGCAGAGCGTCGATTCTGGGAATCAACGCTCCGCCCCGCCCCGCCCAAGGGGCGGCCGGGGGTGGCCCTGTGCGGGCGGAGGGGGCGGGTGGGGTGGGCGGCGGGGCTGGGGAGGGGGCGGGGGAAGGGGAGGGATGGGCGGGGTGGGCAGCGGGGCTGGGGAGGGGGCGCGGGAGGGGGAGGGGTGGGAGGGGTGGGGCGGCCCGGGCGAGGGAGGGGGGTGGGGCGGCCCGGGTGGGGGAGGGGGGTGGGGCGGCCCGGGCGGGCGGGGGGCGGGGAGGGGGCGGCCTGGGCGGGGGTGGCCGGGCGGGGGAGGGAGGGGGAGGGGGAGGGGGGTGGGGCGGCCCGGGCGGGGGGTGGTAGGGGGCGGCCCGGGCGGGGGTAGCCGGGCGGGGGAGGGAGGGGGAGGGGGAGGAGGGTGGGGCGGTCCGGGCAGGGGGGGGCCGGGGGTGGGGAGGGGGCGGCCGGGCGGAGAGGGAGGGGCAAGGGGTGGGGCGGCTCGGGCGGGGAGGGAGGGGGAGGGGGTGGGGCGGCCCGGGCGGGAGGGGCGGCCGGGGGAGGGAGGGGGAGGGGGAGGGGGCGACATGGGCGGGTGTGGCCAGGTGGGAGGGGGAGGGGGAGGGGGAGGGGGGTGGGGCGGGGGGGGGCGGGGAGGGGGAGGGGTAGGGGGGTTGGGTGGGGCGGCCCGTGCGGGGGGTCGGGGGGTGGAGGGGGCGGCCCGGGTGGGGGGGGGCTGCCCGGCCGGAAAGAAAAATGATATTCTACCAGAAACATTAATGTGTTTTTCCTTAAAATTTAACTTTGTTTGAGACATAAAAAATTGGTTTTATTAGCATTGTTTAAAAAGCATGAAAATTGACCCTAAAAAAATAAATCATTATTCCAGTATCAACACTTTCTTTCTGAAGATATATTTTGCAGGAAAATTTCGTAGTCACTGCCATTTTTAAAACAACCGCAAAATTGACACCTAAAAAAAAAAAACATCGTTCCAGTATACACACTTTTCGTTTTGAGCATTGTTTTTGTGGTTTTTTGGGGGTTTTTGGGCCAGAGTTCCCGTTTTGAGTTTATAGTTCCCGTTTCAAAGTTTACATTGTTATATGGAAAAGGATGCAACAAATGCAGGTGAATACCAATATGGACCTTTGAAAATTTATACGTACATGCAGAATAAACAAAAGCGTGATAAATCTTTTAGGACTGAACATGCAAAACACAAGGTTTTATCAAATTCAAATAGTGGACGAATTTTTGTTACTGTTCCACCAAATCACTTTGGTCCAATACTTCAGAGCACGATCTAGAATGAGACCAAGGTATTCTTGTGGGAGAATATCAGGGAGACATAGTGGAATGAAGGTAGTGGTGTGTTGATCTTCCTCATGTTGTTGGTATTTCTGGGTAGTCTAACTATGATTCTCAGTCTGTAGCAGTTTCTAGTGGGTACAAGGATGATGAGGTCCATGGTGAATGGTTTATTTATACTAGAAGGTGTGCAAATTCTTCTTTTTCTTAAAACTACACATCTAGGAATGGTTAGTATTTTACGGTGAAAGCACAATTTGCATGATTTTATGACATGTAAATTCTTTTCATTATTGTTATTTATTTTTTATTCATAAAAATACCCATGATACTAAAATTAATTCCACTTTTTGATATAATAATTTCTTTGAGAAAAAGTTATGATTTCGTTATGTTTTCAACAATGGTGGAATAGACGTTATTGGGAACAAGAAAATAAATAAGGAGCAGTCCTTTCATCAGAAGTTCAATAGATCTAATGAAGAATTGTGAGTTATTTGTAAGATGGGTTATCCAGTCCATGTTGTCATGTACTTTTTCAATTTTCTTAGCTTGAAACTTTGATAAAGCATGATATCTACATGTGTGCTTCAACTTATCATCTAGCCTCAAGCTGCAGTTTGTTCATAATGTGGCTAACATGATTCTAATTTGGATGTTTGTAAGTTGGTTTCAGGTTTCATAAGGAGAAGTTTTCATCTTATGAACCCGAAAGTGGTGTTAGGTATGATGGCATATATAGTAATAGAATTGAAAAATGTTGGCATAAGAAAGGAATTCAGGTCATGATTATTAGCTAAATGGGAACCTTTGATTAAAATTTTTTTCCCAACTTGTATTCTAAGAGATATTATCCTTTTTGCATAGGTTTTATGTTTGAAATAATATAGCTTAATTGCTTGCTCTGTGTCTAGTTCCACGTGGAATTTGTAATTTTGGTTTGTATAGGATTTGGTATCAAGTACTTAGTTGTGGTTCTGAATCTGGTATTCATGTTGAAAGTTTGTGTATACAACTATGCTTTTCATAACTTCACCATATTATGTCAATATTTTCTTGATTTGAATTTTGACCTTGGGTTTTTCTAGAAGATCAGGCAGTGTGCCATTATTTGGACAATATCATGTTACATGCAAATCCATTCCATAATTACTGTGTGGCTCTTGTTGTTCCATCCCATCAAGCCCTTGAAAATTGGTCTTAGAAAGAAGGAATTGTTTACAAGGATTTTGTTGACCTGTGTTAGAAGAGTAATTAGCCTACACCCACATCAAATGGCCACAAGAAATGGGTTTTAATATTTCTATTATATATATTATATTTTTTTATACATAGGTGAGACAAACACGCAAACATTGACAATTTTTTCTTTAGAAATAACATTTCTATGTGCTACGATTTTTCCCTTTGATGGGAATGATCCAAATTGAATTTTGGATAAGGCTCCTAAGTCTAAGTGTTCCTCACTGGGGAAAAATGAAAGTCCAAGGAAGTTCTTGGAACTAGCCCCATTGCAGAGATCATCTTATTCTAAATCTACAACAACTTGAATGGGCAAAAACTTAGGATGCAGAAGTTATCATAAAATGAAACTGCCTCTATCCTTTGGAAAAGGGAGAAAAATTCCCTACAAAGGGATCCTAAAAACCCTCTAAATCTTCAAGTCTTCTAAAAATAAAAAAATCCATTGCAAAAGGAGAATTTTGGGAAAAGTCAGATAACACTATCAGGACTTAAAAACATGAGAAAACAATAAAAATCGAGCCCATCGGAGGCTTAAACCAATAATGAACAGGAACCATTGGATCTGGCCGATCAACAGTCTAGATCCAATTGGCAATTGCAATCGGCGGTGGCAGTTGGTAGATATCGACACATGGTATATGTTTAGTGCGATTGCGATATCGCAATCGATGGTTATAGTGGAGCACATATTAAACGGTCGGGGTATGTGCGATGTGCGATTGCGACAAGTCGCATCGCAATATCGCATCAATGAAACACCAAATGGAAGGCTTACGGAGACCAAAGACTGGGTGACTTGCGATTGCGATATCGCAATATCGCATCGGCGCATTACAGAGGAGTGGCTATATGTTATATATATATATATATATATATATATATATATATATATATATGACGCAATTTTTTAGACCCGATAAGATTATAAACGGTATTCCATAGGTTTTGAGATCCACCCAACTGCAGTCTTGTCTGTATTTTCAATATTTTCAATGCAATTCTATAATACAAAGGGACAAACCATTTGTGACATGCAATAGCGACTCCCAGGTAGACCTGATAGAAATATAAGGTAGGATTAAGGACTTTTGAAGTCTGAAAGACTGTGTTTTGGCAGGTTTTTCCCGTGTTTTACAACATTCAATGTGTAAACAGAGAAACGACTATTTCTGAAGGAATTTTAAGCACCGATGCACTCTTCCGTTACAGCATAGGTGGCATTCATCCCTGAGGGCATTTAGAAATGATTGCTAATGCTCAGAGAAGGGATTTGAGAAGACTCTGGCTGGAAGATAGAGAGCCGAGAGGGGAAATGAATCAATAGAACCAATTTGGCTTAAAATCCATGAATATCAAAGACAGAGGGTTGTTGAGTTATTGATGGTTGGTTGATTTGATTGCGGGTTACTGTTGTTGATCCTTGAGGTTTTGTTGCTGAAAATAAAGCTGAAGCGGGAAGCTAAGGCATAAGAGGCAGTGCAGAAGCCAAAGAGGCAGCGTGGAAGCCAAAGAGGCAACACAAAAGGAAAGGAGCAGCCAAGGGAGTCACTTGGAAGCCAAGTGAAAAGCCAAGAGGGTTGTAACTTGATAGAGGGTAGAAAGAAGCCAGAGGCAAGAGTCAGAGCCAAGAGCCAGAACCAAGAGCAAAAGAGCTAGAGTCAGAGCCAAGAGCTAGAACTAAGAGCCAAGAGCCACAACCCAGAGCCAGAGCTTCAAGAGCTAAGGGATAAAATGGTGTTTGAACCCACTGTTTTTGTGTAAAACAACAGGAGTTAAGTCAAGAGCTTGTAAAAAAGACTTACACCATAATACGAGAGAGCCTAAATGAGTTGACTAGAGCTCACGGAGATGTAGCCCAAGAGTTGTGGGTGAACTCCTAATTAAATTGTTATTTTTGTGTGTGTTCTATTGTTGCATTGTCTCTCTTGTTTTATTTACTGTTAAATGCATTTATATATCAGTTTAATTACATCAAATTACAACACAATAATAGAAATTAAAGCATGTAATTAGTCAAAAATAAATATAAGCATACACCTATATTTTCTGGCATTTTAATTCCGCATTGGTTAATCAATAAGACTTGGGAAAATTTAAATCTTTGGAAGTGGGAGAGGTTCTTGTAAGTTGGACAAGAAGCCTAAGAGCCCCATTTTCAGATCAGGTGGTATTAGAGCTTAATTTTGGTTAACCACACCTTTAAGAAGGTTATATCATGATGCTTGATTGACAAAGCAAAGACTGCTTGTCTAAAAGGTGCTTAAATAGTCATAGGCTGATTGTATGCTTGTTTTGTAGACTGACTATTGTTTAAGCTTGCAGAGGTGAAGAGAAATTTATAGATATCTTACTCCAGCAAGTATAAGAAGAAAGAAGAAGTCATTGGAATAATGACAACTTCTACAAATGAGTCCTCGAATTCTTCTTTCTTCATCACAAGACTCTTTGATGAAGACATGAAGCAAGAATTGTCCACCATTATGGGTATGGTGAGAGAAATGTATGAAGATGGAAGGAAGAGTAGCAGACTTAGAGATTAGTTGAATTCCATGAAGGAAGAGAAGCAGTTGCTTTCTGACAAATTGCAAGAAATGAAGAGGCAACTTCATATTGCAAATATGAACCTGAAAAGGATGTATGAGTTGGAGTCACAGCTCTTTGTTTCCCAAGAAGCTTTAGTCAAGTATCAGCTTGAAGAAGGGGTAAGCCATTCTAATTTGTCTTCAAATTCTTCTGAGAATGCTTATATTGGTTCTTTTGAAAAACACAGTAGAGGCATAGGTTCCAAGCTAATGCCCAATATGGGCTATAAAGGAAGAGGCTTGGGTAAGCATGCACAAGGTATTGTTGAACCAATAATTGTTGAGGAAAACCCTAAGTATTTGGGTCTTGGCTATGGACAATCTTATGGAGATAGTTCCAAAGCTGCCATGAAGGCCATTGAAACAGTCCCAAGAAGGAGTTTCAGTTCATGTCCTCTATCTCAGAAGTGTGAAGGTTGTATTCAAGAGGAACACAATAGCTTGAAACATCAATTGCAGGATGTAGATGTTCAGAAGCACACACTTGAACCAGAGAGTTGGAGAGACTCTAACAGCCTTGAAGAGATTGATGGTGTTCCAAATGGAGCCACTTCTTCATTTGCTTCACCTCCTCATGAAGGAAATAAAGGTCAAAGGGGTAGGTATAAATCTGGTTCTAAACATATTCCTTTTGATTTTGCAAAGCATGATAAATTTCCACATAGAGATGGAAAAAGAATTGCTTGTTCCTTTTGTGGTTTGAATAACCATAATGTTTCTAGATGTTGGAAGAGAATGACCACATATAGGAAACAAAAGAAGGAAGAGAAGCAAGAAGCCAAAGGTCCAGTGGACAAGGAAAATCATGCTGTCAAGAGGATGCAAATGTAGTGCACTTACTGTGATAAGGAAGGACATCATGTTGCAAAATGTTGGACTCTGAATCCAACAATGCTTCCACCAAAGCTGAAAAAAGTGGAAAGAGAAGATGGCAGAAATGGAAGAGAAGATTCCATGAATGATGTGTCTCAGAATGATTCACATGATGATGCTAATGTGCAGACAAAGGTAGTACTTTTGAAAGGGATTGGTAAGGAATAGTTGGAGTTCTTACCCGATTAAGATTGCATGTCTGTTGATGCATCTACATTATATTTCATTTCATCTTTGAAAGTACAGTGTGCTTAAGTGAAAGTTGAAGCATGAAATGCATGCATGAGCATGAGATGCATGAACATAGGGATGTTGATGATTTCCTTGTTTTTGAACATGTATGTGTAATTAACTTGCAAGGTTGATTGCTTTGACATGCATGTGATGCCATGTTGAATTGGGAGAAGTTAACTTGGTCTCCAAATGGAGATAATGATGAAGTGTTTCATCTTTTCAAAAAGAGTCCTAATGGTCTTTTTCTAAATGCTTGACTTGAAGGTTCATTTGTTTAAAGGCGTGTTTTGTGGGCTTGTTATCTAGTCCATCATTTGTATGTAGATACAAGACATGGAGGTTTTCACAAGATGTGAAATCTATTTCTTTTGTTGAAGCAGGAGTTTAGCCCATCCAGTTGTTGTCTGTATGCCTGTTGTTGTTAACAGTTGTTGTTGGCAGCTTGTCAAATAGGTACAAATGAAAGTTGTGTGGAGTAGATGAACTTCACATTTGAGCCACCTTGGATCAGTGATCAAGGAAGAGAAGCTCAAAACTACCTTCTATGACCATTTTAGCAGAAGTTCTGCATGAAGGCGAGGAAGATAGTTCTTCCCAGGAATACCAACCCATCCAAAGAGGGAAGTGGTTAGAAACTTTGGTTTAGAGGCACTATGCAAAGGCAAGTGTAGGGAGGCTGAAAGATGAGGGTGAGTCACTCTCATTTACTATTCAAATCAGTATATCAGTCTTTTGGAGACAAAAAGTTCTTTTAGTGGGAAGGTGTGATCCAAAATGGATTTTAGATAAGACTCCTAAGTCTAAGTGTTCCTTAATGGGAAAAAATGAAAGTCCAAGGAAGTTCTTGGAACTAGCCCCATTGCAGAGATCATCTCATTCTGAATCTACTGCAACTTGAATGGGAAAAAACTGACTTAGGATGCAGAAGTTATCATAAAATGAAATTGCCTCTATCCTTTGGAAAAAGGAGCAAAATCCCCTAAAAAGGGATCCTAAAAACCCTCTAAATCTTCAAGTCTTCTAAAAATCCAAAAATCCATCGCAAAAGGAGAAGTTTTGGAAAAGGCGGATAACACTATCGGGCCTTAAAAACATGAGAAAACATTGAAAATCAATCCCATCAGAGGCTTAAACCAATAATGAACAGGAAATGTTGGATTTGGCCGATCAATGGTCCAGATCTGATTGGCAATCGCAATCTGTGGTGGCAGTCGGTGGATGTCGGCACATGGTATATGTTTAGTGAAATCGCGATATCACAATCAGTGGTTACAATGGAGCGCATATTAAACGGCCAGGGTATGTGCGATGTGCGATTGCGACAAGTTGCATCACAATATTGCGTCGACGAAACACCAAAGGGAAGGCTCACAGAGACCAGAGACTGGGTGACTTGTGATTGCGATATCACAATATCACATCGACGCATTATAGAGGAGAAACTATATGTTATATATATATAGATATATATATACATATATACATATATGCAATGCGATTTTTTGGACCCAATAAGATTATAAACGGTATTCCATATGTTTTGAGATCTGCCCTACTGCAGTCTTGTGTGTATTTTCAATATTTTTAATGCAATTATAAAATACAAAGGGACAGGCCATTTGCAACATGTGATAGCAACTCTCAGGTGGACCCGATAGAAATATAAGGCGGGATTAAGGACTTTTGAAGGCCGAAAGACTGTGTTTGGCATGTTTTTCCCATGTTTTACAGCGTTCTCTGTGTAAACAGAGAAATGACTATTTCTGAAGGAATTTTAAGCATCAATGCACTCTTTTGTTACAGCATAGGTGGCATTCGTCCCTGAGGGCGTTTATCAATGATTGCTAATGCTCATAGAAGGGATTTGAGCAGGCTGTGGCTGGAAGACAGAGAGCTCGATAGGGGAAATGAATCAACAGTGCCAATTTGGCTTAAAAGCCATGAATGTCAAGGACAGAGGGCTACTGAGTTATTGATGGCTGGCTGAGTTATTGATGGCTAGCTGAGTTGATTTTGGGTTGTTTTTGTTGATCCTTGAGGTTTTGTTGCTGAAAATAAAGCCGAAGTAGGAAGCTAAGGCAAAAGAGGTAGTGCAGAAGCCAAAGAGGGAGCACAGAAGCCAAAGAGGTAAAGCAGAAGCAAAGGAGAAGCCAAGGGAGTCACTTGGAAGCTAAGTGAAAAGCAAAGAGGGTTGTAACTTGATAGAGGGCAGAAAGAAGCCAAAGCCAAGAGCCAGAACCAAGAGCCAAAGAGCCAGAGTTAGAGTCAAGAGCCATAGCCAAGAGCCAAGAGCCAGAGCCAAGAAATAGAGCTTCAAGAGCCCAGGGATAAAATGGTGTCTGAACCCACTGTTTTTGTTTAAAACAGCAGGAGTTAAGCCAAGAGCTTGTAAAAAAGACTTACACCATAATCCCAGAGAGCCTAGTTGAGTTGACTAGAGCTCACGAAGATGTAGCCCAAGAGTTGTGGGTGAACTCCTAATTAAATTGTTGTTTTTGTGTGTGTTCTATTGTTGCATTGTCTCTGTTGTTTTATTTACTGTTATATGCATTTATATATCAGTTTAATTACATCAAATTACAACACAATAATAAAAATTAAAGCATGTAATTAATCAAAAATAAATATAAGCATACACCTATATTTTTCAGCATTTTTAATTCTGCATTGGTTAATTGGACAAGAAGCCTAAGAGCCCCATCTTCAGATCAAGGAATGACTTGTATTTGTTGAAAGGTAAAGGCATGAATGGTTGTTGAGGGGTTGGTATTAAGATTTTTCCTTTCAAAGAAAAATGGATGCTGTGATTATAGTTATATTGTTGTTTTCTTGAATTTCATGTCATATCATTATTGAAATTCACCTTACTTTGTTTTATAGTGGGCTCTACAAAAATCACATTCAAGGAAGTATTAAAGAGGAATTTGGTAAGATGAAGAGCCCTATAAGCATGGACTTGTATAAAGGAAACATTAAGGGAGAAATTCCTCTATATTTGGGGAATCTCAAGCCACCTGTATTTTTGTAAGTTTTCTTTTTATTATGTCTAAATGGTCACGATGGAAACATCCAAACTGGGATTATAATTTTTTAGAGGTATTGTCTCAAATAACAAACTGAGGTTCTCTAGTTCTCTATCATATTCATATCATATGATTGTCTGTTTATTCTCGTATTATAATTACTGAATGAACAAGTGCCTTAACAATAATTCATTAATTGGTAAATTCCCAAGGAACTTACTAAAATTTCAAATGTTAAAGTCACGTAAGTTGATTTATTGTACATAATCTTTGTTTTTCTTTTCTATGTACATGTAATAAGTCAACATAAATTATTCAAACTCTTAATGGTTTGTTGTTATGATTTGATTTTCACTTGCAAGGATGTCTCCAATAATAATTTTTGTGGGACTATTCCAACAACTAGACCATTTGAATGCTTTTCCATGACAAAGTGAGGATATTTCTCTTATAAGCATCTTTTCTACCATGATTTTGGAAGAGTGTTTTCACTTTAATGTTTATGGTATCTATTTGTTCATGTATTCAAGATTGATTATCTTAATGTATTTTCTAACTCTATTCTTTGCTACCACCTTATCCATTTTCTTTGTTGTTATTTAAGAATATTGGATGCAAAATACAGTGATAGTGCAACATAGATTTTCATATTGAAACTGTATATTATACTATATTATAGAATTTGTACCATGTTAGCGCTTGGAATTCACCTAGGCTGAGATAGACAAACTCTCAAGGCTACATCAAACCATTTCACCTCGTAGCTAGCCCTACGAGGTATGAGAAGGCTCTCTCGGGTCAGATTCGATAGATCTTTCAATATGATTAGGCTGACCAATTAATAATAAAGATTTTAGGCTAGTAAATTGATAAGGGGGTTGATTTAATGATTTTTGGGGTTTTTGGTGGCAATTGGTGGAAGTGCAATTCAAGGTGCGGGGATTGAGCACAGTTTTCACAGGGGGATCTAAGGGGCAAGGTAGGAATGAGTGCTGAGGCCTTAATCTGAGATGGATGATCAGAGATGATAGAGGAGAAGCTAAAGAGGGCAAACACACAATTCGAATCCTCTCTAGACAGTAGAAAACATTAAAATTGAACAAACTAAAAAGCTGAGCATGTCAAAACATGAGTTCAAACTTTATCACTTCATCTTGTTCAATTAGCAGCAAAGAAAGAGAGATGTAACACATAAACAAACTTACAGTAACAATTAGAAGACACACCATCAACACAATGATCCACAAGAATCCACAATGAAGTCTGCAAAACCCTGGCCTTCCTTTCCTTAAATTGCAGAAGTAGATGTACAATACACAATAATGCTTTCTCCCACAAGAGTCCAACCATCAAAATGAGAAGGAGAGAGCATAATATAGACCATCTAGACCATCTAACTCCTTTCCCCACCTCTAGGGGTCGAGCTCAGCTTTCTAGGAGCAGTTTGAACAAATTCTAAACTAAGAACTAGAAAATAGGCAGCCAAACAACTTGCCTCTATTACTTAGCTAACTCATCCATGCATTAATTTTTCACTTTTTACATCATGGAAGCTTCTAGAAGGGTAAAGAAAGATAAAATCTACCAAAGTGCCATGAAAATATTACATTTATCCATCATCTACAAGTAAAAATAGTCAACCATAGTCAAAACAGTGTTTTTTGACCAAAAACGTGAATTCTGGCAAATCTGGAAGTTCTGGTCGCGCCCCTGGAAGTTCTGGTCGCGCCCCTTTGCAGCTGTTTTTGAGTAGGTTCCACTGATCCAAATCAGGTGCAAGATGGCTCATTGGAAAGCTTGGTCTGTCTACTTTCCATCCCAAGTGGAATTTCTGGATTTGGAGTTGATTTGTCCCCTCAAAAGTTGATTCTCCCAAGGTCACTTTCTGCAACTCAAAAAGTGGGCAGAAAGTCATTTTTTTGATGTATTTTGAGCTTTTGGAGGCTCAAAACTCAAAACCAGGCTTCTCCCAAGCATTGGTAATTTTTCTTTTTGCATGCCCTTTCCAAAAATGCCAAGTTTTCAAAATTCCGAGCAGTCCTCCAAAATGGTCTCACCCGGGGTGAGACCAAACCGTGGGCAAAACCTGTAATTTTACCAAAAATTTCCAAAATGCTCCAAAATTCTCAAAATTTTCACATTTTGATGCTAGATCAAGGCTGATCAGTACCATGATGAGTGAGGGAGGCCTCATCCAAGATGCGGAGTGGATTTTTCCTTTTCTTCCTCTTCCGGGCCTCCGATAGCTTTCTTTGGAGAATTTTCATTTTAGCCTTGCAAACATGTAACCACTATGATGACCACCTTTGCCACCCTTACGAGGCCTCTGCTGTGTCTCAACCTCTGTAGAAGAAGACCGGTCATCACCTTGCTCATTAGTCTCAGTGGTTGACATGGTGTTATTGAGCAAGGTGGAATAAACAAGTCAAGATGATCGCTGCCCTGCCTGCAAAATGCTGTGAAGTATGCTGTTTTCAAGGGGAAACATCATGAGGGACATGTTAGGGGAGGGAATTTACATATTGGAAAGGGAAAATATATATATAAGCAGGGAATTCTGAAGGAAATCATCACCCAATGCTAAACATGTCATTCCATCTTTCGTCATTTGCGAATTAATACTTTATTAGGGAAAATTTGTGTTTTTTAAGCACCAAGGGAAAGGACAATGAAAATCTTCATCATGGAGGGAATGATTTCATGGGCATAGGGGAATAGGGTAGCATCATTTATAAACCATTAACAGGCCGCTCTCCTTAAATTTTGACTTTGAATGTCTTTTAAGAGCATACTCTGTTTTTTCATAGCTTTTGAAATGGTCATTGATACTAAATGGGAAACAGGATTTTGTTATTTTGATTACAAGGGGAAGAGAAGGGTTTTTATGACAATTTGAAAAGGAAATGGGAAAGGGACTGTATCAAGGGAATTAGGGAGATGGAGGGATATGGGAATTAGGGTTAGGGAGTAGGAACCCATCAACAATGCTGCCAACCATATTTCATAACAGCAGTCCTTTACAATGCTGGCAGCTTTCATACTTTTGTCATATGTGAATTAGGGTCTTCAATTACATACTTTGTCAAAAGGGAAGGGTATCAATTGCATAGGGATTTTAGGGGATTAATGAGCAATTGAATCAAGGTTTTTATGAGGGGAAAGGTAAGGGAAAACAGAGTTTAGGGATAGGGAGATAAATACCATGTCACTTTGTAAACCCTAGCACAACAAAACTGCTCTTTTGATAACTATGCAGCTGTATATTTAATGAATTTTTGTCATGAGCACCATACAGCTACTAATCTTTGACATTTACACAGCAAGAGGTCATTTTTCTTTTGTTTTTATAAGGCTATGCAAGTTACATTTTTCACTGTTTTTTGTGTGATATTCATAAGCATGCCTTGCTATCATTTTTTCTTTTTGTTTTTATATTGTTTCTTTTCATTCTGCTGTGTATTTACATATGTAAATTTGCTGTATATACTAGTGTAGGGTTTGAACATGACACATGGGGGGAAACTAGGGTTTTGAAATGGTTTAGAAGGGGTTAGGGTTTCATAGGATTGGGGGTAGGGTTTGAGCTTTTCTTGCAAATGAGATTAATGAAAATGACATGTTAACATATGTAATTTAACTTTGGGAAAATGAATGGAGGGACTAGGAAAAAGTTACCTTGAAAAACAACAAACAGTCAAACATATGCATGCAAAACATCAAGTCAATTCAACCTATCTTCTATGGATTCTTGGCATAAAATCATCATCATAATCTTCTTTTGTAACCTCAACACCATCACACAACACGTGGAATAGGCATACCTTTAAAAATTTGAGTGAATTTGAGTGAATTTGAGCGTTTGGGAGAGTTTCAAGGTGGGCGGACTTTTTGGTCGCGCACGCCCTCAGAATGGTCGCGCCCCTTCGTTTGGTCGCGCCCGTGTTATTTAACACTGCGCTTTGGCCTCCGTTTGGTCGCGCGCACCCAGGTGGTCGCGCACCTGTCCAGAATGGTCGCGCACCACTTCTAACCTTGGAACTTGCAGAAACTTGCCCGAATTGCCTCCTTTTGCCTCTAACACAAATTTTTTGACTTTCAAATGCACAATAAGAGTGAATTGAGAGGGAAATTAGCTTTTATAGGGTCACTTTAAAAAAAATTTAACTTTAGAACCCACTTTCTAATGTTTTCAACTTGCTTTGCTTTTTAACACTGTTTAGAGTCTTTTTGTCCTGAAATGAGCTCTCTTGATGCGTTTGACTCCGTTCTTTTTGCAGGTTGACCGCCTGAGGGACTGTAGTGAAGGAACCAGGGTTATTGCCGGCACTTTTACAAATTTTTGAGAATTTCTTTATTTTTTCAAATTCCACATGGCCTTGGACTTAAAAACAGGGTTTTTAAATCCAAGGCATAAAATGAACTGTAGCTGAAGAAAATGATAATGAAACATATGTACAAAACTCCTTCCGGCTTGCTGGGCACTTGCTGACCATGACTCATGACCTTGAAAAGATTTTGACTCAAAACCCTAGACCTAAGACCATGGGACCTCAAGACAAAAACAAAAACAAGTATGACTCAATTACATTGTTGTATGACCTGATCCAGCAAAGCCAAGAAGGGAACAAAGACCAGCTCCTCCATTCAGTGTTATGGCATGCCTAGTGGGATGCAAAACTGACACTGATGAGACACCTATAAATGCATATGCAAAGAGTTATTGATCACTGATGGAGGGCTCAAGACCGACACTAACATTGGCTCCAATGGGGATGGCAGCTCCTTGGAGGTGCCAAGAACCTCAGACCTCTTGGGAGAGCAGACCAGTGCTTTATTCATTGGGCAATGGAGTCATAAACTCAAGCTGAAATGCATGACTGAAAACTGACACAAACTAACTTAACAACAAGACTAAAAATTGACTCATAAAGGACTCATGACTCAACTAAAAACTGACTCGATACTTAAACACAACCGACAAACTGAAAATGATGCTCAAAGTGGAGCTTATTCAACACAACCTACCCTAACAGTTTCATTCATCAGCGGATCAAGTGAAATGAAACAACCAGTGCAACCAAGTAAGTATCTCGTCTACTGTTTGAAACCTCCACACATGTTTGTTTATGAGCAACAAGAGAGAACTACTGAAAGGCAACTCTGATGGCAACTGAGAAACAGATCCGTTGAATGATATGAACTCTCTATCCGCCTCCAAAAACACTGCATAAGGATCTTGAAATTCAAGCTCACTGGAAATTAGCTCATCCAATGGATTACTTCTCTTTTCCTCATACCATGCATGCAAACTTTGATCTGAGCCTTGTGACGAGACCCCTGCTGAAAATGATGAAGAAACTGGCTGCCGGATCAAATTCATATCAGCACATTTTTCAAGCTCACACATAGTAAATGGAGAAAGACTTTGACTGCAAAACTCATCCAAAACATCAGCTATTGGATCATGAAAAACTTGAAAAGACTGTTGCAACCCATTTTCTATTGGTTCCAATGTGACTACATGATTTCCTACATGCTGCTCATTCTGTTCTTTAGGGACAATATGAAAATTCTGCCTTATAAACTGAAATGCCTCGAAACAAAAAGGTATAGAATCTTCCTGCATCATCACATCATGTATTTCATCTTCCACAAATTCATCTATAATCTGACCTTCATCCTCAACATTAAGACTGAGTGACTGTTGATTTGTTATAGGCTTTTCATTTGAAGATGTACTATGCAATCGATCCTTCAAAAACTGAAATGATTCAAAACAGAATGGTACGGAGTCACCTTGAATCATTAAATCATCTGCAATTTGACAATCAATGGCTTTCGGGGGTTGCAAATCTGAAATTGAGAAGTCTTGAACAAAGTTTTCATCGCGCTCAAGAGGATCCAAATCAAGACTGGTCAACAACGGATTTGTGATTGCATGGAAGTTGTCTCTGATGAACTGACATGAATCAAAACAAAAAGGCAAAGATCCTTCACTTACTTCAAAATTTGCTGCACTTTCCTCGTCACTGTCATAGCTGATATATGATGGCTGATCATTGTATTCGAGCTGCTGAAAATGAACTTCTTCCTCCCACAAACGAGCTGCTGATTTGTCTGCAAGATTAGCTTCTGTTTGGAGAACATAATCATCATCATACTGATCATACTGAGGCAAATCATCGGTATAAAACACGTCATCAAGCATACATGTCATATCAACAGTTCTTTCTTCTCCAAGATGATCTACAAAACAATCACTATAAGTGCTATGACAACTAGGATGGGAAACAAAATGTTTTGGATCAGCAACTTGTTCTTCTTCAATCAGCGAGCCATGAAAATTATAATCATTCCTTGTGTTGATTCTTTGCATCATCTCCTCCACTACACTTACCAAAACGTCAAGCTTTACCTCTAGAGATTCGGCTGGATCTATGCTTTTCATCTCTTCTTCTTTCATCCTTGCCCGTCGGATCAGCAGATGCGCTTCTACACTTACTGCACAATTTTGCATCTCGTGAAGTGTTGCAATATCCTTTTCCCTCAGCTGAAACTCCATCTCCGGATCAAAGGCACCCGGATAGTGCAAGAGAGTAGATCTAGGAGTAGGCCTTATATCAGCTGGCATTGAATAATAAACTTGATTAAATCTGGCCGAAAACTGTTGTACTGTCTCCCCTGGCAATCTTTTCAGCTGGTTATACTCTTCTACAATCAAGGAAAGGTTTTGCCCGATCATCCACCTATCGAGAAAAACTTTGACGAACTGCTGGAAATCTGAGATGCTTGCATCAGGAAGGGTTTTGAACCAACTCTTAACTTCAGCTTGCAAAGAAAGAGCAAAAAGCCTCATACTAACATCTTCATCATCAACTTCAAAAAGGTCAAGAAATAACTCAAAATTCTGCACATGTTGCTCAGCGTTGACATTCTTACATTCATCGTCAAACCTCGGCAAGTATAGATCATAATTTTTGGGGAAAGGATGAAGAAAAGAAGGTAAAACAAGAGGCTTATACCGATCTGGAATTCTACAAGGTATAGGGGTATTTACAGCAGATATAAAATCGATCTTGGTCTCTTGGGGCTCATCAATTTGAAGATGATCATTACAAAATTCAGAAAAAGGATCTTCATCAAGCTCAAAGGCATGCAAATCTTTGGTATTCACAATCTTCAAAGGGAAAGAGTCAACTGTAGGCCTGGGATCTCTTCTCAAATACAATATGCTTTGCAAAGCTTTCGTTACATTCTTGGGAAAAGAGAAGAAATAATTTACGACAAAGAACAAAATATCTTAGATGAAATTCCAACTTGAGTACCTGATCTTGCCATATTCTCCTTTCATGTTTCTGCTGGTCGGGATCATCCTCCAGTGGAGTCTTTGGATCTGATCTCGAAAATATTTTAGAGTCGCCAAGTGAATGATTTCAGCCTTGCCAGTGTCTGATCGTTGTTCACCATCAACAATCAGATCTGAACTTGATATATGTACTGGGGTAAAATGAAAATGAAGCGCTATGTTCACAAATCCCACGGAGATAGACTGAAGCAGCGTTTATCTACTTGCGCTGATGTAAAACAAGAGCGTTTTCGAAGGCTTCTAGCGTAACTTCAGGCTCCGTCTAAGACTTATGAAATAACATGACAATGAGCAAATGATTAATATGTTCTCCCCAGTATGGTCGCCAATATGTTAGCGCTTGGAATTCACCTAGGCTGAGATAGACAAACTCTCAAGGCTACATCAAACCATTTCACCTCGTAGCTAGCCCTACGAGGTATGAGAAGGCTCTCTCTGGTCAAATTCGATAGATCTTTCAATATGATTAGGCTGACCAATTAATAATAAAGATTTTAGGCTAGTAAATTGATAAGGGGGTTGATTTAATGATTTTTGGGGTTTTTGGTGGCAATTGGTGGAAGTGCAATTCAAGGTGCGGGGATTGAGCACAGTTTTCACAGGGGGATCTAAGGGGCAAGGTAGGAATGAGTGCTGAGGCCTTAATCTGAGATGGATGATCAGAGATGATAGAGGAGAAGCTAAAGAGGGCAAACACACAATTCGAATCCTCTCTAGACAGTAGAAAACATTAAAATTGAACAAACTAAAAAGATGAGCATGTCAAAACATGAGTTCAAACTTTATCACTTCATCTTGTTCAATTAGCAGCAAAGAAAGAGAGATGTAACACATAAACAAACTTACAGTAACAATTAGAAGACACACCATCAACACAATGATCCACAAGAATCCACAATGAAGTCTGCAAAACCCTGGCCTTCCTTTCCTTAAATTGCAGAAGTAGATGTACAATACACAATAATGCTTTCTCCCACAAGAGTCCAACCATCAAAATGAGAAGGAGAGAGCATAATATAGACCATCTAGACCATCTAACTCCTTTCCCCACCTCTAGGGGTCGAGCTCAGCTTTCTAGGAGCAGTTTGAACAAATTCTAAACTAAGAACTAGAAAATAGGCAGCCAAACAACTTGCCTCTATTACTTAGCTAACTCATCCATGCATTAATTTTTCACTTTTTACATCATGGAAGCTTCTAGAAGGGTAAATAAAGATAAAATCTACCAAAGTGCCATGAAAATATTACATTTATCCATCATCTACAAGTAAAAATAGTCAACCATAGTCAAAACAGTGTTTTTTGACCAAAAACGTGAATTCTGGCAAATCTGGAAGTTCTGGTCGCGCCCCTGGAAGTTCTGGTCGCTCCCCTTTGCAGCTGGTTTTGAGTGGGTTCCACTGATCCAAATCAGGCGCAAGATGGCTCATTGGAAAGCTTGGTCTGTCTACTTTCCATCCCAAGTGGAATTTCTGGATTTGGAGTTGATTTGACCCCTCAAAAGTTGATTCTCCCAAGGTCACTTTCTGCAACTCAAAAAGTGGGCAGAAAGTCATTTTTTTGATGTATTTTGAGCTTTTGGAGGCTCAAAACTCAAAACCAGGCTTCTCCCAAGCATTGGTAATTTTTATTTTTGCATGCCCTTTCCAAAAATTCCAAGTTTTCAAAATTCCGAGCAGTCCTCCAAAATGGTCTCACCCGGGGTGAGACCAAACCGTGGGCAAAACCTGTAATTTTACCAAAAATTTCCAAAATGCTCCAAAATTCTCAAAATTTTCACATTTTGATGCTAGATCAAGGCTGATCAGTACCATGATGAGTGAGGGAGGCCTCATCCAAGATGCGGAGTGGATTTGTCCTTTTCTTCCTCTTCCGGGCCTCCGATAGCTTTCTTTGGAGAATTTTCATTTTAGCCTTGCAAACATGTAACCACTATGATGACCACCTTTGCCACCCTTACGAGGCCTCTGCTGTGTCTCAACCTCTGTAGAAGAAGACCGGTCATCACCTTGCTCATTAGTCTCAGTGGTTGACATGGTGTTATTGAGCAAGGTGGAATAAACAAGTCAAGATGACCGCTGCCCTGCCTGCAAAATGCTGTGAAGTATGCTGTTTTCAAGGGGAAACATCATGAGGGACATGTTAGGGGAGGGAATTTACATATTGGAAAGGGAAAATATATATATAAGCAGGGAATTCTGAAGGAAATCATCACCCAATGCTAAACATGTCATTCCATCTTTCGTCATTTGCGAATTAATACTTTATTAGGGAAAATTTGTGTTTTTTAAACACCAAGGGAAAGGACAATGAAAATCTTCATCATGGAGGGAATGATGTCATGGGCATAGGGGAATAGGGTAGCATCATTTATAAACCATTAACAGGCCGCTCTCCTTAAATTTTGACTTTGAATGTCTTTTAAGAGCATACTCTGTTTTTTCATAGCTTTTGAAATGGTCATTGATACTAAATGGGAAACAAGATTTTGTTATTTTGATTACAAGGGGAAGAGAAGGGTTTTTATGACAATTTGAAAAGGAAATGGGAAAGGGACTGTATCAAGGGAATTAGGGAGATGGAGGGATATGGGAATTAGGGTTAGGGAGTAGGAACCCATCAACAATGCTGCCAACCATATTTCATAACAACAGTCCTTTACAATGCTGGCAGCTTTCATACTTTTGTCATATGTGAATTAGGGTCTTCAATTACATACTTTGTCAAAAGGGAAGGGTATCAATTGCATAGGGATTTTAGGGGATTAATGAGCAATTGAATCAAGGTTTTTATGAGGGGAAAGGTAAGGGAAAACAAAGTTTAGGGATAGGGAGATAAATACCATGTCACTTTGCAAACCCTAGCACAGCAAAACTGCTCTTTTGATAACTACGCAGCTGTATATTTAATGAATTTTTGTCATGAGCACCATACAGCTACTAATCTTTGACATTTACACAGCAAGAGGTCATTTTTCTTTTGTTTTTATAAGGCCATGCAAGTTACATTTTTCACTGTTTTTTGTGTGATATTCATAAGCATGCCTTGCTATCATTTTTTCTTTTTGTTTTTATATTGTTTCTTTTCATTCTGCTGTGTATTTACATATGTAAATCTGCTGTATATACTAGTGTAGGGTTTGAACATGACACATGGGGGGAAACTAGGGTTTTGAAATGGTTTAGAAGGGGTTAGGGTTTCATAGGATTGGGGGTAGGGTTTGAGCTTTTCTTGCAAATGAGATTAATGAAAATGACATGTTAACATATGTAATTTAACTTTGGGAAAATGAATGGAGGGACTAGGAAAAAGTTACCTTGAAAAACAACAAACAGTCAAACATATGCATGCAAAACATCAAGTCAATTCAACCTATCTTCTATGGATTCTTGGCATAAAATCATCATCATAATCTTCTTTTGTAACCTCAACACCATCACACAACACGTGGAATAGGCATACCTTTAAAAATTTGAGTGAATTTGAGTGAATTTGAGCGTTTGGGAGAGTTTCAAGGTGGGCAGACTTTTTGGTCGCGCACGCCCTCAGAATGGTCGCGCCCCTTCGTTTGGTCGCGCCCGTGTTATTTAACACTGCGCTTTGGCCTCCGTTTGGTCGCGCGCACCCAGGTGGTCGCGCACCTGTCCAAAATGGTCGCGCACCACTTCTAACCTTGGAACTTGCAGAAACTTGCCCGAATTGCCTCCTTTTGCCTCTAACACAAATTTTTTGACTTTCAAATGCACAATAAGAGTGAATTGAGAGGGAAATTAGCTTTTATAGGGTCACTTTAAAAAAAATTTAACTTTAGAACCCACTTTCTAATGTTTTCAACTTGTTTTGCTTTTTAACACTGTTTAGAGTCTTTTTGTCCTGAAATGAGCTCTCTTGATGCGTTTGACTCCGTTCTTTTTGCAGGTTGACCGCCTGAGGGACTGTAGTGAAGGAACCAGGGTTATTGCCGGCACTTTTACAAATTTTTGAGAATTTCTTTATTTTTTCAAATTCCACATGGCCTTGGACTTAAAAACAGGGTTTTTAAATCCAAGGCATAAAATGAACTGTAGCTGAAGAAAATGATAATGAAACATATGTACAAAACTCCTTCCAGCTTGCTGGGCACTTGCTGACCATGACTCATGACCTTGAAAAGATTTTGACTCAAAACCCTAGACCTAAGACCATGGGACCTCAAGACAAAAACAAAAACAAGTATGACTCAATTACATTGTTGTATGACCTGATCCAGCAAAGCCAAGAAGGGAACAAAGACCAGCTCCTCCATTCAGTGTTATGGCATGCCTAGTGGGATGCAAAACTGACACTGATGAGACACCTATAAATGCATATGCAAAGAGTTATTGATCACTGGAGGTTCTCTAGTTCTCTATCATATTCATATCATATGATTGTCTGTTTATTCTCGTATTATAATTACTGAATGAACAAGTGCCTTAACAATAATTCATTAATTGGTAAATTCCCAAGGAACTTACTAAAATTTCAAATGTTAAAGTCACGTAAGTTGATTTATTGTACATAATCTTTGTTTTTCTTTTCTATGTACATGTAATAAGTCAACATAAATTACTCCAACTCTTAATGGTTTATTGTTATGATTTGATTTTCACTTGCAAGGATGTCTCCAATAATAATTTTTGTGGGACTATTCCAACAACTAGACCATTTGAACGCTTTCCAATGACAAAGTGAGGATCTTTCTCTTAGCATCTTTTCTACCATGATTTTGGAAGAGTGTTTTCACTTTAATGTTTATGGTATCAATTTGTTCATGTATCCAAGATTGATTCTCTCTATGGATTTTCTAGCTCTATGCTTTGCTACCACCTTATACATTTTCTTTGTTGTTATTTAAGAATCCTGGATGCAAAATACAGTGATAGTGCAACATAGATTTTCATATTGAAACTGTATATTATACTATATTATAGAATTTGTACCCTAAGGAGATGATTTTTCTAAACTCCAACTAATCTAATCCTCATTTCAAAGAAATTAATTTGTATGCTCATCAATCTATTCATGGTGTTTATGAATGTTAGTTGTGCATGTTAAAGTACCATAACCTCAATTCAATCCTACCGTTTCTTCCTTATTAGCAAAACATTCAAATAACTGAAATAATCACAAAATTTGCACAAATCATATAGTGGAAATTATATATGACATATTTTATTTTCTTTTGGGTAGCATGAGGACCCATCTCCATTACTATGGTTTACAGTTAGAAACATCCTCTTTTTGTGGGAAATTTCCTTTAGAACATGGGATGTTTTTACCTATACCAAGGATGATTGAGGAATGTCGGTTATAATCCATTTTTTCACATCTAATAAATAGGCTTCCTAATGGTATCAACCAACATCCTATTTCCCCTTATCATAATCTTGCACAAATCCCTAAGCATGCTTCTTTCATTCCCCAAATTTTATGCCTGAAATTGCACCATATGGGCTAGTTTTAGGACCAACGTTCCCTGGCCTCTTATTGGACATCGTTCACCTACATGTTTCTCCACTATTGCCTATGTTGATCAGCTACAGGTTTCTCCCCTACACCTACATTGGTTCTAGAAGTTCAGGAAAAAGAGATAAATTCTGGAAACGTCCTCTTCTTGGAGCTTCTAGAATTTGTTACAACCATTTACCTTAGATAAAACATTTGAATCATATCCTACCCTTCTTTTAAGTTCCCATCCATTATCCTTTGATGCCATCCTCCGATCAAAGGTGGATCTAAAACCTTATATTGGTAATTGGATAAGAACTCCCAACTTACCCCACTCCTTTATATATCTACAACCTTCCATATGCAAGGGGTTGGCTTTTGGAGAGTGATTCCACCCTTATGTTGTTATTGTGAGAGGTTTCATTTCATGCATTTAGGATGATTGGAGGTGCACATTGTGACAAGGACAGGACAAGTCAGCCTGGATGATCTCTTCTACAAGATCAACATCTATTTATGGTTGTAACTCCTTCCATTTATATTAATGCAAAGAATTATTTTTTTCCATATATGTGATGTTGTTATTTCATGTATTTCAATACCATGTTGATATATTTGATAAAGTTTTTAGATGATATTGCATAGATCTCGTAGTTTCTTGGCCTTTGTTATATGACTATGCAAGTTCTAATTTTGGCAATCTAAGCTGGAGTTGGAGCATTGAAGCTAAAGACGGAGAAAAGCATGTGGCAAACTCTAGGTAGGCTTAATTCCTTCCTATATTTAATTTAAGGAAAGAAATGGGTTCCTTGCCTCTCTGTTATTCTAGGTTTTCCACCAAACCTAGGGGAGATACTTTTATCTACAATCGAAAATCCCACATAACAAATTAGGGACCATACTAGGGATCAATGTATTCCCTTGGTGGTTAATTTGTCCATTCTGTTTGATTAACTCTTTGATAGAGATTTGTTGCTTTACCCAACCAAGAACAGACCTAGGAATTCATTTCAATGAGTGTCTTTCACAATGTTCATGTCAGAATCCTGTATACCTAAACCAATGATTCCCCCAGTGCCTCTGATAGAGTGTTGCACCTCACTTGGGCCCAACTTGTACCAGTGTTCCAAATCACTGGCGCTTCTTTTGCACTAGCACTAACCCCTATTTTTCCACAAAAATTACCCTTGTTTTTAGTGTCTCTTTGACCATCCTATTTCCAGCTGACCTTCCCTGAGCCTTGAGTGCCTTATGCCCTCTCTAAAGCCTCCATTTGGATTTAATTGTGTTTGATTTCCATTGGTAATAATTTCTTTTGATTTTTCTTTGTTCTTATCATTTGGTCGCTTGAAAACTAATTTCATTTGGTCATTGAACACTTTGATGAATTGTTGTGTTAGTCCTCCTTCTGAAAAGTGCATTTGAATAAATGATTAAACATTTGCATGTTAGTTTTCTTCACTTTGAAAATTAAGTGTGTTGAAAAGAAAAAAAATTTCATTGCCACTTGGGGTTTTGTATGTGCATTTATATAGGAAAAATTACATTGAAAGGGAAATTTCACGTTGCATTGTGTTTATTGCATGTTGTATGCTACATAATGATTTTTTCTTCCCTTTCTTAGCTATAATTTCATTGAAAGAGAAAGATTTCCATTTTCTCATGCTATATTTTCATTTTAGGATGTTCAAGTGACATTCATGGTGATCCCAAAACTAAAACTTAATCAAAGCTAAATAGTAAAATATGTTGAATCAACCTAAGGAGCATTTGAAACTTAATGAAACACATAGAGGTCTAGGATATGGGAATGTTCTAGCATCTTTAAACATAGGAGCTCTCATTTCTTTCCAACGTTGCATTTCGGGGGTGATATCCCATTCCACAGTGTATAAGATTTTTCTCCACATACCTTCGGGTATATCAGATGGCGCTCCATGCATGATAAGTATATGGGAACGCTCTCATTGAATGGTTACGCATTAGACAACATTACTATGGACTACACTCCCATGTACCATCGAGTATATTTTTGGAGTCCCCTATCGGTGTCTATCCATCCATAGGTAATTGAGTCAACCACCTTGTATACCTTGATATATTGAACACAACATTCGGCGAGATTTCCTGCACGTACATTAAGTCCTTGGTTGGCCAAGGTGTATATTGCAATTTATAGTTTCTTGATAAACCATTTTTCCTAATTACCACTTTTTGTTTTATTTTGTGTCTCTAATTTTTAAAATCAATTAATTGACCGTGAAATAAAATCCTCCCTATGTAAAAAATTCTTAGTGGATCTTAGGTTGAGACTAATGGAAATAGTTCCATAGTCTACCAATCAAGGGAAACCCTTTGACGGGAATCCTAGTCCTTTTCCTTCTTTTGGAAGTATTGGTGCTCTTTATATGGCAATGTTGTCCCTTATCGAATTTACCATTGGTTTTCAAGTTTGGTTATTTTCAACCCCTATGGTTTTGAATGTCAAAACTTATTCTCAACTGAGTTCTTCTCCACCTAAACAACATAAATCTCATTTGGATCCTAAAGTTGATCCTTTGCCTTATTTACACATTGTTTCTTCATCTCTTTCTTCCTCTTTTCCTGGTGAAAGTCTTGATTCTAGTAACCAAGAAGCTAAGAAGAAGAAGAAAAAGTATCAAGGGGGAAACCAAGAAACCATTACTACGGATGCAACTAGTATAGACAAATATTCCAATCAACTTCATAAGTTTAAATTCCCTTGCATGTTATGTAAGGGTGAGCACCTTCTTAGATATTTTCTTTGTATTCCCAAGGTATTAGAAGTATCGTGAATAGGCTCACATCGACCTATGTTGTCAGCTTCTAGAGATCATGCCGGTGATAAACCCTCAAGTAGTGATAGTAAGGTCCATGGGAAAAAGGGTAAAGTCAAATTTCCCTGTAAGTTATGTGAAGGGAATAATACTATTCACATTTTTCCTTATATGGATGAAGCTTCAAAAGTGTTGTAAAACCTTACAGCTTCTTAACCTCATCTTTTAGTTGGATATTGAAAGCTTTCTCCCAATTCTCCAATAGTTGATGAAATGATTGATCATAATCCATCTCCAAGAAATCCCACTCTCTCTGAACGTGAATCCCATGAGTTCATTCTCGACAAACCATTGGTTGAGAAAATGGTTGACCCGATTCTGCCTTCAGTTGATCACAATTTTCCCATATAAAGTAAATATCATATCTCTTAGGTTCTTCTTGTTTCTTCTAATTCTACCAAACAAGGGGGCATTTCTCCCTTTCCTGCGAAACCCCCTCCAAGAAAACATGCCATTAGCTTTGATTGGATTCAATTGAAAGAACTTCATCTCCATTCTTACATGCCTTTTAAGATCATGGTAAAGTCTTATGATAAGAATATCCATCACATTGTTATAGATTAGGGAGATTCTGTTAGTATTCTATCCTCCATTGCTTGGAAATATTTGGGTTCCCCACAACTTATGTCCATTGCTATGAATTTGTTAGCTTTTAACAAAAGAATTAGTCAACCCTTAGGGGTCCTTCTTAAGTATCCTATTAGCTTGGGAGGAAAAAATGTATGTATTGACGTTATGGTTTTCATGGTCCCTTTTGACTTTAATTTTATCGTCGGGCGAGACTATGTTTATTCTATGAACATTATTGTGTCCACACTCTTTCGAGTGATGTTCTTCCCGCATGATTCAAGGATTGTGAATATCGGTCAACTTTCATTTTTTGAACCTAGTTTGACTCCCAATCAACCAACTTCCCTAAATTTTCCTTATATATAAGTGGTATCTTCATCGCCATAAGTTAATTATGTGGAAACATGTCCCGTTCACATACTTACTAATGAATATGAGCCTTTCACTGTCTGCTGAACTTATTTCGACCTAGATCCAGTAGGTGATATGGTGAATCATTTAATGGGGGCATTGGAGCCTAATATTTCCATTAGATCCTTTGATATGTATCCCTTCCAGAGCATTGTTCTTCCATCAGAAGAGAACCTCTTGGAAGCCATGGTATCTTGGTGGCCATGATGTGATTTTGGAGTAGAGTTCCTTTTCTTGTGTGAAGCTCCTTAAAAAGTGAAGCAAGGTCCTCAGAGAAGAGTTCCTTTTGTTGTGTCAAGCTCGTAAAAAAACGAAACAAGCGGTTATGACGATAGTTCTTTTATTATGTCAACCTCATTAAAAAATTAAATAGGTTCCTGTGAGCATAGTTCTTTTCCTGTGTCAAGCTCGTTAAAAAATGAAACAAATCCCCTTTCAATTAGAGTCTTTGATTAGATCTTGTAAATTCTCAGTCGAGTCTTTCACTTGATCTCATAAATGAACCTTCATTCCATCCACTTGTTAGTACCTAGTAGTCTACTTAGGTGCATGAAATGAAGCTTGGGGGGCATGTACCTTGAAACGAGTCATTATGTTGGGGGCATGCAAACTTATTTCAAGCATAGTTTCCTATGTTATGTCAAGTCCTCACTGTCTCAACACCACTTCTAAATATGATCAGATCCATTTTCCTTCACAAGATTCTCATCATAATCCTGTGCCTCTAATTGAAAATTCATCTTTTCAAATATCTTGGGATTTTCAAGAGGATTGTCAAGAATTGTACGATCCAATCACTGAATGGTTGGAATAGTCTTACTTGGAAAGCTACATCGCAAATAACAAGTTGAAATATTCCCTCACGCTTTCTAAGAAGTTTGGTGTAGATGGAGACACATCTGTGAGAAGCTTCCAAGGTTTGTCTCGTTATGCCTTTTGTCGAAGAGGTAAGAATGCGAATTGGATGAAAGTAGTGATATTGACACATATTTCTTCCCATAGGAGAAAGTAGTGATATTGACACATATTTCTGCCCACAGGAAAGACCTTCAAATTTCTTTGCAAGTTATTCAAGCTTTTATCTTTTATGTTGCACATTACTTTATATTTTTTTTGATTGTTCATATATTTTTGGATGCAGGTCGAGAAAAACTATGGTGGCTTCAGTGGAAATTCCATTACACTTGATCGCGACCTTCAAGCTATTAGGTTAGGAGTAGGACTAGTTGCATTATAGTTTGCCTCTCTTGCATTCCTCCCATGCTCATTCTCTTCAGTATCTCTTGTCTTTTCTTACTTTTAACTTGAATTATGCTTTGGTTTAGCTGCTTTTACTTTTGGTTTGGTTTTTCTTTCTTGTTGTGTTGTGTCTTCCCCTTTTTTTCCATTAATAAGATCTTACGTGAAGATGATTTGTTGGCTCAGAAGGGAATGTGATAAAATAGAAAAGGAATTTGTAAGATGCAACATTTGGCTAACTCTTTGTCCTTATTTATTTTCTTGGTTACATCTGTTGGTCGATGATGTTCTGATGGAAAATATGATTCTTGCATTAAGAAAACCCTATGTCAAACCATGAGCCCCATGTCTGCTCTGGAATCCTCATGCCTACACTTGATTTTATGTTTCAATGTTTTCAATTTGATCCAGCCAAGTAGAGAAGGACAAGGGGAAAATATAAATGAGAAAACCAATATCAAAGGTCTTACATATGCTTCTCTGAAGGGACAACCTCTCGTGATCTCAAAAAGTTGGTATATTTTTTCCACCCATAAATAAATAAGTGTCGATGCAAAGTCCACTTTAAATAAATAAATAAAGGGAAAAGAAGAGAAAGGCTTATTTTGTAAAGAGGTGAAACAAACAACTTCACCTAGGTATTATCTAGGCTCACTGGCAGTAGAGCAATGTTTGTTTTCCTGTAGCGACTCCGTCGGGGTACTATATAGGCCTCTTGGCAACGAAGCAACACCAAAGATGAGAAACTAAACTCTAAAAATCTAAAGCTTGTGAACTTCATTACCCTATCCTGATTTGAAACGTTGTGTGATCATTGATCTTATGTTTGTGTTTAACCGAGTAAAGTAATGAAGGGTACTATGTTTATGCATGGGGAAAGTGGGGAAGCCATGGTAATCTGAACGATGAATCAATACTTCCTGAAGAACTAGACCTTTCATAAAAGAATTAACCAAGGTAGAGAAGCTAGGGTTCTACCAGTGTGTCACCAAGTGTTGTCACTATGAAAAACACCCTCCAAAAATTTTCATAGAATCAAATTTTGGAGCCTACTGTGGATCTTACGATTAGTCATTTCATAGTCAATTCTTGGTCAGCTAATACTTTTGAGCTCCCTTTTCAAATCAAAAGTGTCGAAGCCACTTGCTCACACATGCTAAGTATGAAACAAATTAATGGGTGTATTTTTTTATGCAAGCTTGGAAAATCATATTAAATTCCATCAATAATATACACGTGCGATGTTTGATCCATGTCAAAAATCAATGCACACTGACAACGACAATTTCTCACATTTTAGTTGTGTTTGTACTTCTATTTTCGGTGAGTTTTGTAAATTTTTGCTTCCACACACCTTTGTTTTCATGATTGTCACTTTCATGTTTTCGATTGTTTCTTTCACTTTATTTCACTATAAATACTATCTTTTTCATGTTATCTTTGCTCTAGCATGTGTTACTTTCATTATCATTGACATATCACAAGAGTCGTTCATATTTTACCAATTACCGTCTTTTTCACATGTTAGCAATTCCAAAATATATAGATGTCTATTCTGGTGGTTTCATTGGGTTATATCTATGTGAAGGAGTTCGTCTAACCATGTAAACATCAATCACACTCATTCCCAAAGTTTTAAGCACTTTCACATAATTGTCGTCACAGTCGTCGTAAAGTGTATCTTAAGTGTTGCACTTGTCATAACTTGTCGTAAAGTTGTCACATGGAGGGAAATGAATTTTTTATGCATCATGGATGATATATGTTGTTGTTTCTTCATGTATTCTAAGTTTTTGATCACAGTCAAAGTTTTATCATTGTTCACATTAGTCTCGTCGATCTCACACTTAGCAATTTCCGGAAAGGCTTCCCGACCAAGAAACCTAGCTTCACCCGACCTCCCTAAACTGCGCATTGCATAGTTTTAATCCTCTATTTGGGACCTTCCTCCTTGGCACTACGAAATTCATAGTTCATGCCTCCCAAGATTGTTGCACTACGTAGTTTCTATGCTCAAGCTCTCGCCTTAACCTCTTGAATTGTGCAATACTTTTTCCCATCCTAGGCCTAACTACACATTGCACAATCAAAAGGCACAAGCTCATTCCATGAGCTTCTAAACTACGTAGTTGCACAATATTGCATCCTCCCTTGTCTCCCAAAATTGTGTAATTAATTCAATCAATGTCTATCCTAGTAGCCTACCTCACAGGTCCCAGAACTACGCAATTTTCTCCCTCAGTTCAACCTGGACTACACATTGTTTAGTCTCAATGCTCAAGCTTCAGCCTTGAGCTCTTAAATTGCACAATTGCACATTCATCTAGGTTCATATGTCCTCTATAATTGCACAATAAGTTGATCCAGTGCATGTCGCCTTAGCCTCTCATCTTGAGATCCTAGACTATGTATTTTTATTCCTCAGCCCAAACTGAATTTTCGATTGTGCAGTCTCAAGTTTCAAGTTGCACTCCTGACTTCCCGATCTATGCAATTGCACAGTTACTTAGCCTATCACCTAGTTTTGGCTCAGTCAGTCGATCAATGTGCACCATATTAGACTAGGGGTTTAATTAGACTGATGTTTTCTTGGCATGAGTGAATTGTAGATGCATGAACTCTATCATTCTATGGCAAGATGACAAAGAAGGATATGGAGAAGGAGGACATGCTATAAGACACATATAGATTTGAAGAGATAAGATGACCAACATGCCAGAAGACGAAGGAACATCGAACTTTAATAGAAGATGAAGATCACATGGAAGACTCCTCATCTTCAAGTCATAAGGAAAGAGGAAGAATAAGAACATGTACCATATGTTCAAGAAGAAACAAATAAATAAGTAGAAAGAAGGAAACTTGGCACTGTCACATCACCATGCAATCCATGTCATCTGTGTCATGTCATGTCTAGTCACAAGTCATCATATGCCACATAATTATTGTGGATTATGTAATTACCAATTTGAAATGTATTGTAAAGTGGAAGTCCAAAGGAGACACATGGAATATGAAGAGTCATGTAAGTAAAACAATCATGATGGTAGTCAAAGAGTCACAAGGAGGGTGAAGCATCAACCATTGGTTATATATACACCATCATTGTATGAGCAAAGGACTTTTTACCTTGGCTCCTCCCGCAAGTAATTAGAGAGACAATTTAGTTCTTTTAAGGAGCAATGGGTGGCTCCAACACTCCACTATTAGAGCTAGTGATGTTCATTTTATACATGTATCTTGGATTTTTTACTTACTAACAAAAGGCTTCATGGATGGCATGTTCTTCATGCATCGATTATGAGTATTTGTTACACTATTCTGTGGATGTTTGTATTTCATGTTTGCTTTCCTCTATGCTAAAGTAGTTGAAATATTTCAGCTATTTTAGTGCTTAACCTGTTGAGAATGTGTTGTAATGGTTGTTACTGTTCTCCATCCTTTTGGACTATTCAATAGGGTACTAGACAAATCTTTCTCATTGATTGGTTGTAATTACCATAACATCTTTTATGGACTATTCCGTTAGATGCTCGGTGGATCCCTCCTATTTGTGCATGTCTCTTCTTGGGTGGTACTATTATCTCTCTCTTAGAGTCTCACTTTACTCTTTCCCTCTATAGTAAAAGACCTTGTGTTATGAAACTAGCTCACAAAAAGATAGAAAAGATAGATCAACACCATAGAATTCAGCCTATTCGAGGGGGCAACCTCCTTTAGATTACACCAATGAACAATTCTTGGATGATTCCAATGACAAAACCTCCTTTCTATATATAGGAGTCTAAGGGGTCACAATATAACCAAGCCGACCTAACAATAATAATATAAAGGAACAAAAATAACAATATAGGAATTGTATGGGGCATAATAATAACAATATGGGGATAATAGGGGCACAACAATAAAAATAAGGGATACAATGACAATAGTAATGGGGGAATCACTAGTATTATAGGGACCTAACATGCCCCTCCTCTTCAAAAAAGTGTTGTCCTCAACACTTGAGTAGTTCTGGATGCTTTTGTATAAAATTCACATCCTCCCATGTGGAATCTTCAATGAGTAAGTTCTTCCTCCCATGTGGAATCTTCAATGAGTAAGTTCTTCCTCCCATGTGGAATCTTCAATGAGTAAGTTCTTCCACTTGATGAGATACTCTGAAATTGATCGATTTTGTAACTGTCAAGTTCTTGTTTCTTTGACTGCTTCAGGTTCCAATATGATTTTTCCTTCCTCATCAAGTTCTGGAAATATTGTTTGAACTCGAAGCTTGTCACCTATAAGCTTCGTTAAGAATGAAACATGGAAAATTGGTGCACTCGGGAAGCTGCAGGAAGCTCCAATTTGTATGCCATAGTACCTATCTTTTGCAACACCTTGTACAAACCGTAATACTTTGGTGATAATTTATTATCCTTCTTAGCTTGCTTGAGGGACATTTATTTATATGGTTGTAGCTGTAGGAATACCCAATCACCTGCACCAAAACTTCTTTTGCTTTGATGTTGATATGCTTTCTATTTCATTCTATTCTGCGCCAAGGTGAGGTTATCCTTTAAGAGTTGGAGAACTTGTTGTTGATGCTTGATGTGATCTTCCACTTCTTGAACCTTAGAATTTTCTCTTAAATATGATGTGATGGATGGTGGATGATATCCATAGAGTTCCACCAATGGGATCATTTTTGTTGCGGTATGGAAGGAAGTGTTATACCACCATTCAGCTAGAGGCAACCATTTGACCCATTGTGTCTATTTATCAGATACAAAGCAACGAAGATATCCTTCTAAACATTTGTTTAGTATCTCAGTTTGCGCATCAAATTGAGGATGATAAGATGAGCTATGAGCTAACTGAGTACCAAGAAAAGAAAATAATTCTCTCCAAAAATTGCCAGTGAAAATGGGATCTCTGTTACTTACAATAATCTTTGGGTTTCCGTGTAGCTTTTGAATTGTTTCCATAAATGCAGTAGAAACTGTACTGGATTTAAATAGATGAGATAATGCACAAAAGTGTGCATACTTGGTAAGTTTTTCGACTACCACCATGATAACACTCTTTCCTTCGGACTTGGGTAAACCTGTGATAAAATCCATTGAAACCTCCTCCCAACGTTGGCTTGGAATGGATAAAGGTTGTAATAATCCTAGGGTCTTAATTTTTTCAACTTTATTTTGTTGGAAAACCAAACATTCCACCACAAACTTTTGAATATCTGTTTTATGGCCATCCCAAAAAAAATCCTTCTTAACCCTATGTTAGGTTTTTAGAAATCACGAGTGCCCTCCTAAGGGAGAGGTGTGCAATTCCATAAGAATCTTTTGTTTGAGTTGGGAATTCTTACATAGGTATAACCGATCCTTGTACCATAACGAATCATTTTTCCAGCTAAATGTATCAAATGTACTGGGATCTTGCTGTATCTTTTGAATGAGTGCCCACACTTCCTCATCATTCCTCCATTCATCCCTTACTTCGTTTATCGAATCTAGTTGGATAATAGAAATGGTGCAAAGAAATGCTTCCACATCCTCATCCTTTCTTGAGAGTGAATCTGCCACAACATTTTTCTTCCCTTTTTTGTAGATTATTTCAAAGTCATAACCTAACATCTTTGTGACCCATTTTTCTACTCTTCTGAAGATAATCTTTGTTCTAAAAAGCATTTAAGACTATCATGATATGTTTTTACCTTGTAGTGTCTTCCCATTAGGTAGGGTCACCATTTCTTAAGTGCATGTAGTATTTCCAACATTTCCTTCTCATAAATAGCTTTGTGTAAATACTTTCCTTTGATGGGATGACTTTCGAAAGCAATGGGTCTTTCTTCTTGCATTAAAACAACACTAATTCCATTTCCTGAAGCATCACATTCCACAATAAAGGTTTTTGTGAAGTATAGTGTAGCTAAGACTGGTGTTTGGAACATTGCCTCTTTAAGATGTTCAAAGGCCTTTGTTGCTTCTAGAGTCCATGAAAATGCATCTTTCTTCAATAATATTGTTAGAGGTGCTACTATTATCCCATAATTCTTAACAAACTTGCGATAATTCCCTGTCAACCCAAGAAATCCTCGTAGATGCTTTATGGATGTGGGGATTTTCCATTCCTTAATGGTTTTATTTTTGCTAGGGTCTACCTTAACACCTTCATGAGATATAATATGACCCAGATATTCCACCTTTTTTACTCCAAAGAAACATTTGGAGATTTTTGCATATAATTGTTTCTCCTCCAATAGTTTGAGCCCCATGTCAACATTTTGGACATGATCCTTCCAAGACTTGCTGTAGATTAATATATCATCAAAAAATACTAACACCAATTTTCTAAGGAAGGGTTTGAAAATGGAATTCATCAAACCTTGAAATGTAGAAGGTGCATTAGTAAGGAAAAAAGGCATGACCAAAAATTCGTAATGACCCTCGTGAGTTCTAAATGTTGTTTTTGGAATGTCTTCAGTCTTCATTCTGATTTGATGATATCCTGAAAGAAGATCCAACTTGGTGAAGTAAATTGATCCATGCAATTCATATAATAATTCATTAATAACAGGAATGGGAAGTTTATCTTTCATAGTGAGCTTGTTGAGCTCCCTATAATCTGGAAACATGCACCATGATCCATCCTTCTTGTGAACCAATACTACTGGAGCAGAGAAAGAACTTTGACTAGGTTGAATTATACCAACCTCTAGCATTTCTGCAACAATACGTTAAATTTCACTCTTTTGGACATAGGGATATCTGTAAGACCTGATGTTTGGAGGAACACTTCCTGGAATCAAATTAATTGCATGATCATGATCACGAATAGGTGGGAGGCCTTTGGGAGTCTCAAATACTTTGGAATGATTGTCCAAGACTTTTTGGAGATTTGGAGAAATGGATGATTTCGATGTGGGAACCTCTAGTGAGCATAATTGTGCAATTATGCCTCATTGTTCTTTCTTTAGAATCTTTTTCATTCCGTTAGATCTTATTACCTTTCTCGGTTTCCCTGCGATACCCCTTAATTCAACTTCCTTTCCTTCTGAAGAGAATTTCATGAAAAGTTCTTGAAAATTAAAAGCTATTGTACCCAAGGATTGTAGCCAATGGATTACTAGTACAACATCAGCACTACCCATTGGAATGGAAAGCATTGGGCTATTCAATACATATTCTCCCATGGATAGCTTGATATTATGGCACTTTCTAGAGAAATTTATGGTTCCTCCACTTATAGCCATCACTTAAAACTCTGGTGTTGGATATAGGAAGCAATTCAATTCCTTGGCTATCTTACAATGAATAAAATTATGGGTACTTCCCGAATCAATCAACACTATTACCTTTTCCTTCTTGATATGCCCTTCTATCTTGATAGTTTGAGAAGTGGTAATTCCAGCCAATGCATTACAAGATATGTTCGGATTCATTTCTTCTTTTTCTAGGGTTTGTTCCTCGTGTATATCCTCTTCTTTTGACATTTCTTGTTCCTTTTCTTCCTCCTCTTCACAATCTATGTAAAATAATTTCTTCTTGGCATAGTTATGACCTTTAGTGTATTTGCTATCGCAACATAGAAAAGCCCTTTTTCTCTTTTTTCTTCCAATTGTTGTGGTGTCAACCTTGTAGGTTGTGGATGACTAGGGGTAGCAAAACTTCCATCTTTATGATTATGAGCGGTAGGCTTCCTTGTTGCCATAATTTTGCTTTCCATTTTTCTTGTAAACCTTAATGCGTTCTCCAATGAATCTGGTTGCGAAAGGTGAATGTCATGTTGGATGTTATATTTTAAAGTCCCTATGAACACATCAATCTTATGCTCCTCTGGAATATCGTTTTCCCTTATATTCAATTTTTGGAAGTCCTAAATGTGCTCCATCATTGAACCCTTTTATTTGAGATTTATCAACTGGCTAAAAAAAGTGTTTCTTTTTGTATCCTCATAATGTGCTATAATTTCATCCATGAAAATATCCCAAGTGACAATTTGTTTACGAGAGCAAAGCCATCGATACCATACAAACTGATCTGGTTCCAAATATAAAGTTGCAATGCATACCTTTTGTGTGTTTTGCACATTATGGAGATCGAAAAATTGCTCCATCTGTAGTATCCATGTTTCGGGATCCTTGCCATCAAACTTGCTCATATCGATCTTTGGAACATGGTGGTTCTTCGATCCAATGTTAGAGTCTATGAAATCATGATTAACATTTATTTTGTTCTCATCATGAGTTTCCTTTACTACCCTTTCGCCATTAGTAAGAATTTCATGTAGAGACTTTGTCAAATCTGTATTCAAATCTTCCATGCCTTTCTTTAAATCATCCATCTTAGCTTCCATGCCATCCATCTTAGCTTCCATGCCATCCATCTTAGCTTCCATGTCATTCATCTTAGCTTCTACGCATTTCTTTAAACCGTCCATCTTAGCTTCCATGTCATTCATCTTAACTTCTATGCCTTTCTTTAAACCATCCATCTTAGCTTCTACGTCTTTCTTTAAACCATCCATCTTAGCTTCCATTCCTTTTTGTGCGAGTGAAATTTTTTGCACTTGGTCTCGTAATTTTGATATATCATGTTGCATTTCTTCCTCTTCTTCATGAGTCATGCTAGAGATTTCAGATTGCTTATTAAGTGTTTCCATTTTCTTTCTTCGGGGCATGAATTACTAATAATAATGCTTCACTATGCCCTTTGAATTCCTTCAAACTAATTTTTCAAACCAAGCTTATGAAAAAATTAAAAAAAAACTACACACCTTTTTTTCACATTGTAGGAACTCGATATTGAATCTGATTTATCTCTGTAATTTTGGATCTCCCAGGTCTAAAATTTCTTCCTGCGGTAAACCTATGAGAAATATTTCTAACGCTGAAAGTCTGATCAAGATTGGATTCTCCAATGAAGAGTTATGCCAAATCTCCCATGATGACATGAGTATAGCTTAGTTCAGTAGAGCAAACTTTTACGATGTGTCGTGGGTCAGTGTTTCAACCCGAGGTTCTAAAAATGATATCCAAAACACTACAATCCGTACTCTTTCTGTAAATTCTTACTAAAATTCAATCTGATTCTCAGAGTCAACATTATGACGATTTTCCCAAGGTGACCTGTTTGGAATGTAACTCGGGGGTCTACAACAACCCTAACTTCCTCAGATTATATCTCTGAAAATATAGCGAGACAAGGTCTAAAATTCGGAGCCAAGGTTCAGACCGATTTATTCTCAAATGGGACTTTTTATTAGCTTCTGAAACTTTGTAGCAAAAGAGCTATAGCAAGCATCCATGATGACCTGTTTTTAGATGAAATTCTGGAGCTTGCAAAAACCCTAACTTCCTCAGATCATATCCTTGAAAATATAGCGATACAAGATCTAAAGTTCAGACTCAAATATCAAGGAGATTTAGCCTCAAATGGTTTTTTTTTTAACTTCTCCAATGCCACAAAAAAAAAGTTATAGAAAACATTCCACAATGACCTATTTGGAGCATCGAAACCCTAGAATCCAAAGCTCTGATACCAAATGTTATGAAACCAACTCACAAAAAGATAAAAAAGATAGATCAACGCCTTAGAATTCAACCTCCTAAGGGAGCAACCTCCTTTACATTACAAAAATGAACAATTCTTGGATGATTCCAATGAAAAAACCTCCTTGGATCATATAGGAGTCTAAGGGGTCACAATATAACCAACCCGACCTAACAATAATAATATAAAGGCACAAAAATAACAATAAAGGAATTCTATGGGACATAATAATAAAAATACAAAGATAATAGGGGCACAAAAAGAACAATAAGGGATACAACAAAAATAGTAATGGGGGAATCACTAGTATTATAGGGACCTAACAGTTTGATACACCTACAACTGAACATTCATGGGACACACCTTCTTGCTTTTTGAAGGAACCACACATTCCTCTTGTTTTGACAGTTAGAACCAAGGAAAACCTATAAGAATAAATGGAAACTAGGTCAATATTATGGATGGGGCTCCTACTCCAAACGATTTGAGGTATAATTGGGACTTTACATTGGGGCGACCTCTTGGTTGACAAATTTTCAGCGTTGTCAACATGTCCCATGACCTTGGTCTTATTTTTCCTTTATTAACTTTATTACATGAAATTATAACTCGATGCTATTATAGACCCCTCCACCTTAGGGTAACACTGTCCTTGGTGTTATGTGACACCTACAACTAGGAAGACTACTGAAAACCAAAACATACTACCCATCGAGCTTTATAAGTTAGCTTGTTGCATTATTTACAACGACATCCTACTCAAAACATGACCATCATATTGTTTATTGGAGATTCATAGCACAACCCATTATGATATTTACAATAATATACACATATGCACATTTTCTCAATGAAGAAATAAAAGGATACGATGCTTGCATCTGCAATAAGGGAATCCATAGGCTTGCATCTCCACCCTCAAAGTAATACTAGGATTCACCTCCTTTCGAGGAAGTCCATGTTCCATTGCCAAAGTGAAACCTGCATCCAATGTCCAATGCTATGATTTTGTGCCACTTGTCCTCTCAGTGAACAGTTACCGAATCGTTGTTCCAGGGCATAGTCTCAATGTGCATCTGATTCCATCTGGCAATGCTAGTGACAAAAACAATTCCATTACTGGGCTTCCCTTCTCTGCTACACAATCCCTTCGGAAATCCGGGCACCCCCTTTTGTACAGTTGCTCACCTTCCAATTTCCTTGGCATCTTCTTTCTTGGGTGATCCATCCCTTGGCAAGGTTTCCTTGCATTGGAGGGTCCAAAAACCAAGGCATATCCCTACGTGAAAACCATCATACTGGTCAAAGCATTCTATGGAAATCAATGGACATTGTGGGTACTAATGTCCCCTAATGGCCCTGCTCTAGAATGCTTTACCAACATACTGATGCTTGTTCTAATTCCTTTTTCCACTGCTTCTAATTCTTGCAGTCAATTTCAACCACCCAACTAGGCATTTTCCATGATTTCTTATACCAAGGACATAATTTCCATTACACTAAAAAGGAATTGAAATAAATTCAAATCATACCTCATTAGTGACCCGTCAATACGGTGCACCTGCAATTTTGTTTACTTCCTATTACAAAAAGTCAAACTAACTCTTAACCAAATCATATGTATAAACATATCACATCTAGTTAGCTCAACCCATAAAAGTCATAAATCAAAATCATAGATCGCATGCATACTGAAAACTAAAATAAAATATTGATACTTATCTTTCAAATGGTTATTTACTTTTTCCTTTGTTCTTTATTCGTTCCATACACACACTGAATCAGTTTCCAAACTTGGTAAGCACCCAATGCCTTCTCTTTAAGTTACAAGGGGATAGAGAGACTAAACTACCTCCTCCCTCAATATCAGTAACAAGGGTATCCCAATACTAAACTTCCTCAAACCTCAATAGCACCAAGTGTATCTCGAGACTAAACTACCTCAACCCTCAGTATCAATCAACAAGGGCATCTAGAGACTAAACCACCTCAAACCTCAGTAGCAACAATAAGGGACCAACGAGTCGCATACATGTTTGTCTCATCACACTATACAACACATCCACATACATAGTGTACAACACAACACATGCACCAACACCCGGTGTACAACACGACACACACACCTACACTAGGTGTACAACATGACACATACACCTACACCTAGTGTACAATGCCACACACACACACCTACAAGAGGTGTACAACATGACACATACACCTACACCCAGTGTACAATACCAAACATACACCAACACCCAATGTACAACACAATACATATATGTACACACCATACAATACCATGAATACACATGTCGCAATACAATGACTGCATAATACCCATAAAACCATATCAAATATACACAACAAAACATCTGTGACATGTACACAATACCACTAGTACATAATTCCACCTACACAACGTGTACACAAGACCTCTTGCCAAGGAAAATTTTAGGGATGGAAAATTATCTTGAAATTTAAAAACATTGGCGAATCTCACTAGTCCCTAATATGCAAACGATAAAATGTTTATTGATGTATTTGTTAAATTATTTAAATCAATAATAATTTTATATACATTCTCTATATAATGTTGGTGATTTTTAAGGTAAAATAATTATATATTATAAAATTTGGGCGAATAGGTTTCATCAAAAATGGAAATTGGCGAATCTGTTTTTTGGAAAAATCATGGAAAATTAGCACACAACACCATGACACCATACACAACATGTACACAACACCACATAAACACAATTCCACACGTAGAACATGTACACAACTGCACATGCACATAGTACCACGTACAACATGCACACAACACCATATGTACATAGCACCGCATGTCCAACTTGCCCATGACACCATATGTATAGAGCATTGCATATACAACACGTACACAACACCAAATGTACATAGCACCAATATACAACACGTACATAGCACCATATGTACATAGCATTGCATATACACCACCTACACAACACTATATGTACACAGTACCATATATGCCACATGCAGGCAACACTATATGTACACAATACCACGTATGAAACAAGAACAAAATATTATATATACAACATGTACACAACACCATAGGTACATCATGTACAACAGATACGCAAAAGTAGTATGTCACATTCAAAAACCACATTGTCTCTACCAAACAACCTTACTTCTGGTGTTTATTCCACTATCCATGCATGTCCCAACATGTTGCATATCAGATTGGTTTCATTCCGTTGATGTATCCCTCAACATTACTTGTTATAACATAAACATGGGCATAGTATAAACCAAATATAAATTTATATCATATGATACTAACCTTATAGGTTTGTCTGAACTACTATGTCCACTTGATTCTAGAAACTTCTTCATATTATTCACTTGCATAAACAACCATTCCTCCACAAGAACAATCTCTGACAACCCTATCAGAGAATGACATACATACATACATATAAACATTAACATAAAACAATCATGATCCTCAATGACCCTATAAGACACCGACATACATATATACATGTATACATGTATATGCATCGATATAATCCTAACACAACATGATTACCATATATCATAAGATCAAGGTTAAGAGAACTCCCTTTATCCATGCACAACATGCACCACATTGAGAACAATAGTTCCCAACATAGCCAATGCATATGACGCCTCAAATCCATTCACTTTACCTTTCCTATTACTTTTCTCATGACTGTCATGGTCGTCCATTTATCCCAATGGACCGAACCAATCCAATTGGCTATCATATTCTTTCTTGTAACTGTCATTCACTCATGCACCAAGCTTCATCTAGGTCCTACATTACCTATTGAGCTTCATTCAACTCTCCTCAAGCTCCATTAAATTTCTTCCTTTCCCAACCAAATCCCAAGACCCTGAAAACATAAATGGAAAGAACAAGAAGGAATTAAGAGAAAAAAATGAGAAACCAAAAAAATTACGACACCACAAACAAAGTGGCATGGCCATGCACCATACATAAACAAAATTGTCAATCAAATGCAAAAAGATAACGAAATAGTGAATGCAAAAAACTGCCAACAAACACCATGACTCAATCCCCATGGTTTCTTCATGCCTCCAAGGGAAATCTTGACCCGAGCCTTCTTTTGAATTCTATGGTAGTCTCTTTTTCCATGAAAACCCCTGCATCATACTGCCATGAACACATAACTATCAATGCATAAATAAACATAACAATATATCAGTCGCTTTACCTTGTTGTGCCAAGCACATGACCTTGTAACTGAACACGTCCATGCCATCTCTCAAGGGATTCCATGACAGATCTAGCTATAACTAGAAACTAGCTAATATAGTTGTCAAATACATGTTCATGAGTATAGCACATATCCACATAATGTCAGAAGAAATCAAGGTTAATAAGACTTCATGTATTCATGCAAATCACTCATTCAGTTGGAACTGTGGTTTCCAAACATTTCCAAAGGAATTCTTACCAAATTCCTTCCTTTTAGCTTTTTCCTTGTTGCAATCAAGTCTTACTATGTACTATCACATCACCCAACTATTAGTTATACAGACAAATCAACTATTATCTTGTCATGGTATTACCAAGCATGTTACTCTGTAACTACTCAGACATGTCATTCACATGTTCCAAATATCAATGTCTGATAATTTGAAATCAGACTTTATTAAGAATAAAAACCATCTCATAATCAAAAATCAACTCACAATCATTAATCATAGTACCACAACTAGCACCCACTTGCACTCAAGAGCATATCAATTGTCTTAGCACATAATATGTTATTACAACCATCTTAAGACAAGACCATTCCTTCATGACTTATTATAGACACACACTCATATCACGCGATTAATAAAACATTGAAACAATAGATATATGACATAATAGACACCAAACACTCAAAAACCAAATAGACGACATGATCAAACTCATACCTCAATGTATCACAAAGGAGGCTATGACATCTGCACAAATCAATCCAAATTAGCATGACACAATATCAAAAGTATATCGACTCATACCTAAATGTATCACAGGGGAGGCTATCGCATCTCCACAAATCAGTCCAAATTAGTACGACACAATACCACAAGTATATCAACTCATACCTGAAACATCATAACCATATCCATGTGCACAGAATGGTCTAGATTATCATGCTACATACAATATCAAGATCTTAAATGCAATAACCTTAATCATCATGTGTATGATTGCAATGCATACAACAACACGTTACTACCATTCATGACTATTTGACACATGTGCATACGACCACATTGATTAACTAGAATCTATCACGTATATATAACAATTAAAAAAATAGATGACATGCGTGCATATAGCCACAAGGCATATAACAACCATTAACCAACATACCTGTATACCCAACATACAAACATGTATAATGATCGACTCTTATCCCGAGGTCTAATGCCACAACCTGGCTATGACGATCTGCATCTCTTTCTTCGTCTCAACTGACACATAAATATCATAACATACCAATAACATCATCATGACATAAACTACATGCATGACAACCTTAACCATGTCAATGCATGAATAACAACATGAATCTAGCCCATCTAGTCCAAGTGTTGAACCATGCTCTGATACCACCCTATAACCATGTCCTCCCACATTTACCCACTTTCACCAGTTTTCCTCGGGTAAACATGAGTTGAGGGTCACTATGATATAACTCAACCTCCTAAATGGCCTTAAGGAAATGGATTCAGTCACTTAAGACCTTACTAACTTCCCTTAGGTGCTATCCAGGAGCAACCCAACCCCTCCAGGTGTCCAACCCCTGAGATGGATCTCTTTTTCACTCACCTAAGTCCAGTCGCTCCCTTGATAAGGCATGATAGCGACTATGGCACTCTAGTCATAGTGATAAGCCTATCTCCACACGACTATGGAATTTTCTGCTCAATTCTATGCTAGTGACCCCAAATTCTAAGTCACTTTTTTAGGGCTAGGACTAAGGTCTCTTCCCAGAACTCAGTGAAGTTACTTCTAAAGACGAAAAAATGACATAGAAATAATACTTGTAACCTAAACGTGAAACCAATACTTAACCTGACTTTCCCCAACCAGGACTAACATTCTGTCAAACACCTGGTAAACATGCAACCTGCAGGGCATGAATGCAAATATGAACATAATGATCTGAAAATTTATATGAAGTTTAACAAGAAGGATCAATGCCTTATGACATTAGCTATCATAAAATCAATTAGTTCTTGTATTCATTATTCATTCAGTTATAAGTAAAAACATGGAAAGTGGCATGATTAAGAACTGTCAAATAACCATGCTTAAAGCTACCATATAACCAGATAAATAATAATCATAGAAAAATCATTAGAGCCACATAATAACAAGTACATTCACTCATGAAAAGAAAGAGAAACTTAGCTCTTATTAAGCATAGGAAAAATACAACCAAGTTTGGAACTTCCACATACCACCCAACCATAGATTAGCTGAACCAAATCTTTATTTCAGAAACTTACCCCCATGCCATATTTCAAGCATGAATGTGGGATCTCATGGGATAAACTAATCCATTAACAACCAAGGGAATCCAGAGGTTAAACCACCTCTACCCTCACCATACCATGTTCTTTCCTAAACCTGTGCCGATATCATAAATCCAAATCAAGCTTCGATGCCTCAAAATTTATTCTAGAACACCTTAAGGAATTTTCCCGTCTCCACCCTCAGGATTTACAGTGTTGCGCCAAATGCATAACAGGGGGGTCATGGGGGGGGGAAGCATCCCTCCCCATATGAGGGTTTTAGGGGGGCAGTTAAGCCCCCTCTACGGGGTCCAGGGCAGTTCCCCAGGGAATTTTTTTTTTGGACCCTATATTAGGTTGGGCGGACCTACCTATGGTTTTGTGCATGGTTTTCGCACATGGTTTTGGACATGATGGTTTTCCGTCCATGGTATTGGATGCTTCAGCATGTATAAATATGTATTTTAACATTGAAAGGAATATAATGAAAAATCAAGCTAGTAGTCCCAGTTTTGGGATCTAGGGGAAAATCTCTATGTATATGTGTTTTATGTGTTATGCTCTCACATTGTTTATTTTTTGTGTTTTAGAATTCATATGCATGTAATTTCTATATGGGGTTAAAACCTATATTTAGTTTTAGAGATGTTTTGGATTCAAGGGGATGCATTTGTTGTTGAGGGGTTTCGCTCAGGCCTATGGTAGACCCTGTTCAGTCGGAGATCTATGAGATTGATTCTGGTGGCGAAAGAACATGGTGAGCAGTGGAAAGATAGAGATCGATAAATTTAATGGATAGAGTTTTGAGTTGTGGAAACTCAAGATGGAGGATCTGTTGGTGGATAAAGATTAGTGGATCGTAGTAGATCCAGGTGCTAAACCAATGGGAGTTTCTGATGAAGAATGGAAAAATTTGGATCGGAAGGCAAAGAGGACAATATGATTATGTGTCTCAGATTCAGTATTGTTGAATGTATCAGTGAAATTTGTACCAATCTAAGTCTGTGGTGAATAAACTGTTCCTACAAAAAAAGCTATATAACCTGAGGATGAAAGATGGAGACTCGATGACAGAGCATCTAAACACATTTAATACTGTGGTAGTTCAGTTATTATCTGTTGATATTAAAATTTCATATAAACATAAGTGCATTAGTTTGGTGTGTTCTCTACCATATTCATAGGATAATCTAGTTATTGCAATAGGTAGCAATGCAACTGTCTTGCAGTTTGATGAAATAGTCTCATCCTTGTGATGTAGGAGATGAGACGGAAAAATATGGAGAGCTAGAATGGTGATGCCTTGTCTTTACGAGGAAGGTCCCAGAATAGAAACAAAAATAAGTCATCGAGTGCAAGATTTAAATCTAGAGGGAGATGTAAATCTCCAGGAAAACCTGTAAAGGTGGTTTGCTGGAAATGTGGAAAGGAAGGGCACTACAAAAGGGACTGTAAATCTAAAGCTCCTGACAAAGGAAAGGGATTTGATGATGCTCCTTCTGCAGAGGTGAAAACCACATAAGATGAAGGTGGGGATGTGTACTTAGCTTCTTCAAGTACACATGTAGATCATGAGGCATGGTTAATTGACTCAGGTGCATCCTTTCACTTCACTCCCCATAGAGAGTGGTTCTGTGAGTATGAGAAATATGATGGTGGTGATTTCTTCTTAAGGGATGATAGGAAGGATATAATCGTTGGTCACGGAAAATTAAAGTTGAAGTGGCAAGGTGGAAGGCTTAGAACACTTCCAGGTGTTTTGCATGTTCCTGCATTGGCCAGAAATTTTATTTCTGTAAGAAAGTGGATGATGCAATTGTAAAAACAGTGTTCGAGAAGGATACCTACAAGATGGTTCGAGGAGCATTGGAATTGATGTGGGGAGTTCGTATTGGAACTTTTTACAAGATGCAAGGTAGCACTATTATTGATGGGTGCAATAGTTCTGTGGTTCTTGAAAGTGGAGCAAAAAATCTTGTGGACTCTGGAGAGAAGACCATGTTGTTGCATCAAAGGCTTGGACATATTTGAGAGAAGGGCCTTCGAATACTTCATGGTAACGGTATGGTAGAAGGTATGAGTAATACCTCTCTAGATTTTGATTTTTGTGAAAATTGTGTATATGGGAAGCAGAATCAGGTGAGTTTCCCCTCTGGTGGTAAGAGGGCAAAACAAATATTAGAGCTTGTGCACAGTGATGTTTTTGGACCTGTGAAGATTCCATCACTGGGTAAGTTTGTCTACTATGTATCATTTATAGATGACTTCTGAAGGAATACATGGATATATTTCCTTAAGAAGAAATCTGAAGTCTTTGATAGGTTTAAATAATTTAAGGCACTGGTGGAAAATGAGACAAAGAAGAAGATAAAGATCTTGAGGTCAGATAACAGTGGAGAGTTTTGCAGCAAGGAATTTGAAGAATTCTGTAAGAAGTGTGGTATAGCATGGTAGAAGACTACTCCATACACACCTGAGCAAAATGGAGTTTCAGAAAGAATGAACAAGATGTTGATGGAAAGGGTAAGAAGCATGCTCAGTGGTGTCGAGTTAAGATAGAAATTCTAGGCAAAGGCGATGCAGACAACATGTTACCTGGTCAACAGATCACCTTCATCAATGTTGGAGGATAAGACTCCACACGAGGTATGGACTGGTAAGAAACCCTCTCTTTCACATCTGAGGGTATTTGGATGTGATGCATATGTACATGTTCCAAAGGTGAAAAGAACCATGTTGGATGGTAAATTTGAAAAGTGCACCTTTATTGGGTATAAGGATGGTTTAAAGGGTTATAAGTTTTGGAACCCAGTAACAAGGAAGGTTGTGTATTATTGAATTGAGGCTTCTATGATCCATATCAAATTTGAGAGAATTTTCGGTGTAAATGAAATGATATTTCTTTTGTCGACGCATTTTGAACCAACCAGTGTGGTTCATCATCAGGACAAGTTGAAGAATCAGATCCAGCTTCGCATGTTAAATAGTGAGAGTAGAACCTCCAATGGCTATAATTCCAGATCAGGTAACGGTTAAAATGACTAATGGCTAGATTAGACTAGGAAACGATTAGATGGACAGGACCAGGGGCAAAAATGTTGTGTATAGCCGAGATGTGGTGTTCAGATAGGTGAAAGATGTTATTAAACATAAAGTCCAACCAAAGGAACCTGAGAAGATAGAGTTTGAACTTAAGGGGGAAGAATCAGACTCTACAGCAGAGGAGGAATTAGAAGATGAAGAGCCACAAACTCCGAGTGTGAGAAGATCGGTTCGAGAAAGAAGGCACCTAGAAAGGTATAGTCCATCTCCTTTCTGTTCAAATTTTTCTTTATCTGTTACTGATGATGATCCCAGAAATGTGAAGGAAGTAGTAGATTCAGAGGATGGAAAACTCTGGAAAGAGACCATGGTTGATGAAATGGCATCTTTGCACAAAATGAGGCTTGGGATCTCATGGAGTTTCTGGCTAGAAAGAAACCCATTGGCAGCAAATGGGTGTTTAAGAAGAAGATAAATTTAGAAGGAAGGTTGGAGAAATACAAAGCTCAGCTGACAGCAAAAGGTTATTCCCAAGTGTCGGGAATTGATTTTGGTGATATTTTTTCTCCTATTGCCAAGGTAGCTTCTATTAGATTACTTTTATCTATTGTTGCTGCTTTTGATTTTGAGATAAAATAGATGGATGTGAAGATAACATTTCTTCACAGGGATATGGAAGAGGATATTTACATGAAGCAACCTGAAGGTTTTGCAGTGAAGGGTAAGAAAGAACTAGTATGAAAGTTAAAGAAGTCTTTGTATGGGTTAAAATAGTCACCAAGGATGTGGTATTAGAAAATTGATACATTTATACGGGGACTTGGCTTCACCAAAAGCAAAGCAGATCATTGTGTGTATTTTAAATTAATTGGTGGCTGTGTTATTTACCTGGTCATGTATGTGGATGATATGTTGCTGATTGGAAATGACAAAGAAATTATGTGGGATATGAAGACCCAATTGTCCTCCAAATTCAACACAAAAGATCTTGGTGCTGCAAACTATATTTTGGCCATGGAAATTAAAAGAGATTGGGCAAAGACGAAGCTCTGGTTAAACTAGAGGAAGTATTTTAAGACAATATTGCAAAGGTTTAATATGTAGGATAGTAAACCGGTGAAGGTTCCTATTACTATAGGTGTAAATTTATCTGCTGAATAGTGTCCCAAGACACAGGAAGTGGAAGAGGGCATGTCCCATGTTCCATATGCAAGTGCAGTCGGTAGCATGATGTATGTAATGGTCTGTACTAGACGATACATTTCACATGCAGTGGGAGTATTGAGTAGATTCATGTCAAAACCAGGAAAGGAGCACTATACAACAGTGAAGCGGGTTTTCAGGTGTTTGTGTGGCACTAGTAATTATGGTTTGTGCTACCAAGAAAGACTAGGATTGGACAAAGTTTTGGATATACATGGCTTCTTTAATACAGATTGGGCTAGAGATATGGATCAGAGAATATCTACAAGTGGGTATGTGTTTAACCTATTTGGAGGTGCAATCAATTGGATGAGTAAGAAACAATCTATAGTGGCATTATCAACTACAGAGGCAAAATACATGGCAGCCACTCATGCAAGCAAGGAAGCAGTTTGGTTGAAGATATTGTGTTCAAGTATGGGGTTAGTATAGGGAGCTATAACGATAGACTGTGACAGCCAAAGTGAAATTTTCATGGCAAAGAACCCTGCTTATCATTCAAAGAGAAAGCACATTGATGTTCAATATCACTTTGTGAGGGATATGATAGAAGAAAAGAAAGTGTTGCTGGTAAAGGTGGACACTTTGAAGAATACTGTAGATGCATTGACAAAATCTATGAGCTCTGAGAAGTTCTCTTGGTGTAGAGAAACAATGGGCGTTTCAGGGCTGGATAAATGACTAAGCTATCATGTGGTCCCCTATGGAAAGAAAACAACAAGTGGGAGAATGTTGGGTTGTGTTATGTTCTTTCCAAAACTAGAATACATAGTTTACAGGGGGTAAGAGAGGGGGTGAAGCCCCCCCTTAATTCCACCAACCATGTAGCAGGTTTGAGGGGGGGAGGTTAGCTCCCCTCTATGGGGTTCGGGGTAGCACCCTGGGGATTTTTTTTTGGACCCTATATTAGGTTGGGCGGACCTATCTATGGTTTTGTGCGTGGTTTTTGCACATGGTTTTGGACGCAATGGTTTTCGGTCCATAGTATTGGATGCTTCTGCATGTATAAATATGTATTGTAACATGGAAAGTAATATAATGAAAAATCAAGCTGGTAGTCCTGGTTTTGGGATCCAGGGGAAAATATTTGTGTATATGTGTTTTATTTGTTATTCTCTCGCATTGTTTATTTTCCATGTTTTAGAATTTGTATGCAGGTAATTTCTGTATGGGGTTAAAATGTACAGTTCTTACCTAAATTAGTAAGAGACCATAAAACCAAATTGAGCTTGGATGCCACAAAATTTATTCTCAAATACCTTGAGGGATTTTTCCGTCTCCACCCTCAGGCTTTACTATGTATCTTTCCATTATCGGTTAAGGTATTCCTAGGCCTTTGGGACTTTTCATTAGGCCAACTCACTAGGATCCCAAATCTTTTGGTAATCCAAAGATCAAACCGAGAAAAGTCCCATCACATTCTTTTATCTTTGTAAACAATTCTAGGTTGGGGAACTGTACGAAAACATATAAATTAAGGTTTTGATTTGAATGGAGGACCAATGAATTAAACCTTTATACATATCTAATTTCTAAGTATTTATGAGAAAACCGAAGGGTTGATTTTCATTCCTAATAGAATTAATCTTTGAATTGATTTGAAAATCACAAATAAAGAAAGTATATAAATTTCTAAACAATCATACTAAAAATTTAATTTATCATATACACTAGATGCGTGTAGAAGTTTTCTACAACCAAACAAAACACATTCAAGAGATGACATAAGGAAATTATTGAAAGATTTAGAGGAATTAACTACGACAATTTTTTCAGCTAATTAATCTCTTTTAATGATTATAACTTTTGCACGAGATTTTAGGGAGATTAATATTCAATCTAGCCTTGCCCAAACTTTTATGTTACCTTGAACATGTGCATAAATAAATATAAAAAACATATTTGATAACAAGACAAACTCACATAGATACACAATTTATTCAGAATGAATCCAGAATCCTTCAATTATCTTCAGAAATAGCTTTGAACATTACAAGCATGTCACTAGTTCATTACAAGGGTTCACCCCTAACTTATTCAAACTGCCAAATACATATAGATCAAAATTCCAAAAATATCTTGTATAAGCCAAAATTTATTACAAAATGAGATAATATCTGAAAGAGTTTTTTATTTACAAAAATAAATTGGAAAATAGCTATTCAAAACTGATTTGAATAATCAACACACAATTTAAGGGTGTTGTTTGATGACTGCTTCCTTTAACTGAATTTTCTACTTTTTGCTCCTCTTTCACAGCTTACTACTACTATTCTTGTGACTGGTCACTGAATTCCCTACATTCTTTTTACTCGATGAGTTCAAGTAACTTATCCCATTTTTTTCATATGGGATAGAAAATTTTATTACTTTCCTGTCTGCTTCATCAGTTTCTATATTTTTTTCAAAAGTTGGCCTAGTGATGAATAAATGACTAACTTCATGTTGAATGAAAATATCATACTCTAGGCCTTCTAGGAATGCTTTCCCACTGATTTTCCCTTTTGTTAGTGTTGGTACCTTCATCCCTCCATCAGTGATCAAAATTATATTTTTTCATGCATTTTAGGTGTCTCATCCAATCAGCTACATTCCATTAGGTCATGGATCATCTGATGGTAGTGGTTCATTATCAATTTCCCTCATGGTCTTTACCTACTGGCCTATTTTCACAAATTCAGGTCATTTACAATCATCTTTTGTTTTTACATCTGCAAAAATCATTTTTAGGGTTTTAGGTCTCATTAGGTCTAGGGTTTGTCATCATAGTCCTGTAAAAGCTCAATGATGGTCAGCAGGCACATGAGGAGGTTTAATAAGGAAAAACAGACTTTTTATGTTTTATGTATGTAATTTTATGTAATTTTAGTTTTCCTATATGTAATAAGTTTGGAAATGCAGCCCTGGGTCACCTTGCCAAACTCCTGCACTCCAGCTTCTGCAAAAGAGACAAGAAATTCAAAGTACTAGTCCATCAAAGGTCAAAAAGAGAGCCAAACTAAAAAACAAAGTTTTAAAGAACAAAGTAAAAAAAAAAACTTTAGAAAGTGGGTTTTTTTTAAATGAAAAAAATAAAGTCACTTGTATATAAAGTGTTTCTTGTGTTAAAGACATCATTTGTGTGCTAAAGAGTGAGAGAACAAGTGGAAATCGCGATTTAAGGCAAAGAAAGACAATTTGTAGCAAAGTTCTGCAATTTCTCTGGGCACAACCAACCTGGGTAGTGGCGTGGTGCACTCGGTGTAGAATTTGCATTTAAAATTCAAACAGCGTGGTGCACCTGTTAGGCGCGGCGCACCTGGGTGTTGGTGCGGCACACCAATCCTCCAAGCCTAAATTTCACCCAAACGACTTTGCCAAACTCCAAAATCTTGCAATCATCATTCCTCAAGTAAGTGGAACCTCCCATTTTTCGATTACAAGATATTTGATCATCTTTGATGGTGTTTTAATAGATGAAAATTCAAACCCTAGTTCGCTGCATAGTCATATTGCAAAAAATTGTCTAGGGTTTTGAAAGTTGTCATTGTTGCTGTTTTGCTCCCCTACATCATTTTCAAATTCCATTTTCACCACATTTCCTAAATTTCATTTCCCTTTCCCTCTCTCACTTACAATCATCCTACCCTCCTATCCCCAAAACCCTAAAAACCTAACAAATTTCCACTATTCCCCAAACCCTAAACTACATTCCAAAACCCTATCACTCCCTAAAACCCCTACAGCCAACATCAAAACCTTCCACTCACATTCTATTCATCAAATCCAAATAAGGAAACAACAGTCACCTACTCTTGACATAATAAATCTTCATACTCATCATTTTGCACCAATAAATTGGCAAACATGGAAACAGATTCAGCTTATGAAAGGGATGAGGAAACAATGAGTGATTCCTCCCAAGAGATTCATGCACCGAGAAGACCACATAAGGGAGGAATACACATCCGGGAGGAGCCCACTACACTTACAGAGTTATTGGCCTGTCTCCTTGTAGTAACATATTTCAAACATCAGTCTTGCTACCAGTTTTCTGAGATGGCAGAGAGGGTGAAATACCACCATGAACTTGCTAGACTATTTGTCCCCCATCTTCACAATGGCCAGGTAAATTTAGTAGGTGTTATCTTCACTTTGACACTAGAAACTATAGCTGAAGCAACAGGGATTCTGAATGTAGGTGAACAATGGAACAAAGGACAACATGTCAACAAAGAGCATTATGAGCCTTATATCAAGGCTAGTTATCAGAAGCAGATCAGTAGGGTCTTTCCTTTCAAATACCTATAGGACACATATGCTCCAATCATGAAGCTCATTATCAAATACTTCAGCTGTGAAGGGAGATTTTCTCGCTTGTACACTTATCATGTTAGATTATTGATGCATTTCACTAGAGTGAGGATGATGAACCTCCCCTATTTCTTGTGCATAAATATTGAAAAAATGACTACATTAGTGTAAAGAAAACCTCAACAATAGTACAACAACATTTATCACTTTGCATTGATCAAGATTGTGGCTTTGCATCAGCTGAGTTTGCTGAATGTTTCATGGGATGATTTCATTTCACATGAGGTTTTCAAAAGCCCTCAAGTGACCCCATCAGTTTTTCAAGAGGAAGGAGGGCCTTCAAATCAACCAAAGGTGCATGAGATTCAAGCTACAGCTCAAGCTACAAGGGTGCTAGTATATGTTACTTATGAAAAGGGGACAAGGAGGCTATTTGTAGCTACAAAACGAGTACTATGTCCACCTGGGGTGGAAGGGGTCTTGTCTCCTTCATCAGATCATAGGCAAATGCTATCTTCACCCGAGGCGAAAGGGGCTTTGTCTTATTCTTCAAAAAAGTAGGTACAAGAAAAAGGGAAGAAACCATTGCATGAGGAAGGGCCTTCTGAAAGTCAGGAGAGAGATTTCATTTTGATTCAGGATGATGATGCTAATTTGCGCTCCTAAAGCTCGAGACTCAAGGAGATCATCAAAGAACAAGAATCTAACATTCATGCCTTAGCTCTTAACCTTGAAAGGGCTAAGTGGATCATCAATTACCTTAAGCAAAGGAACAAGTAGTTGGAGGATAAGCAGACAATCATGGAACTGCAAACAATAAGAGAAAACAAGTAAGCAACAAAAAGAAGGAAAGTCAAATTGACACCTCTTGAGCAAGAGATTGATGCTGACTGGAAATCTTGGCTAGAGAGGACAAATATGAACTTGGAGAAGTTGCTTGAAAAGGCCAATAGGGAGAAAAATATTTTGCGGCACATGTCTTATCATTATTTGGCACGAAACAAAATTTGCAAGGATAGAATAAGGTGCCTAACGGCCAAGTTGAAGAAGACTTTGAGGGGCAAGAAAGACCAATATAAACTAAAGATCTTGGCTGAAGCTTCCTTGGCCCATAATAGTACTTGATGCAGGTCACTCATGCCAAATTTCAAGAAATTTGGCAAACTTTTGACAATTTTGAATTTTTGAAGGAAAAGACAGGTCTTTCTAACAAGTGCGTAGCGCCACTTGGCACTCGCTTTTTCCAGGGACCTCTTCTGGAGAAAAAGTTTGCATTTTGGGATTCCTCATGGATAATTATTAATACCTAGAAATTACTAGAAATATTTGACAAATTTTGGGTCACCAAAAGCACCAAAAACACCTCAAAAATGCCCTCTCTAGCATTTTTTGGCCACACAGGAAGCAGTGTTGGGAGAATTGATTTTTGGATGGGCGAATGGGCACTAAATTCAGAAATTCCACTTTTTCTAGAAGGTAGACAGATAGACCTTTCCAACATGCCTACTTGGAGAAAATTTGGTGAAGGGTAAGGCCTCCCAAAGCAGCTGGGAAAAAGTGCTACGCACAGAAAAAGTGGTGCCACGCACAAGATGAAAAAGCGTCAATTTTGCCTAAAAACTCTGCTTTTTGCCTAGTTTTCTTCTAGTTTGACTTTTTCTCTCTTATGGTCAAATTCATGAGCTGAAATGATGTAAATTGATGTAATATGATGTAAAAATGATAAAAATGGACTTGATAAGGTAGATACATCAATTGTAGGTGGTTTGGAGTTGAATGAATCAGTTTCCTAGGTTCTAGAGGCAAGCTCTTCCACTGCCTATTTTTGTGTTCCTAGTTTAGAAATGGTTGAAACCACCACTCTTCTCATGGATTCGACCCCATATAGATAGGTCAGGTGGTTTGGAGGTCTATATCATGTGCTTTTTCAGTCATTTGTCAAGGTTGGACTCTTGTGAAAGCTTTGAGCATCATTGTACATTCATCATTACAGTTTGGCAAGGAAATAGACCAAGGTTTGCAGCATTTTGTGGGATTCTTGTGGCATGGTGAATTATTGTTGTTTCTCCTTCTGTAATCCAAGTTATCATATGTTTATGTGTGCCATTATCTCTCTCTTTTTCAGCTTAACCAAATGAATCAAGTATAAAGGTGGAAATCATTGATGTTGCAGTGCTTTACCTTATGGTTTGTTTAGCTTTTCATGTTTTCTACTATTTGAAGAGGATCCCTGATACTTTCATTCCCTCTCCAACTCCTCGCCAGTCTTAATAATTTCCATTCACTCATTTCGAAATACTAAATCATTTGCCTACCTCTCCCCATGGAAATCTCTGCAAGACTGATTTCATTCCCCGGACCCAAAACTACCTTTCACTTTTGATCCATCAAACCTACATAAAACTCAATCAAACTCCTCTTAGCACATTCCTAGCCTAAAATTAGACTTTACATCAGTCATCTCAAGCCTCAATTGCTATATTTTCCTGAGATTAACAAGTAGAGAGCCCTCTCCTGACCTGGTAGGGCTAGCTACCAGGTTAAGCGTGGTTTGATGTTACCCCAGACCTGCCTTTCTCAGCCTAAGGTAAATTTAGGCCCTAACACCTTTAAACTTTGCAATTTTGGTTTTGTCTGTTGCTATCTGGTGCAATTTGTACTGATAATCTTCTAGCGGAATCAATTGGCAAATAGAATGTCGTAGAGTTGGAAGTCCCTTTTGTTGCAGAGTATTAAATTTTCCGTGAAACTTTCTAATCTTTGCTTCCAAGTTTTGACACTTGTTATCTAAATGTAACATCAATGTTTTCTTTGTGAAAACTCTTGTTACCTCTAGGACAATATCATTTCTATCCTCAATTGCAAATTCTTCTAATTCTTCTTTAGTTTTAGAATTGAGTACTTTAATTATTTTATTTGCTTCTCCATTGGAGTTTTGAGTTTTTCAATTCCAATATCTTTCAATGAAAAGTCTCCCATAGCTTTTGACAACTTCTCTGCTAAATTTTGGCCAATGGGCTATGTTTCTGTTGCAGACACTGTTGTTGTAGAAATTTTTGGTGCTAAACTCACTACTATAGAAGTTTCTACTCTAGTACTGAATTGTCGTTATTTTTCCTTGATTAACTTTTCCATTTATTATTCCATCTTTTGTATTTGTATGTTTTGTTCAATGATCATATGAAGCATGTTCTCATTCTCTTTCTCTAACTGACTAACTTCTTGAGCCTATGGATGTTTAGTTGTTGGCAGCTTTAGCTATTTACTCAATGCTTGAATATCAACATTTCTACTCTTGATGATTTCCTTAGTTGCCTTTATATCTAAATCATCAAACCCTTTGATTTTGGTGTCCTTTGATAAAGAAGACAACTTTTTCCAATTTTAATTGGGAATGAATATTATTGAGAGAAACCTGTAACTTGGAAGTTTCCATGGAATAAATTTTTAAATATGAATATATTATTTCTCCTGCTTGCATATGAAGTTCAATTTGGTCAATAGGATGAATTTGATTTGTGTCAAATGAAAGAAGAAATTATCAAAGATGATTATATCATTTCTCTTGCTTGTTTATGAAGGTCAATCTGGTCAATAGGATGAATTTTCTTTGGGTTAACTGAAAAAAAAAAAGTTTTATAATCTTCATCACTTTTAAGAATAGGGAATTTTGGTTCCAAAAATGCTAATTAGAATGGACATTTTTTGTTGTCCATGGCAGAAAGTAATCTGGTATGAGTTGAGGAAGATTACTTCCATAACTCTGGATATGTGGAAGTATTTAAGGCCTCATTTTTCTTCTTCATTTATAAGAACTTGGAAAAAGTACTTTGTTGTTTTCGAGAAGAAGGAGAATAAGGAGAATCCAATGTGTCTTTAGGAATTTTTTGTAATGAAAAAGGAGACTCTATTGATATTACAATTGTACTAAGCTCTTCAAAAGTTTGAGTTTCTAAAGATTCTTCTTCAACATTTATTGTTTTCATAATTTTGAATACTTTCAATGTTGATCTCTGTAACTCTGACCCTACTGGAGATACACTTTCTCTTGGTCTCTTTTGCTCTTTCTATGACTGGAACTAGCTCATCAATTTCCTGCAATGTAACCTCTATCCATCCTTCTCTATTGGCATGCTTCCCAAATTCAGGTTTTTCCAAATGCATATATGGTGCAAATTTCTAAGAAACTCTCATTTATGAGATCACTCCTAATGGATCATATGGCCAGGTAAAACTTAATTTAAACTTAATCTAGATCAATAAGTAGTTGACCTCTTTCTCTGCAACTCTGGTGTTGACTATGAATGGACCAACCTTCTCTTTCAATTTAAACTGAGCTTTTTGTTTTCTAGAAACAAAATGAACCTCATCCATTTTCAGCATTTGTCTAATATACTCAAGTGAAAAAATTCTCATGGGGAGAAACATTGGAAATTTGTATGGTTGAAGCTTGAATCCATAAATCCCGAGTTCAATGAAATTTTGGTATAAATACCAGTCTCCAACCTTTGTCTTCTCACTTAGATGCAAAATTCTCTTATTTTCTGTTGAAATCATGGGGATTGCATCATTGTTTAACAAACAAGTAGCTATATACAAGAATTGATTAACAAAATCACTGAAAGAAAACTCTTCAAAGGTTTTCCTAACCAAATATGTCCAATGGATCACTGACAGAGGTTTACCTTCAACATCTAACTTTTGTAAAGGAAAGTTGAATCTTTCAGATTGATAATATAAGAACAACTAAACCAAGGCTAACTAATGCTTAAATGATCCATTTGTGTTGAACTTTAAGAACTGATCATGAATAATATTAGAAATAAACTGACTATAGTTAAACATAATTGAAGGTTTTTTACTAGAAGAAAAGACTAACAGAAATCGAAAAAAAACATCAGCAACCCATTGGTCACTCGGATATCCTAACAAAAAAGACACTAAGGAAATAACCTACTAAGACATCTCAGGAAACATTATAGAGGGATAAGGAGGGTTAATTCTGGGTAATTTAGAATTTTCTGGTAAAAATGACTCAAATATGTGAGCTCTCTGTAGGAAAGTGAGTTTCTGGTAGATTTCCATTAGAGCATTAGAAGAAAAAGGGTGTAAGGAGTCCTGAGGATTTAGCTAAAGGTATTCTAAAATTGAATTAGTTGTAATATGAAAAAGAGTCTCATTGTTTTGAGTAATTAAAACTCTTTGACTAGGAAGATATCAGGCTCCACACCAAGCTTCAAATTTTGCAAAATTATGGGTTTGAGGGAAGTAGAACTAGAGTTGTAGGGATTACCAAAAAAATAAACTCATCACTGGCATCTTCAAACTTTTGAAATGCCGAATTGTGAAGTTTTTACAGATTGAACTGACAATTGGTTTCTAGAATCTTAAATTGAGTGTCAACTAGTGATAGTTCACCTAAATTAATAAGAGGGAGTAGGAAAGGATTATATACAAGGGGTTTTTCTTTTCCTTTATGGGAAGCCATTAGGAAAACAAATTGCTGTGAAAATCAAAAATAGATTTACCCGAAAATATCATGGCAATAAGAGGTCTCTGGCTATTGGAATTTTGTTTACAGTAGTGTTTTGTGAATTACAGTGATAGGTAGAGTTTGGGAAATGACTGTTTTGAATAGGATAACCATGTTTATCGAGAATGATTTCTTTATCAATTTAGTTGCCATTGGCGCGGAGTAGTTAATGCAAATGAATGTTGGTAGGAGTTTTAAATGCCCAACGATCATATTTGAATTTAGTGGGAGGGATAATGATGGTTAAATATAGCAGGATATTGGTGGGTGAATCAAATAACGAAAGTGTGTGGATGGCGAAAGAGTGGTTTGTGGAGGGGGTATGCCATGGTAAATGGTATTTCACATGGGGGGATGCAATGGATGCGTAGCTGCCATGCAAAAAAATTGTGATTTGGAAATCTGTTTTGTGGACACCCCATCCTTGCTTCCCTTGTTAACATTCGAGGATGCGGGGCGTCTTGCTATTAGGTGGGGTCCATTGATCTGATTGGGCTTAATCTCCACCATTTTTTATTACGCCCTCACTAATTTTTAACATGCGACAATCACATCAAAAATTTTAATATATAAAACAAAATACATTTAAACTATGAAGGACGACATTTCAACGTGTGCGTATTTTTGAGATTTTTATTTTTATTTATTTTCTGACCCCTTCTATTTCTTTTTATTTTCTATTTTTCTATTTTTTTTTTTTTTTTTTTTTTTTTTTTTTCTTTTTTATTAAATTTTTTATTTTTTAATTATTAATTTTGAACATTAATGAAAAAACTAGAAAATATTAATAGGGTAAAAATAAGTTACAACATCATCTCCATGTGGGCATTGCCACCCCCTATGGGATGAAAAGAAATTGCACATCCATGTGCCTTCTCCTCGAGCTATGGAGTCCTTGTTGTGAAAATCACACTTGCTATTTAATTTAAAGAAGACCGGAAATGTAAAATGATGATGATTGAAAACATTTAATATTAAATATAATTCTTGAGGTATTTCCCAATGATTGGCAATGAGGAATACTTTCCTTCCATGTTCTGTAAAATGAATGTATTGTTACCGTTCACTTCTGCAATCCTAAAAGGTCCCAACCATAAATTATCAAACTTTCTATGCTTACATGTTTCCTCTCTTATGGCATCCCATCTTAGTACTAGGTCTCGTTGTCTGAAATCTATTTCTCTAGACTTCTTATCAAACAAACTCTTCATTTTATCTTGATATTGTTGAAGTTTATGCCAAACTTCATCTATGTCCTGATTTAACTCAATGATCTGATTGATTCTCCTTGAAAAATTATCTGCTTCTTCATATGACTCCTGAAAAAACTTCATAAATGGAAATGCAAACTATGTAGGGAAAATTTCTTCAATTCCATATACAAGTTGAAAAGGAGATTTGACAGTAGACCTTTTAGATGAAACTCTGTTTTCCCATACTAGATATTTGAGATGACAGTCCCAACTCCTTTTGTGGTCTGCTAATACTTTATTAATAACTTTAATCAAACTTTTATTTGATGATTATCCCAACCCATTACCTTGTGGATAATAAGGTGTAGAATGATGTAATGTAATCTGATATTTCTGACAGAATTCTATCATTTTGATAATACTGTGATGAGCCTCATCATTGGGTAACTATATGGACCTTAGTTCACCTCCTAGCTTAGTAAAATCAACTCTTCTCACAATTTATTACATTTTTTTATTACATTTTGTTTAATTAGATGAGTCAAAGTGAGATATTATGCCTAGTGGACTAATGTGCATTGAATACAGGTTTGTGAGAGAAAATCAGGGAATTTTTGCAAGATTAAGTGTTGAAACTTGAACTGGACAAGGAAGAGAGATTGTAGGAGGTAAATACTCCTCATTTACTCCTCCCTCATTCGAATATTCTTCCATCAATCACACTAGCTCGGAGTACAAGAAACCAAGTCATGAAGATCAAAAGGTAGACGAGAAAGTGACAATCAAAGAGTTAGTTTATCTCGAGTTTGGGAGCAGAGTCTCCCTAGATTTAAGGAAGTTGTTGGAGACTTAATTTGTATAAATAAAGAGGCATAGAGCCTCATTAGGATTTGAATTTGTGTTGTAAAAAAACTAGTTATTTTTGAGCTCCAGACTTGAAGAAGACATTGTTATGAAATTTTCTGTTTTGATAATGAGAATGAGCTTTTTCTTCATCCAGTACTGAGTTAAGTTAGAGCATTGAAGCTCTTGGGTTAGGGCCCAACCCTAGCAGCAAAGGCTCCTCTTCTTGTGTCTATATTCTTAGATTGATTTCATAGATTCATGGTTAAATTGTCCTTAGAAGTATTTCATTGCAAGTAGTGTAGATTTGATTAGTTTTTTTATTAGTTTGCTTCCGTTTGTGCTTTACTTCAATAGTAGTTTAGAAGAGATAAAGAACCATCAAAAAAATTTCAATAGGTGTTTTAGCCTCAATTCTTCCTTAAGGGATCATGATTTGAGGAAAGGACTCCTATGCAACCCCAACTCATAGAATTTAGAGTTTTTTGTACTTAATACAACATTTGATAGATTTGTAAGAGTAGGACATAGTCATTCTTTCTTCCATATTCAGCCTTAAAATAGATCTCATCAATGATTACATATTATTCTGGAACTTTTCCTCATGCATGAAGTAGACAACTAGCTCATTAAACTATGTTTTCATAGCTTATTGAAATTCTCCTTGTTTACATGATTTTTGGGAAAATATCAATGTTTGACACAATGCAAGTGTTTCAGAAGTAAAGAGAGATCTCATAGCCATCAGCCTCCTTCAAACTTCATCCATACATGATCATTCCTTGCTTTCACTAAGAACCTCACCAATTACATCATTTTACAAGGAAACTTCTCCAAGCATGTTGAGTAAATCCAACCATCTCCCAACCTTGATTTTGAGTTTTGAGTGATACTAGGCATTTTCTTGTTTCATTCCATCCACCAACCACCTTCCCTAAGCCTTCCATCACCTTTATCACCCGTAATTTTTCTCTCGGTTGTATCCTGTAGAAATATATGGAATCCTGTAGGTTTTCTTGTAGGACATCCTGTAGGTTTTCTTGTAGTGGCCTCAATTGATGGAAGAACCTCTAGGAAGCTAGAAAATGTCACCTAAGGGTCTCCCAAACCTTCCAACGACCCACCATCATTCCTAAGACACCTGCCACATCGCCAAAAGAGATTAGCTTTCACACTCTTCCATAAAAAAAAAAAAAAGATAAAAAGAAAAACATATTTATTATAGTCATTTACATGCACAGTAGTAATGTTTGATGTTTTGAACTTACATACTTAGGACAATAGAATTTCATACATGTTAACTTAGCATTATTTCTAAAGAATAGTCTCTTAGTAGTTAGTTAGAAAATGGTGTGATTTTAGCATTGGATTTCAGTCTTTTTCCTTATTGTAGTAGAAAAGCTTTCTCTTAGAGTAGATTTTTCTTTCCCGCATTAGTAATCAAGTTTCCTCTGAATCCATAGAAGTCCATCTTGAAAAACCCTAGTGGTCTCTCGCCAACTGAATAGTGAGAAAGGGGTAGAACCATCACTTTTACTTGTGTATACAACATTGTCACCTCCAAGTTTGTACGAACCTTGGGTTGATAAAGTAAAGCTGGTAGCCCTAGGAGTTGCAGCATTCTTGCTGCAATACTGGTGCTCATCACTTTTTGGCGTTGTTGCCGAGGAGGTGTCTAAGTAATATGTGATTACTTCTTTCTTTCTTCCATTTCTTGTTTCATATATTCTGCTATTAGTTTCATTTCTGCAAGAGTAATTTAGTTGCTTTCTTTTCCATTTTGCATTCTTTGCTTTCCTTTCCATTTTGCAAATAAGATTCCATTCAAATATATAGTTTTCTTTTAGTCGGTTAATTTTCATTCAATTTGCAATTTCAATTCTGCAATCACTTTCAAAGTTTGAAAAAAAAATTCAAAACAAAACAAAAACATTTTTTTCACGCCTCGTAGGAATAGGGATAACTTAGGGAATTTTTTTCCAAATACCCCCACTACTTCAAACAACCAACCTTCCCTCTTCTTTGGTGGCTGTGAATTGGAAGAACCCATTCTTACTGATCCAATCGATGAAAGTAGAAATGATAGAGGAAATAGAGAAAGAGTTGAGGGTTCCTTCCCCATCAGAGAAACCAATGGGGATACTAAGATGAAGAATATAAGCCCCTCTTCCCTTCCTCATTTCCATGGCCTGACCACAGAATATCTAGACATTTTATTATTTCAATTTGTTGTCATATACTGAACCTATGACTACACCAATGATGAGCAAAAGTTGAAACTATTCCCATTCACTCTCAAGGATGCCACTTTGTGCTGGTTCATGGGTTTACTTGGGGATAGCATCACCACTTGGGCTTAGATGCAACAAGCATTCAACAACAAGTAGCAAGACTACTATAGGTCTAAAGATACTAAAGAGGAAATTTTAGGATGACCTTAGGGCATGATGAATCCCTAGAGGATTACGAAGAAATATTCCAACTTAGCAACAAAAGGGCGAGGTGCACACTTGACCCTGAGTCACTAAAGCTAATCCTACTTAGAGGATTGAGGTAAGATTTTCTGGATAACCTAAACTTGTTAGCATGAGAGAAAATATACCAGTTACCCTATGAGGATATCAATACTGTCTTTGTAAACCATTCTAGGGTAGCTAGGAAAAAGGCTAGGGGTATTCAACCTATGGTCAGTCCATCCTCTTCCAATGCATCCATAAAGGGTGAAATTGGAAACATGCTGGAGGAGTTCAAGGGTGATATGATGCAAACCCTTTCACTACAGATGGACACTATGCACATTAAGAAAAAATAGGAGGAAGCAGAGAGAGCCTTAGCCATTTTCTGCGATAGATGCACTAGGAGGCACCCTAGGAATGAATGTCCATTGAATTCGATTGAAATCTACCCAGTCTGTGAAGGCAACCAGTCCACAGACAAGTTCCCTTCTCTATCTAGACTAAAATATGTATATCAAGGAGCTGAAGGGGTAACTGAATAACTCTACTACATAAACCAAAGGAGACCCCATGGGCCTAGGCCATACCAACAAGGCATGCAAGGGTAATCCCATGCATATTACAACCCGAAGCAGATCACATCCATTCCCTCTTAGGGACCACCTACTCATCCTTCCTGGTCTACACCTCCTCCTTGGTCCTTTTCACCTCAATATCATCCCCAGCCAACTAGCCAGTCATTTCAACCTTATGCTCTACCACATCCTCAGTTGAATACACCACCCTAGGTGTAAGGACCTACGGTTCTTACCACAACCTCTAGCACAAGGTGCGACTTGTTTGGCAAAGAAGCGAGTTGGAAAACATAAGATAAGTGCGAGCTTGGAAGAAATGTGCGAGGTGATAAGTAAAAACGTGCATATAGGAGGAGCGAGTTACATAGTTATACGATGAACGAGTAAGGGCATTCATCCTTGGTGAGCTGACGATGAAGATTGTTGATTGAGGGTGTTGGTCGATGGGCTGACCGAATGAAATAACAAAGAAGGTCTTCAGTTGGAAACATAACGCAGGTCGGCCAAGAGATGGTTAGCCATGCATTGAAGCATATATATTGGACGCATTAAGGAGGCATTGGAGCATCTAACTTTCGAACAAGAAACTCAAGGAGGAAGTGTGAAGTTAAGTTGCAGCCACAACGAAGAAGGGAAGGCGTAGCTCTATGAGCTCAACCTGGGCAAGGCTGCACGAAGGTAAACACACAGGTCTTGGGTGAAGGCACGGGTAGGAGCTCCCATCATTCAGAAGAGCGCGGGTAAGCCTCTGGTAAGGGCGCCCGCCGGGAAAAGGAAAATTTCACTGATGTAGCTTGGGTGAGAGCGCCCAGTGTTTGGTTGGTGAACGCAGGTGACCCGCAAGTGAAGGCGTCGGTTGTTTGGTGAGTGGGTGGAGACTTAGGTGAGGTCACCCACCCATCGTGCAGAAGCAAACGAAGGGTGACTTGGGTGAGGTCGCCCGCCCTTCGTGCAAGGTGAATGAAGTTCAGTTGAGGAGTGCAACTGGCGGTCTGGTGTGAGGGTGTGCCCACCCAACTCGGGCAAGGAACTTGGTTGGCACACGAAGGTGTGGCCTTGATGTAAAATTAGATAAGTATGAAACTTGGTGTTTCCAAGTATACTTGTAAAGCTTTGTAAACATTATAATATATTGTATTTGTGCAGACTCATTGTTCAGGGAGTTGCCCCTCCCTTTATACTGTGCAATTGTGTTCTCTTGTATAATTACTGATGATAATGAATGTGTATGGGTGTTAATTGGTATAAAGGAAACATAATAATTACTTGGTTGAGAAACACAAAATAAGTAGAACATATGGTTAGGCATAGTCCATGAACATAAGTATTGGTAAAAAGAAAGTGTTCAGTGGTGCCGCACCTCGCCAAGTACGATTGGAAGACTACCGTAGGACTGGGGGTGTGATAGTTGGTATCAGAGTAGGGTTGCTTGTGACGAAGTGCATATGGTATTAAAGCTGATTCTAGATTGAAGAAGCTTGACAGTTGATGACAGTAGAAGCAGGTACTTGTAGGTGAAGGAAGCTGGTTTCACATACAAGTGGAACAAGGGCTGGTTCATGGTTGCAGGGAACTTGGTGAAACTTATGAATGGTGAAACAGGTTTAGCAGAGGTAAATCTTAGTGCTTGGACCAAGCTGAACGACAAGGCATGGCAGGTTTGGAAGAATGCGAAGGTAAGATCTTGCTTACCTTATACAGGTTGAATCAGATGAAAGAAGAGAATCCCCGGATTCGAAAGGAACTTGAAGTCTTGGAAAAGAATGTTGAAGATGAACTTCTTCAACCTGGTTGGACAATGGAGCAGGATGAAGTTGTAGATTGTGCTAACAAGGAAGAGGAAGCTATGATGATTGAGGATGTTGTAGATATGACCATGATGGAGGATGAACTTGAGGTTGATCAAGTTGGACCAGGATCGTGTAGTTTGCAGACATAGATGGATGGGGATACTCACATGGAGGAGCCTCATGATGATGATGTAAGTACTATTAATACTTGTGTTTCATTTGAGCTTTTGGGAGATGAACCGTATGTAGGGAAGGACAAATTCAGTTTGCCGATGCAAGGGAGCATCTTACCATGGATGTCTATGATGAGACATTGTATGGAGAAGCAAGGATTGTTGACTGTTGCAGGACTTGTTGGGATTGTTTGTGACCTTATGATAGAAGGTACAAAGGCCCGTGACAAGGGAGGAACATGATGATCATTGTGGAGGATTGGGTCATGCTTTAGCCACATGGAGAATTGGCTAAGTGCCCAACATGACTCATGGACAGGTTGGAGGGCACACACTTGAAGTATGGTGATTCTTGGGTGGACTTCTCATGGCCAAGACCAAGAAGGAAGTCTTCGTGGAACCTTTAGTGGGGGAGCTATGATGGAAGAGACTCATGTGATGATGATATGGTTGGGTGATCGAGTTCACTAGACCGAAGATTGCAGACTTGAATGAGGATGAACGATTGTTGTGATGGGTCTACTTGGTTGGACTACATGGGAAACTTAGTCATGGACATCAGGTTGGAAACATGGAGCATAGAATTCTTATGTAGGGACATTATGCAGGAGCACCTATAGAGATGTCACTTATGGGCATCCAATGAGGAGTGCCAAGGCAGAGATGTTGTGTAGGTAGATTTGCTAGTGTGATATGGAGATGTTTTACTTATGAGCCGATGGAGAGGTTGTGCGCCTATGTACAACAAGGCCATGGACTTGGATGGAGTTGTGAGCAGACTATGGAGCATTCCTACTAAATGGAGAGCTGAGGCATCTTGCAGAGACCTTTTGGCTGAGACTTGTATGCTTACTAGAGTGTTGGTTGGAGATGACTCATGGAGCTCATGATGACATGAAGTTGTGACTTTTGAGGACTTCATATATGGTGGACTTAGAGGATCTGATGCATTGAGGAGCTAAGGTCAGAGACTTTGATGCAGAATGGGATGCATACTTTTGAGTACATGTATGGGTGTGGCTTGAAAGAGTGACTTGATGTGGAGGATCGATATGAGACACTTTGGAGTGATGGGGTTACAACGATGATGATGCCTTGGTGGCAACACTTGGGCATGGGTTGAGCCGAGACTTAACCACTTTTGACACATGAGAGCTGATTGATCTATGATCATGGGCAGCACATGGATAGATGAGACAGGTGTATACTTGTTTCTATGGCAGACTTGAGGGATGGCACATACAGATGTGATGGAGGTTGCTTCATGGACCTGGATGTGGCACATCGAGAGTTGGAGTTTGATGAGATGGTCTCTTCATATTGAGGAGGTACACATATGGATGATGATGTTGGGATAGATGCGATTGATTTCATGCAGCACATTGACACCAAACATCATGGACAGCATGTTGCAGATGAGATGGAGACTACTTCATGGACCTGAGCATGGCTTACACTTATATGGAGATGGATTCTTGATCGAGTTGAGGATGTGATGGGATGTTCTGAGAAACGAATGATGATGGCATGAGGATGTTCACTCTCATGGTTTGAGCGGGACAGTTGGATTGATCACCCGACTAGTTCAAACACGGGGTCCGGAAGTGTACAAAGATGTGTTAGCATTGTCTTGGAGTATCATGGTTGCAGTTCACACGAGGATGAAACATGATGAGGTCGACACAAGAGGTTGCAGGAGGCATGTAGCTTGAGATGGAGGGGCCAGCCTTCTACGATGGGGAACAGCATGTGGAGATTGCGACGAGATGGTTGATGGTCATGGATTGAGATGATTTCCGATGTATGGTATACCGATGGGGTGTGTACCTTGGTATGGTGATCTTGGTGACAGATGGTTGCCGGGATGAGATATTGTCAAGGACGACAATGATTTTAAGTGGGGGAGGATGTAAGGACCTGCAGTTCTTACCACGACCTCCGGCACAAGGTGCGACTCGTTTGGCAAAGGAGCGAGTTGGAAAACATAAGCGAAGTGCGAGCTTGGACCAAATGCGCGAGGTGATAAGTAAAAATGCACATAGAGGAGGAGCGAGTTACATAGTTATACAATGAACGAGTGAGGGCATTCATCCTTGGTGAGCTGACAGTGAAGATTGTTGATTGAGGGCATTGGCCGATGGGCTGACCGAACGAAATAACAAAGAAGGGCGTCGGTTGGAAACATAATGCAGGTCGGCTGAGAGATGGTTAGCCATGCGTTGAAGTGTATATATTGGACGCGTTAAGGAGGCATTGGAGCATCGAGCTCTCAAACAAGCAACTCAAGGAGGAAGTGCGAAGTTAAGGTGTAGCCACAACGAAGAAGGGAAGGTGCAGCTCTATGCGCCCAACCTTAGGCAAGGCCGCATGAAGGTAAATGCATTGGTCTCGAGTGAAGGTGCGAGTAGGAATGTTCATCGTTCAGAAGAGTGCGGGTAAGCCTCATGTGAGGGCACCTGTCGAGAAGAGGAAAACGACACAGGTGTAGCTTGGGTGAGAGCGCCCGACGTTCGGTTGGACGAGTGACCCACAAGTGAAGGCATCGATTGTTTGGTGAGCAGGTGGAGACTCGGGTGAGGTCGCCTGCCCGCCGTGCAGAAGCAAACGAAGGGTGACTTGGGTGAGGTCGCCTGCTCGTCGTGCAAGGTGAATGAAGTTCGGTTGAGGAGTGTGGTTGGCGGTCCGGTGTGAGGGCGCGCCCGCCCAACTCGGGCAAGGAACTTGGTTGGCACACGAAGGTGTGGCCTTGATGTAAAATTGGCTAAGTATGAAACTTGGTGTTTCCAAGTATACTTGTAAAGCTTTGTAAACATTATAATATATTGTATTCGGGCAGACTCATTGTTCAGGGAGTTTCCCCTCCCTTTATACTATGCAATTGTGTTCTCTTGTATAATTGCTGATGATAATGAATGTGTATGGGTGTTCATTGGTATAAAGGAAACATAATAATTACTTGGTTGAGAAACACAAACTAAGTAGGACATATGGTTAGGCGTAGTCCATGAACATAAGTATTGGTAAACAGAAAGTGTTCGGTGGTGCCGCACCTCGCCAAGTACAGTTAGAAGACTACCGTAGGCCTGGGGGCGCGACAGCAAGGGTGGAGGCCCCCATACAAAAATGCCCCAGCTTTATTGCCTTCACCACCTACTAAACCACAACTTTTATACTTTGCTCCACCTAAACAACCCCAGATTCTTGCCTAGCCAAATCCCAACCCGAACAACAGACAGGTACAACTAGTATACAATCGAGAGACATGCTATCTAGCTTATGCTATGGAAATTCAAGAAATCAACCTGAGATCTAGGAGAGTACTCCTAGACAATCAAACTCTACCTCTACCTAGGGAGGTTGAGGAAGAAAGAGAGGAAATCATGCCTAAATTAAATCCACCACCCTTTCCTGAGAGATTAACCCAACGACTCCAGCTTACCCCATAAGACACTGAACTTTTGGGAGAATTGAAAAATCTATGTGTCAAAACTCCACTTCTCCAAGATATAAAATATGTGCCTATTTACAACAAGTTGATTAAGGAGAAGTGCTTCAAGCATCCAAGGAGGCGAAGAAGAGATGCCCCTACCATTAATGTCATGGGACAACTGTCCGACTTAATGTTGGGGCAGGTAATCTGTCCAAATTATTTGGACCCTGGAAGCCCTATAGTAGATTTTCACATCAATGGCACCATTTTCCCATACACTTTGATTTATCTTGGGATTGCCATTAATGTGATGACCAAGGACACCATGCTCAAGCTGAACCTCCAGGGTCGATTGAGAAAGACCACAACAATCCTGCAACTTGCAGACTGCTCCATAGTGACCCCTAAGGGGATTTTGGAGGATGTGAAGGTCTACATTGACTCTTGGGAATACCTTGTATATTTCCTAGTTCTCTAGCCTAAGACCAAGCTTATTGGTTACCCTCTCATGCTTAGGAGGCCCTGGCTAGCCACTATCGATGCCTACATTAGCTGCAAGGCTGGAAATATGACTATCAAGAATGGGCATATGTCTAAAACGTTAGTCCTATATCCTCCTGCTTAGCCATCTCTAGAACATGACTTACCTTTATGGCTGGAAGAGGAGGAAGAACATGAAGTTTACTCCACCAACTCTATACCTTAGAAACAACCATGGGAGGGGGACAACCGGATGAACATTATTTGATTGAACACATACTCCAAAGTACATTTCCCAGTACATTGTCCTTAGAAGAAGTAGTGAAGGAAACCCAGAACAACCATCAGATTGATCTATGCTTAGCCGATTCCAACCCTATCTATGTCAAAACCATAGAATTCGACCTTGAGAGAAATTTGAAAATCAACCCATCTCTTTCTATTCACCAAGAAGAAAAGTTGTGCAACATGCTATAAGAACACCTGGATGCCTTTTCTTGGAGTTATAAAGAAATGAAGGGAGTGCACCACTCGATGTGTACTCACCACATTTATATCAAAGATGGTTGCAAACTAGTCTGGCAACCCCAAAGGAGGATGAATCCAGCTCTGAAAGATATAGTCAAAGAAGAACTGCAAAAGCTACTAGATGCAGGATTCATTTACCCTATCTCTCATAGTGAGTGGGTCTCTCCTTTGGTGTTGGTTCTGAAGAAAAATGGTAAGTGGAGGACTTTTTTCAATTACAGAGATTTTAAAAAAGCTAGAAAGAAGGACCATTTCCCTCTACCTTTCATCGACCAAGTGTTAGATGGCCTGGCAGGGAATTTTTTTTTCTCTTCCCTAAATGGATTCAGTGGTTACAATCCAATCTAGATTAGCCCGGAAGACCAGGATAAAACCACCTTCACTTTTCCTTGGGGTACCTTTTCCTATAGGGTCCTTCCTTTTAGCCTGTGCAATGCTCTTGCCACTTTCCAGACAGAATTCTTGAGTATCTTTGTCAAGTTAGTCCATGATGCACTAGCGATTTGTATGGATGATTTTACACCTTATTGATGTGATTTCCATGAGGCTCTGTCCAACTTAGGGAAGGTCGTGAACAAATGCATTGAAATGAACCTGTCTCTTAGTCCCGAAAAATTTGAATTCTTGATGACTGCAGGGATTGTGCTAGGTCATTCAGTATCCCAGCAAGGACTGCAGGTGGACCCAAATAGCTATCATCCAAAGGGTACCACCTCTGCAAAAGCAGAGAGATTTTAGAAGTTTCCTAGGGTTAGTTGGATACTATCTAAGGTTTATAAAAGACTTCAACAAGTTAGCTTCTCCTTTATTTGTATTGTTGGCCAAAGACTCTGAGTTTATCTGGTCAAAAAGATGTCAAGAGGCCCTGGACACCGTAAAGGACAAGTTAACCACTGCATCGATTCTCTGAGGCCCAAATTGGGCCCTTACTTTTCATATGCATGCTCATGCTTGACACAAAGCCATAGGAGCAACTCTAGGCTAGATAGATGAAAATTTTCCTTATGCAATTTATTTTATTAATAAGAGCCCGTCAAAGCCAAACTAAACTACACAAGGAACAAAATGGAGCTCCTGGTTGTTGTGAATTCATTGAACAAATTTAGGCATTACATTATAGGTTATCAAACATTTGTACATACTAACCATGCTACAATCAAATATTTAATGAATAAACCTAATGTGAATACCTGGATTATTAGATCGTTACTTTTATTACAACAGTTTTATCTGACCATTGTTGATAAGCTTGGCAAAGAAAATGTTGTTGCAGATTTTTTGTCCAGATTAAAATTGCTTGCAAGTGAAGACAGAATGGTTGATGATCAGTTACCGAATCAACACTTATTCACCATTTCAGTTCTCTCTCCATGGTTTGCTAACATAGAAAACTATCTGGTATCTGCACAGTTCCCACTAAATTTGTCCTCTAAAGAGAAAAGCAAGATCGTGAGGAAGAGCACCTCATTCACTTGGATTGGGGCCAACATCTTCAAGCTAGGCCTGGATCAAATTCAGAGAAGATGTGTCAAGGAGGAGGAAGCCTTTGACATCCTTTTGACCTATCATGATGGGTCTTGTGGAGGTCACTTGACAGCAAAGAGGACAAAATTCAAGGTGTTACAAGCTAGTTATTATTGGCCCACTCTTCATCAAGACGTGAAAAGATATATTATTTAGTGTGATCGGTGCCAAAGGATGGGAAAGCCTACTCCAAGGGATGAATTGCCTCTGCAACCTCAAGTGACTTTGAAGCCATTTAACAAGTGGGGCATGGATTTCATTAGGCCTATTAAATCTCCTTTCAAGCAAAATCAATACATCATTGAGTGCACTGACTATTGGACTAAGTGGGCTGAAAGCAAGGAAATCAAGGCAGAAACAGAGGAGAATGTGGCTGAGTTCTTAAGGGAAAATGTCTTTTACAAGTTTGGGTACCCTAGAGAACTGGTCACTAATCAAGGCAACTAGTTTACATCCAACATTATTGAAGAGTTGTGAAGCCAACACAAGATCAAGAATAGGACCTCCACTCCCTATCACCCACAAGCTAATGGGCAAGTGGAGGTGACCAAGAGAGCGTTGGAGGGCATCCTAACCAAAGTGGTTAGTAGCAACATAAATGATTGGGCATATAGACTTGTTGAGGCCACCTGGGCCTACAATACCACTTGTAAGACCACCATTGGATTCACACCCTATGAGTTGGTCTATGGGAAGAAAGCCCTACTGTCCATTGAATTTGAGTACAATACATTGAGGATGGCAACCCAACTAGATCTAGATTGCAACAGTGCACAAAAAGAGACTTTTCTCCATTTGAATGGTTTAGATGAGTTCAGAATGCAAGCCCTCCTACACATAGAGGTAAATCAAATTCAGAGGAAGATCTGGCATGACAAGAACATCAAAGAAAAGCAATTTCAAGAAGGTGATTGGGCTTTGTTATATGATTCCAAATATAAAGAGTTTAAGGGCAAGTTAATGACTAGATGGTTAGGGCCTTATGTCATAGAGAAATGTCATGATAATGGTTCAGTGTAGATCAGAACAATAGATGCAGAGGCCAGTCCTTTGCACAGATTGAAAGTTTACAAAACGCCATTGTCAAAGCAAGAGTTCATTGATGGTATCAACAAAACAGTGATGGTGGTGGATAAAGTCTCAGCTCCTACCTCTTCATGTCCCTGAGAAAAAAATAAAATAAAATAAGGAGACTTAGGTGAAAACCTCCGTGAGGCACCTGAGTCCCACCGTTGGGTTGAAAACCTCTTGAGGCTGCCCAATGGTGTCAAAAAAAAGTAGAGAGAAATAAAAATATCTCTAGGTGAAAACCTCTCTTGAGGCACCCAAGGAAAGCAGCTAGGATGAAAACCTCCTAGAGGTAGACTAGTTGTTTTTAAAAAAAATATAAATAAAAAATAGAAAAGAAAAATTATGAAAGTATTGTTTGAAGGTCAGCAGGAGGACGATCAGAGCAATAGTGGAGAATCAAAAGGGACCTATTCAGCTCATATTTTTATTTCTCCATTCATTATCCTTCACCATTCCACCATTCCTTTCATTTTTTTTCACTCATTTGCCTCATTTTTCAAGGGTTCTCTATTTTCTACAAGATTCCCTGTAAACCTATAGGATTCCCTGAAAAGTGGCTTGGGAATCCTAAAGGAAGTGACCCTAGAGCAAGGAAAACTTCCCATGTCAAAGAAATAAATTCCTACACCACCATCTCATTACCATACCTTTCTCCACCATGATCGCCCCTTGCATTCATAAAAAAAAAAAAAAAAAAAAAAAGAAAAAAAAGAAAAAAAAAAAAAACAGTTTCCAAAAAATTAGAGTTTTCAAAAAGCAAAAAACACATAGATAAAAAGATGAAGACAGAGACCAAGGGGACAACACCTGAAGGTTATTTTTCATCATTCAAAAACCCCTAGACCTCCTCTCTTTCCATGCTAATCATCCTCAGATCCCAACAGTAGAATATGATTAAAACTTTTGAGGGAGGAGCAACTATAAAACATCCTGTAGGAAATCCTGTAGCAACCTATCCCACAGAACGTAAATCATAGGTTGCAACAATTTTCAAGCATGGAGATCCAAAGGTAGGAGAAGCTCCTCCAGAGCCTAGTAGCAGTAGTAGCATCATCATCATCAACACTAGACACCTGCACATCAAGGAAAATCATCAAAGGACAATATAAAAAAAAAGAAAGAGAGAGGAGAAATCACATGCAGCCAACACACAGAAAAAAATTCATTTCTTCAACAAACTGCAACAAGGCATTGTTACCATAGGTAAGTATCTCACTTCCACTCTCTCATTTACATAATTTGATCAAAAGATGTAAATATTGTGAACGAGTTGGTTGATAACTGAAAGGTGTCCAGTTAAGTTAGCCACCTTCATTCAGTTAGCGAGGAAAAAACAATTAGTCCTCACACACGTGGAAGAAGTCAAGTCAAAGAAAAGGAGGATGAGGTCAAAAGCAGTTAAGCTACAGATGCTCAAAGTGGGAGTTAATTACGAGGTGAGGAGAATGATGATGTGGTAGTGGGACCAACGGTCAAAAAATATATTTTCATACCTCGGATGCCAGCACACCACCTCACTCAAATCAACCATAAGAGGAAATAAACATTGATCCCCATGCATAAATGAATTCACATTCTCAAGGCTCACACTATAAAAGTCGCTCTCAGCCCTCAAGTAGTCTACACTAGAGGTAAATTTCATTTTTTTCCTGCGTAGGACCACCTACAGAATCATACAGGATCCCATAGCAATCCTACAGGATATAGTCAAGTAGTCTACAAGATTGGCAATGAGAAATTTTAGAGGGAGAAAAATAGGGGTTGGCTACATCAAGCATTGTAAGGAGGTAGGCTTTACATTTCCTCCTATTTTTCCAAGTGAAAGGAAAAAAAAAAGTCCTCTAGTTTGTTGAAATTGATTGTAGTAAAAGGGAATTGTATCCACAAAAATTCTAGTTCAATTTCATCCTTCATTAAATTTTTTTATCATAAATATATACTCCTCCATCCATCAGACAAAATGACAAGGGGGTTTAATAGAAGGGAAACCATCAACACTTTGAGGATTCACCAACACCCTCCTATGCTAGAAATAGTCACAAGGCATAATTGGATGGGTTTCTTTGAGAGATTGAGGGGGTATGATGATGAAGTAGCCAGAGATTTTGCTCTCTCCCTCATTACACTAACTAGGAACCATGTCACTATTGTGGTGAGAGGCCTCTCCATAGAGCTCACCCCTAAACTCATAATAAAAATTACCACACTCCCCTTAGGAGTGCCTTGGAGAAAGGAAGACAAGTGAAATAGCCAAACTGAAAAGAAGAAATTCTTTTTAGAGGGAGAGGTGGCCCTGGAAGACAAAAATGGAGTAAGAAGAGCAAGCCTACCATACCCCTAGAATGAAATAAGTTACCACCTTATAAAATATATATCATGTGAAGGTAGGTATAGTGTGGTATATGGATACCACTTTAGGGTTCTTGAAGAATTGAGGTTTGGAGCAGATACACCTCCTCACCACAGACTCAGCATACCCTACTTCCTTCTTCAATCACTGATAGATATGAGCATGAAGGTGCAGGAAGGAAACTACCAACAACTAGCCCATCATGGGTTAATTAGACTCATCATAGAAGATGCCCTCCAAAACCTTAGAATTCCTATCACATGGGAAATTTTCAAAGACATGCAGACAGAGGAGGATATAAAATCCCTTGAATATGACAAGAGCCCTATTGCGAGTGAGAGGGATGAAGAAGAGACTGAAACAGATGAAGAAGAAGTAGAGAGGGATGAAGAAGAAATAGATGAGGAAGAAGAGGAAGAGAAAGAGAAGGAAAGTGGTGAAGAAACAAAATATGTCAAGGAGGAAACTGATGAACAAGGTGAGGAACTAGAGGGAGAAGAAGGGTAGAAAGACAAAGATGAAAAGGGAAATGGAAAAGAGGAGGCAAAAGACAAGGACGAGTCACCCAGGGTGTCTCCAGAACCCACTAAGAAAGAGGCAGCAGTTGCCCTCACTACCCTTAGTACCCCTATCAAATAAAAAGGCAAAAGACAGAGACAAACACCTTTGTACTTTAGAACAAGAAAAAGTACAAGAATAAGGCAAGGAAAACCTCAAACTCCCACCAAGGTTCCCATTGTTATTGAAGACTCACCTAAACAACAGGAGAAGATGGTTCCTCTTATAAAAACTCAAGGAGAAGGATCCTAAGGACAAACCTCCTTTAAGTCTCCTATCACTTATGTGAGAAGGCCCATGACTAGATCTGCTTCATCCAAGGGAAAAGACATCCTACAGGATACACAATGGGACCTACATGAAGCAGAGGAAATCCTATAGGAAACTCAAAAATTGGATAAGGAAGGGAGTATGTAGTAAGAAACAAAGAAGGAGGATCCATAGTTAAGGGTCTAGTCCTAAACCTAACCTTGACTCCTACTACAAATTTATTGAAGGGGGTAGGGTCATTCCAGAAAATTTTCCATCCCATTATTCTTTGAGTTTGAGAAAGAAAGAGCAAGAACACATAGACGGATGCAGATTCCCAAGTCCAAGGGAGTGGAGGACATAGGTCACATCGAGGAAAAGCTCAAAGAGATGGGTAGAGAAATAAGCAGCCTGAGGGACAAAGAGGCCATAATGAAAGCTCAGTTGGAGGAAGAAAATGCATGGTTGAAAGGATAGCTGCAAGAAAGAGAGAATCAATTGGCAACAATGACCAGTCTATCCCTAGAGGTAATCGAGTGCAGGATTCCAGATAAGTCCTATGCATTATACCTTAAGGAATAGTGGCTGCAATTCCGAATCAAGACCCTAGCATAGAGAGGAACGATGCCATTCTAGGATTATAGATAGTTCATTGATATTTGTGATCAAATCACACTAGAGGATAGGGCTAAGATGTTTGAGTTCTACTTTCATAACATGGTCTTCACAGATCTGAATGTATGGGACCCTAATGCAAAAATAGGGGATTTACAGTTGATGGATTTGGCATCATGGGTGAACTATGAGCAAGCAAGGGTTGCAGAAATGAAGAAGATATTGGCAAGGGATAAAAAAAAGCCTTTCATGATAAGAGATGAGTAGTCAAATCCAATGGCTATCATCGGCACACATAATTTAATTGCAAATGATCCTCAACTTGCACCCAGTTATCTTGCTACCCAAGGGAAAGAAATTACACATTTTGAGAATATGTTGAGGCTGTTAGAGGATGATAGCATGCAAGCTTACCAAAGGAGATGGAATACTTTGCCATACAATTTGAAAATCAAAGAGTACCATTCTCCTCAAAGAATGAGAGAAGCACTGAACAAGACACCCATGCATAAGCAAACCATCCAAAGGCTCAAAGTCAATTGGATTGGCTTGAGACTAAGTGCACCACTGCTCTTGGGGATGTTATAAGGATCGAAGGGAAGAGGAAGAAAGAAAGAAGTGGAAGGAGATAGAAGGGAAGGCAAGATTCTATGCACAAGAAGAGGAACCACAACAGAAGCATGGGATGTCAGGGAGGCTAGTAGGGCTATGAAAGATATGGATATTGATTGAGTTTCTCAGAGGATGAGCAACACTTTCAGTAGGGGGTGATGATGAGCCTCATCATTGGGTAACTATATGGACCTTAATTCACCTCCTAACTTAGTCAAATCAACTCTTCTCACAGTTTATTACATGTTTTGATTATATTTTGTTTAATGAGATGAGTCAAAGTGAGATATTATGCCTAGTGGACTAATGTGCATTGAATGCAGGTTTGTGAGAGAAAATAAAGGAATTTTGGCAAGATTAAGGGCTGAAACTTGAATGGGACAAGGAAGAGAGATTGTAGGAGGTAAATCCTCCTCATTTACTCCTCCCTCATTCAAATATTCCTCCATCATTCACACTATCTCGGAGTATAAGCAGCCACGTCATGAAGATCAAAAGGCAACCAAGTAAGTGACGGTAAAATGGTTATTTTATCTCGATTTTGAGAGTCGAGCCTTCCTATATTTAAGGAAGTCATTGGAGAATTCAATTCTATAAATAAAGAGGCCTAGAGCATCATTAGGATTCAAATTTTTGTTGTAAAAACACTAGTTATTTTTTAGCTCCAAACTTGTGGAAGACATTGCTATGTTATTTTCTATTTTGATAATGAGAATGAGATTTTTCTTGATCCAGTATTGAGTTAACTCAGAGGGCTGAAGCTCTTGGGTTAGGGCCCAACCCTAGTAGCAAAGGCTCCTCTTCTTGTATCTGTATGCTCAGATTGATTTCATAGATTCATGGTCAAATTGTCCCTAGAAGTATTTCATTGCAAGTAGTGTAGATTTGATTAGTTTGGTTATTAGTTTGCTTCCATTTGTGTGTTACTTCAGTAGTAGTTTAGAAGAGATAAAGAACCATCAAAAAGTTTTCAATCAGTTTTTTGGCCTCACTTCTTCCTTCAGGGATCATGATTTGAGGAAAGGACTCCTATGCAGCCCCAAAAGGACAGAATTCTACTTTCTCATAGAATTTAGATTTTTTTGTACTTAAGCCAACATTTTATCACTTTTCAAGAGTAGGACCTAGTCATAAGTTCTTCCATCTTCAGCCTTACAGTAGATATCATCAATGATTCCATGTTATTCTGCAAGTTTTCCTCATGCATGAAGTAGACAACTAGCTCATTAAACTATGTTTTCCTAGCTTATTGAAATTCTCCTCATTTACATGATTTTTGGGAAAATATCAATATTTGATGCAATGCAGGTGTTTCATAAGCACTTAGAGATCTCATAGCCAACAACCTCCTTCAAACTTCATCCATCCATGATCATTCCTTTCTTTCACTAAGACCCTCACCAATTTCATCATTTTACAAGGAAACTTCTCCAAGGATCTTGAGCAAATCCAACCATCTCCCAACCTTGTTTTCAAGTTCTGAGTGATCCTAGGCATTTTATTTCTTAATTCCATACACCAACCACCTTCCCTAAGCCTTCCATCACCTTTAGCACCGATCATCTTTCTCTCGGTTGTGTCCTATAGAAATACATGGAATCCTGTAGGTTTTTAGGACATCCTGTAGGTTTTCTTGTAGTGGCCTATTTTGAGGCCGAATTGAGGGAAAAGCATCTAGGAAGCTAGAAAAGGTCACCTAAGGGTCTCCCAAACTTTCCAATCATCCACCAACATTCCTAAGCCACCTGCCACATCGCCAAAAGAGATTAGCTTTTACACTCTTCCATAAAAAGGATAAAAAGAAAAACAAATTTACTCTAGTCATTTACGTGCACAGTAGTAATGTTTGATGTTTTGAACTTACATGCTTGTAACAGTATAATTTCATACATGTTAACTCAGCATTCTTTCTAAAGCATAGTCTCTAAGTAGTTAGTTAGAAAATGTTGTGATTTTAGCATTGGATTTCAATCTTTTTCCTTATTGCAGAAGACAAGCTTTCTCTTAGAGTAGATGTCTCTTTCCCTCATAAGTAATCAAGCTTCTTCTGAATCCATATAAGTCTAGCTTGAAAAACCCTAGTGGTCTCTCACTAGCTGAACAATGACAACAAGGAAGAACCATCACTTTTACTTGTGTATACAACACTGTCACCTCCACGTTTGTATGAACACTGGGTTGATAAAGTAAAGATGTCAGCCCCAAGAGTTGCAACATTCTTGCTGCAATACTGGTGCTCATCATACTGAAAGGTTAAGCATCATCCGTGACAATTTGTCACAGGAAACCAAATCTGCAAAAATGTTTTCTTCAATGAATTTATCACCACTATATTAGTTTCATTCTTAATAGTTATTTCCTCTACCCACATGGTAAAATAATCAGTGGTTGTTAATGTCCATCTATGTTCATTGTTGGACGCTGAAACTATTTCTCCAATGAGATTTAATCCCCATTGTAAGAAAGGATCTTCAATTGAAATTGGAACAAGGAGAAGTGTTTCTAACCTTTCTTTTTTTCAACAAATATCTGACATAGGATAGAACTCCTCACCTTTGCTCCAACCTATGCAAACAATTTGGGCCAATAGAAACCTACTCTCAAATTTTTTTATGCAGTTTCCTTCCAAGCATAATGTCCTCCACAAATGACTTCATGAAACTGCTTAATTACTCCTTCAGTTTCAATCTCACTCAAACATAATAAGAGGATATTCAAAGGATCCTTCCAATATAAATTTTTATTTATAATACAATACTTCATGGCCTTGAGTCTAAGATATTTTCATTGATTCTTTGTGAATTCAAGAGGATACTCAAAATCACGAAGAAAATGCACTATGTCTTTATACTAATATGAAAGTGGAAATTTCTCATGAACATGCAAACAAAGAGGAACAAGATATGCACTAGAAGAAGGTTCTCGTGGATTCTTCTCACCTGAAATCTGAGAAGGTTCTTGTGTGTTCTTCCCATTTGAAATATGAGAAGGTCCTTGTGGATTCTTCTTGCCCAAAATCTCAGAAGGTTCTAATGGATTCTTCTCACCTGATGTCTGCATGATATTGTTGATACCAAGTATTTTATAAGTTGATTCAGCCAAAAGTTTAGCTAAACCATGTCCTTTCACAAACTTGGTAGGTTTGATGTCTAGATCAATCTCAAGTATCTTAGAAATCCATATTGCCCTCTTTCCATCTATTAGGTTGAGTTAGAACTGTTTTTACTGCATTGTTGGGAACATAAGAAATTATAGGAGAATATAAGACATAAATCCTAAATTATTTTAAATTTTACACCAAGGCATAAGCTTGTTCTATATGATGTCATATCTTAGTTCAAAATCTCTCATCACCTTACTAAAAAAGGAAATTTGTTGCTCATATTGATCATCATTTATTTGTAGTAAAAAAAATTATATTGTAGTATGTGAGGCAAAGGAGAAGATACTAATTTTTTTGTGTAATCTGGATTAGCTAGTATTGGGGCTTCTGAAATTTGCTTTTTGATCTATGAAAAATAATATCTAGCCTATAATGTCCATTTAATTTCATGGTCCTTTTTAAGATATCAGTAATATCTTTCACAATCTCAACATAATTGGGTATAAATCTTCTCAAGAGTTTTTTTTCCTAAAAATGACTGAATTTCCTTTTTGTTTCTAGGAAAATTGATTCCTTGAATTACTGAAACTCTTTTTGGATCAATAATAGCTATTTCATTTGAAATTATATGCCCCAATAGATTTCCTTCTTTCATTGCAAAAATTAATTTTTTGGGATTAAGAGAAATATCATATTTCCTGCATATTTCAAAAAATTTCCTCAAGTGTGTCAAGTTTTTATCATCAGAATTATAAAATATAGTTAAATCATCAAGATAAATGAAAATAAATTTATTTATCTTACCAACAAATTCCAAATCCATTTCTCTTTTAAATGTTGCTCCAACGTTGATTAAACCAAATGAAATATTAGCATACATAAATGTACCCAATGGAGTTGTAAATGTTGTATTTTCTTTATCTTCTACACTAACCAGAATTTGGTTATATCCAGAAAAACCATCTAGCATTAAAATCTTGTTTGAACCTGATACGCTCTGAATAAATTGTTCCATTTTTCGTAATGGATAATTATACTTTAAAGACAATTTGTTCAAGTTCCTAAAGTCGACACACGGTCTTATTTCTCCATGTTTCTTCCTAACATGTACTAGATTAGCTATCCATTCAGAATATGTTAAGGGAACAATTATTTTTGCATCCTATATATTCTTTATTTCTTTCTTAATGATTGGAAGCAAGGCTTGATTTATTCTTCTTAATTTCTATTGAAATGACTTAGATTTTGGGTTGAGAGGAATTTTATGCTTAATAATGGTTGTGTCATAGGTTTTCAATTCTTCGTATGACCATGCAAATACATGTCTATAATTTTTAAAGAGATTGATATATTTTTCTTTGATTTCTTAAGACAATGACATTGAAATTTTAACATTTTTGATTTCTTCAAAAGTACCAATATTACAGTCCTGAACATCCTATTGTTGTGAATTCAACAATGAAGTTTTTGAGACATCATTATGATAGAAAATAAATCAAGGGGAACTAATGCCTTTGGGATGTAATTATTTTGATGATTGAATGGTATTATGATCAACAATTTTCTATTTTAATAGTGAATCTAGATCATCCTCATCTGATTTGATTTCATCAATATTTTCTTCTTCAACATGTAAAGCAGAAAATTCATCTATTCTTTATAAAAGAAAATTTAAATGCTCATCATCTTTAAAAACTTATTAGTGTTTCAGATTATCAGGAATGGAAGGTCATTATTTTACTTGAATTTGATAATGTAATTGCAGAGGATCAATTATTTTGAAAGAAATAGGAGAAATTGCCAAAGAAGCAGCATGAATATTTTCTTCCCTGGGGATTGATGTGATATGGAAGGCTTGAAAATGATTATTTACACAATCCCAAACGTCATTTCTATAAGCCCTAAGCCTAGGATTCTTAATTTGACAAGATTTCTGATTTTCTAACAATCAAAATTGAATCACCATAGACTACCAAGTTTTGTACTTTCATACTCTTAACTAACACTAATCCTAAAATTAGGGCTTCGTATTTTGTCACATTGTTTGTGACTTCAAAATATAATTTAAAATATTGGGTTATATTTTTATTATCACGATATATGAGTACAATTCCATCTGCAATTCCATCTTTAGAAAATGCCCCCATCAAAATACATTTTCAAAATGTTAGTGTTTGAAAATTGAGGGGTATTAACAGTTTCTTCAATGCTGATTTGAGGATTTGGAAGATCATTAGAAACTAGATTAAATAATCCAAAGTCTTGATCGATTGCATAAATGGGATGATAATCTTTTAATTTTCTTTACAAACTATATTAACAAAACTTACTTATCTATATAGCCTTAAATGTTCACCTCCATAGACTAGGATTATACCATAGGACATGTCCATTTGTAGACTTCCCCCTAACTTGGCACAACAAGATCTTGACAATAATATTCCAAATTTTGGGGAATATCTGTAACAAAAATTTCCAAGACTATACTTTTAAGAGGGATCTGAGCAAGTGTTACAACTAAATCCTTAATTAATCCCAGACAAGGTACTTTATTGGAATCAAAAATATACATATCATGATATGGTCTAGTGATTTATAATTGAAGTTGATCCATGATTACTTTAGGCATTAGATTATGGGAAGCACCAAAATATAATATACAATTGTATAAAAGGAAATCATGAACTTTCAAAGTGACATAAAAAGGAGGTACACTTTCATCAATCATATCTAAACTAGGAAAAAAAAAAATTGAAGGTTTATCATCCTGTAAACTAATAACATCTCCCTTTGCATCAACACTTGAAGATTGAATCCATTTAGAGACTTGATGTTTATAGCCTATATTTTTGGAGAGTTCAGATAATGGAATTGGAATTTTAACTCTCTCTAACTCTTTTTCAACATTAAAATCAATTAGAATAGGTTTTCCAGAAGTATTATGTTCATGTCACTGATTATGTGGTTGAATTGGTGATTTTTATGTTTAATCTCCTTTTACTTGAGGTTCATAAAAGGTAACTTTTTTTACCGATCTACTGTTAGGCCCCTATACTACTAGTGTAACCCCTTATTGTTATTAGTAATACCCCCTTATTATATTGATGTACCCATGTAGTGCCCATATTATTACTATTGTGCCCCATAGAAGCCCACTATTGTTATTATTGTGCCCTTACATTATTATTGTTATGTCGGCTCTAATTACATTATGACCTCTTAGACTCCTATATATTCTTTTCATTTGTATCATCCAAGAATTGTTCACTTGTGTAATGTAAAGGAGGTTTCCCCCTTGAAGAGGCTGAATTCTAAGGCATTCAACTATCTTTTCTATCTTTTTGTGAGTTGGTTTCATAACATTTGGTATTAGAGTTGTGGATTCTAGGGTTTTGCTACTCCAAACAAGTCATCGTGGGATTTTCGCTATAACTATTTCGCTACAAAGTTTCAGAAGCTAAGAAACAAAACCCATTTGAGATGAAATCGGTCTAACCTTGGCTCCAAATTTCAGATCCTATCTCACTATATTTTAGGAGATATAGTCTAAGGAAGTTAGGGTTTTTGCAGACCCCCTAATTACATTCCAAATAGGTGACCTGGGGAAAATCGTCATAACTTTCTCTCTGAGCATCGGATTGAAATTTCGTAAGAAGTTACAAAAATAGGATAGACTTTAGTTTCTTGTGTATATTTTTTAGATCCAAAGGTTGAAACAGTGACACATGTCACATCGTAAATTTCGCTCTACTAAACTAGTCTATAATCAAGTCACCGTGGGAGGTTTGTCATAACTCTTCCTTGGAGAATCCAATTTGGATTAGACTAGTGGCATTAGAAAGAGGACGCAAAGGGATAATGCAGGTCATGATTTCAAAACTAGAAGATCCAAAATTATAGAGTTACAGTCGTTTCAAGATTGAGCTCCTAAAATCAAGAAAAAGCGAGATGCAGAAGTTTGATGGCAAGGATTCAGTAAATTGGATACTACAGATGGAGAAATATTTTGATCTACATGATGTACCACTGTTACAAAAGGTAGGTATTGCATCTAATTATTTAGAACCGAATCAATTTTTATGATATAAAGGGCTTTGTTATCGTAAACCACTTTTCACGTGGTCAATTTTCACGGAGGAAATGATAGCACATTATGAGTATACAAAGAGAAACTCCTTCTTTAGACAATTGATAAATCTCAAACAAAAGGGTTCAATGGAAGAGCACATTGAAGACTTTCAAAAATTGAATAGAAGGGTAAATTATATTCCAGAGAAGCAAAGGATTGATGTCTTCATAGGGACTTTAAAGGATAACGTTCAACATGAGGTTCGTTTTTGGGAACCTGATTCATTGGAGGAGGCATTCAAGTTGGCAAGAAAAATTGAAAGAGAAATTATGAAAACAAGGAATCCCACCACTCATGACTATAATTATGGAAGTGTTTCTTCTCCTAGCCTTCCACAACCTACAAGGCTTACACCACAAAAATTGGAAGAAAAAAGAGAAAAAGGGCTTTGTTACAATTGTGATAGAAAATTCACTAAAGGTCATAAGTGTGCTGAGAAGAAATTATTTTACATAGAGTATGAAGAGGAGGAAGAAAAGGATCAAGAAACATCAAAAGAAGAGGATATACGCCAGGACCCAACCCCAGAGAAAGAAGAAGTGAATCCAACCATATCTTATAAAGCATTGGCAAGAATTACCACTCAAACTCTCATGATAGAAGGACATATGAAGAAGAAAAAGGTTCAAGAAGTGAAAGATCACATCGATAAAGAAGAAATGAATCCAACCATATCTTGTAATGCATTGGCCAGAATTACTACTCCTCAAACTATCAAGATAGAAGGACATATCAAGAAGAAAAATGTTCAAGAAGTGAAAGATCACATCGAGCATCAAGAAATGAATCCGACCATATCTTATAAAGCATTGGAAGAAATTACCACTCCTCAAACTCTCAAGATAGAAGGAAATATCAAGAAGAAAAGGGTTCAAGCAGTGAAAGATCACATCGAGCATCAACAACAGGTTCTCCAACTTTTAAAGGATCACGCCACTTTGGTGCAAAATCAAATGAAACAACAGGTATATCAACATCGTAGTGAAAAATGTTTTGATGTAGATGATTGGGTATTTTTACTGCTACATCTCAAGCAAGCTATTTATGAGAAGGAAATGTTGGAAATACTACATGCACTTAAGAAATGTCGACCTTACTGAATGGGAGACACTTCAAGGTAAAAATGGATCATGATAATCTTAAATACTTTTTAGAACAACTATTATCTTTAGAAGAATAGAAAGAATGTGTCACAAATATGTTAGGTTATGACTTTGACATCATCTATAGAAAATGGAAGCAAAATTTTGTTGCAGATGAACTCTCAAGAAAGGATGAGGATGTGGAAGCATTGTTTTGTGCTATTTATATTATCCAACCAAATTAGATAAACGAAGAAAGGGATGAATGGAAGAAGGATGAAGAAGTATGGCCACTTATTCAAAAGTTGCAAAAGATCCCAATTCAAACAATATTGCCAGAAATTGAAGAGGAAGGAAAAATCATATTGGAACCTAGAGAAGTCACAGAAACAAGAACCCGACAGCTACGAAATTGATCAATTTCAGAGTATCTCATCAAGTTGAAGAACTTACCCACCGAAGATTCCACATGGGAGGATAATAATTTTATACAGAAGCATCAAGAACTACTCAAGTGTGGAGGACAACACTTTTTGAAGGAGAGGGGCATGTTAGGCCCCTATACTACTAGTGTAACCCCTTATTGTTATTAGTACAACCCCCTTATTATATTGATGTACCCATGTAGTGCCCATATTGTTACTATTTTACCCCATAGAAGCCCACTATTGTTATTATTGTGGCCTTACATTATTATTGTTATGTCGGCTCTGATTACATTATGACCCATTAGACTTCTATATATAGAAAGTAGGTATTTTCATTTGTATCATCCAAGAATTGTTCATTTGTGTAATGTAAAGGAGGTTGCCCCCTCGAAGAGGCTGAATTCTAAGGCGTTCAACTATCTTTTCTATCTTTTTGTGAGCTGGTTTCATAACATCTACAATGCCTTGATCTTGGTCTTAAGTCATACCTGTTATTCAATTAAGCAATGAGGAATTCAGAAAAAGATTGATACTTAGAAATTTGGGAGTTTCCTTGATTTTGAATCAATGACTGATCTTGACTGATTGGAACAATAACATTCTGAAATGATGGATCTTCAAAATAATTGATATCATTTGTATTGATAGGAATAGTTTCTTCAAGGTATTGATCATCAATCATTAGGGGAGGTTGAATTTCTTATCAGTATTGGTCTTTGTAAAATTTAAGGTTGAAAAGGTCTCGTGTATTGAATTGATGGTCTATTTGCAACTTGTTGGGTTACTCTAAGTTGAGTTTCCATTCTTGAGATTTTGTTAGACAAATTTCTAAGTAGGGAGGTTATTTCATCAATTGTATGTTCTTCATCTTTAGTTTTCGATGTTGATGTTATTTCTTCTCTAGATTTCATTTTCTTTTTAGCCTTTTTTTCCTTTTCTTTCATTTTACTAGATGTGGACCTATTAGCTTCAACTTTGATTGCATTAGTTTGCATGTTTGCTAAAGTTTTAGATTTTCTCTCCCTAATCATTATAACAAAGACATCTTAAAATGCTTTGGAAAACCTAACTTTAGAAGAAATAACTAGATTTTTATGATCTGAGGGCTTATTGTTATCAATTCTATTGAATCCCTTAATGAAATCACTTATGGGTTCACGAGGATTCCTCTTCAAATAATTAAATTATGTTAAATAGTAAACATGATCATTTTTTATTCCCCACTGATTCTTGAAAATGTTGATTAGTTCAACCCATGAATTAATAGAATTAGCTTATAGTTGTATGAACCATATTATAACATTTCCTTAAAGTGATTGAAAAAAAAGTCTAGTGTAGACATCTTCATGTTATCAGCAAAATCTAGAAATGCAGCCAAGTGATATTCAATAGATGGCCCAATATCTCCATTAAATCTAGGTAAATGTTTTAAATACCCATTAGGAAAAGCATGAATTTGGACTGATGGAGGAAGAACTAATGCTACATAATGTGTTGCTACAATTGGTTGAATACCAACCATTTGATGCTATAATGGAGTTTTCTTTTTTGGAGAGACAATTTTACTGGAAGAAGGTTGTGAGGAAGGTTTGGGTTTATGGAATAATTGAGGATTAATAACCAATTTATAAACTTTAGGTAAAACCTTTTCAGGATCCTCAAAAGCTATAGGATTAGTATAAATACTAAGTTCCTCTGTAGGTTTAGTAGAAATGTATGGAAAAGTATGTACAAAAGAAGATTTAAAATAAATTGGTTTAAATTCAAAAATAGAAAGTTTAGGAACTTCTTCACTGTCAAAAGGTTCCAAATGTGAATAAGAAGGTTCAAAGGTCGCAAGTTGATGAACTAATAGTGTAGTTTGAAGATCTACTCCACTAGAAAGGAGTTTTAAAACTTTTGGAGGAAGATATGATAATTCAATAGGTACTGAAGTTGATTGTGAAGGGTCAGATTGTGAAGGTAATTCAGATAAAACAGAGGTAGAAGCAAGAAGAGATGCTTCTAACCTACGTCTAATAGATGAAATTCTTACTAATCTCTCTACATGTGATAAAGGAAAGAAAGACTTGGATCTGACTAAGATCTGGTATGCCTACGTGAAGCCAAATTTAATATGTAGAGTCGTCAGGTGAAGGATTTTAGCCTACTGACCTCTTATTCACCGTTAAGAGGCAAGTATGATCATTTTCCCAAGGAAACAAACTTCAATATTTGTTCCCTAGAAACATAATCAATATGATGTTCTATCTTTGTAGATAGTTCCAGGTTGGGGAACAGTGCCAAAGCATGTAAAGTTAGGTTTTGATTTAAATGGATGACTAGTGCATTAAACCTTTATACAAATGTAACTTCTAGGTATTTTTGAGAAAACAAAAGGCTCGATTTTCATTTGTACCAGAATTAATCTTTGAATTTATTTGGAAAGACAAAATAAAGAAAGTATATAACCTACTAAACATTCATATTGAACATTTAACTTATCATATACAATATATGTGTGTATAAGTTTTCTACAACCAAAAAAAACACATTCAAGAGATGAAAAAAGGCAACAATTGAAATAATTAGAGGAATTAACTAAGACAAATTGTTCAATTAATTAATCTCTTTTAATTTTTACAACTTTGCAGGGGCTTTCAGGGTGATTTATATTCAATCTAGCCTTGCCCAAACTTCTATGTTACCTCGAACATGTGTAGAAATAAATATGAAAAACATAATTGATAACAAGACCAACTCACATAGATACACAAGTTGTTCAGAATGAATCCAAAATCCTTCAATTATCTTCAAAAATAGCTTTGAGCATTGCAAGTATGTCACTGGTTCATGTTGAAAAGTGTGCAACAAGAAATGCTTGTTGAGAATGAAACAAGATGATGGAGCTTAATGGAAAGGAGTCGCCTTCACTAAGTGGGCCCGCAGGCAAATTATGGCGCAAAGTCTATTTTTGGATCATAGCAGGAGTGATTAGAGTCTATTTTTAGACTGCTAGTCAAAAATAGAAAAGTAAAATATTATTGTCTCATAATAATATTTAGACTATAAACTTTATCTTATCCTCTTGGAGCACTTCAGTTTGAGCTACAGATGTGGCACATGCAGCTGTCAGAAGGAAATACGTTTTCTTATGTGTTAGTTGAGCTATTGCATGCAGGACATCAGTTAAAACTCATGTGGTTGAGTTCTGCGGAGTTGGATGAGCAGTTAATGGAGTTGTGTTCAGTTTGACTTAGTTGAACTAGTTGTATTTAGTCTAACTGATCAATAGAATAAGTGATGAGTTGTGTGAATTAGCTATTAATTATTTCACTAATTATTAACTCATAATGCAACTGAAGAATACATCAGTTAACTCAATGCATGTACAGTTCAGTGGAGACAGGTGTTAGAGGTTGAGATTGCTATCAGTGGTGCATGAGATTTTGCACATGCATGGGATTGAGTTATGCCAATGATCTCTGCGTAGTGGGGGCCAATACCAAGAAATATAGCTTGTGCTCATGTGATTCCCAATGTAGGTGATTCTCTTGAGGTAAAAACGAGTTTGGTTCAGCCATTCTCATTCATTCTCTTGCAGGATTGTGCAGTATAGGCAGGCAAGCAGTGGAGGAGATTTGGAGATCAGATCTGAGCTGTATTGTGTGTAACAGGTGGAGATAGTACTGAGTACTTGTGAGGAGTATTGTACTATGTTTGTTACATGTTATCAATCAATATAATATACAGATAGTTGGGGTTTTTAGCGAGATGCTTTCCCCGGGAAAATACTGTGTTGATATGTGTGATTGATGCTTCTATGTGCGCATGTTATTGTTTCTGCTTCTGCAAATTGATGATCAATGTAGAGGAGGTTATGTATTATGCATGTATTCTGCAATAGTGTATAATCGGGATAATCTCTGTTGAATATGTGTTTATTATTCAAAATTTCTACATGGTATCAGAGCGAGCTAATTTGTAGAAGAAGTTCTACATGATATCGGAGTTGTTGATCATCAGATCTACTATTTAGAAAGTGTTTATAATTTATTTCTTCAGGCAGAGTCTGTAATCAAGCCAGGTAGCCTCTGGATTCATCCTTCTTTTGGAAGGTGAGATATTAGGTGAATGCCCATACAGTCGATCTCCGTACAAGAAATACTTTGTTCTCATGAATTCTAGATCAGAGGCGATTGAGCTGTTGAGCTGGTGGAATTCAAATTTGCAACAGTGTTTTCTTGGTGTCAAATTTGAAATGTCTTTCAACAGATTGCGATTGGAGTATGCCCTTGAGGGAAACTCGAACTATATTGCATGGAAGGACAGGATGGAGGCGGTATTAGATGATAATGGGTTGAAGGAGTTCATAGATGTGGATGTCCCAAAACCTACTGATGCTGCTCAAGTCGGGGATTGGCAAAGGGAGACAGCAAAGTGTTGAAGGATTTTGTTGGAGGGCGTGAGGGATCACATTGTGTCCAGCCTCCATGTAAAGGCTTCTCCATATTTGATGTGGAAAACGTTGACAGAATTATTCCAAAGCAAGAGTGACCAGAGGAAGTTAGTGCTCAAGGATAAACTCAGAAACATTAGGTGTGAGAATGGAGACAGTATGCCCCAATATCTCACGAAGTTCACCCAATGCCAGGATGAGATGGGAAGTGTGGGGGTAACTGTTGAGGATGAGGATACGGTGAGTATAGCACTCCTTGGCCTTCCTAAGAGTTGGCATAGCTACCAGGACTCGGTGAATGGAAGGGCGAAATTGCCAAGATGGGAGAGACTTTGGTCGGATCTTGTGCAAGAGGAGATTAGTCGGTGCACCAGAGACAGTTCTTCATCTATGCATGATGAGGAGAACTGTGCCTTAGCGAGTAAGGCGAAGAAGGGGAAGGGGAAGGTTTCTCTTTCCGAATCCAGTTCTTCCAATGATGGGAAGAAGGTTGACAAGTCGAAGGTGAGATGCTTTCATTGTCATGAGTTGGGCCATTATGCTACTAATTGCCCAAAGAAGATGTCCAAGAAGGGATCCGGGGAAGGATTTGAAGGTGAGGCAACCTCACTTGCTTCACAGTTTGAGTTGGACTTCACACTCTTCGCATGCATGGTTTCATCCATGGTGGGATGTGGTTGGTTTCTTGACAGTGGAGCTTCTTTCCACATGACCGGTGACAAAAGTTTGTTCAGTACTTTGGAGGAGAAAGATCTCCAGATACTCATAGCGATGGGTAATGATGAGAAGTATAGTGTCTCAGGTGTAGGCACGGTTATTTTTCAGAGGGAGCATGGAGCTCGCCTTACCTTGACCGATGTCAAGTATGTATCAGGGATGAAGAGAGACTTGGTGTCGATCGCAATGCTGGAAGACAAAGGCTATGATGTAGTCTTCAGTAAGGGAAAGGTTTTCCTTAGACACATCATCACTAGACAGGTGAAGCAGATTGGTTCACCGGTCAAGAACCTGTATGCTCTTGAGTTTCAAGATGCATGCAAAGCCTTGAGCAGTTAAGCAACTGATGGAGACTTGGTGGTTGAGAGGGAGCGTATATTACCTCTCAACATGCAAAGCCAGAAGAAGTCTCAGACAATTGTGGAGGAGCTACGATTGGTGCAACAACTTTAGGAGGTTGTGGAGCAGCCACTGTTGGCTAGTTTAATTGTTTATTGATTAAACAATCAAGTACCACATTAATTTGTCAACCTGGGAAAGTCTTTTATTTCAAAGGCTACCGCGTACTGTATGTACTTAACTCTAAAAGCATTAAAAAGCTGTAGTATACATAATTCTCACGCTATGTTATAATAGTGCATTGCAAAGATAAAATGAAAGCAATTAATTAAGATTACAAATCTGAAAAGAAAAGTGATGGATGCTCTGTTAGCAGAGGATCAGGACCCTATCCTCCAGTTAAGGACGTTCAGCACCTGCCCCTGTAACCAGATTTCTAATACACACTGCAATTCTAATTCACCGGTGAAGTATTCTTTTACGGCTTCAAGCGATTAACAAAACAGAGTACCAGCAAAAAGGAAATTATCAGAGGTAATGCTACAGAATCCAAAACAGAGTACCAGCAAAAAGAAATTACCAAACACACTTTCACACTTGACAGAAAAGAAATGGGTGAATCTTGTGAAGAAGGTGGGCCCTGTCCTTCTCACAAGATTCCCCAAAACACAAATGCTGGATTAGGTACTCAGAACAATTTTCTATTCATCTGCCAAAAGATCCAGTTATAATAAAAGTTCAGACTTTGCTGTTTGTCTTTCAAAACTTCTCTTACAACTTGTTTTTCTCCCCCCCCCCCTCTAATGTAGATGTCTCCTCTTTATAGAGGAGACATCTATTACAATAGACTGTCATAGTTCATTCAGTTAAACCTTTCTGTCAAAAATAAGAAATCCATTCTTGTTACAGGATGCTGTTACAACAGTGTGACAATGTATTCTTTCTTGGGTCTCTTACTGTTACACAGCTGGTAATCGAACTTCGACCGTCTTCTTGGAATCCTCGCACTATCCTTTGCCGCTTCCCCATGGTTGCTGATTTAGTAAACCCATGTTGTTCCTGATATTTTAGCAACTATAACTGTGTTTTACCCTTTTTGGATAGTTGCTGATCATGCTGCGTCAGCGTGGAATTCTGGTGATCTTCTGATAGTTGCCGTTTGTTATTTCCAGTATTCTAGTTGTTGCAAAATAACATTTCCCTGCTTTTTGATAGTTGCTGTTGTTGGTGCTGTAGCAACTGCGTAGTTGTTGTTTCTGGTGTTGCAGCAACTGCGTAGTTGCTGTTTCTGGTGTTACAACAACTATGAATTATAATTTATGTAGACTTTAGACAGTTCAACGGTTACTTAGCAACTTAGTTAGATTTTCCAAAGATAAATATAAAGATAACATGAATATGTAATGAGCAATTAAAAACATAGTCATGCAGAGAGTTACTTCATACCTTGGGGTGATTAGGTCATTAAGTAATAAAAGCTTTCAACTTATGAATTGAAAAAGGGTAATATTATAGCAAAAATACAAGGTCAAAATGGTCAATTCGGAGTCCTAACATCCCCCCCAACTGAAGAGATTGCATGTCCTCATGCAATGCTTTCTCTGAATCTGAGTCAGAGTGCTGGGATGAACAGTGTAAATTACTGAGACAGTAGCTATAGAAAGTGGCATCAAACTTGTTTCTGAACCCACAGACAGTCTGTATTTGCCTCCATGCTGCCGCTTCTTCTTTCTTTGATAATCCAAACTGACCCTTGTATTGCTGACCGGATAACCATAGAAGTGGAAATTTAAATCTGTAGCCAATCCAATTCTCAGCACATTGTTCCATACATCTAACATAGTAAGGTACCCTTGAAATTGCTGCTTGTAAATTGGGTGGATTATAAGGATGATACTCTTGCCTTTCCTTGGGACAGTTTTCCCAAAATAGGTTGTTTGCCTTGACAGCCAAGGGTGCCTTGGTTCTCACATAGTGTTGGCAGTCTCGCAGGACCACTGCTTGTAGTTGCCTGACGTGATCCTTCATTTCAGGGTCACTTAACATTCTTTGGTGCTGTGCAATGAAAGTGGCTGCATTTTGAGGTTCAGCCCTGATCCACAGAAGGCAGTTCTGTTCATTATGTTGTGCTGAGATAAAGGCGTTTTGCCATGTGAGTTGGTTGGCTAAAAAGGAAATGAAAGCTCTGAGCTGTATGTTGCCAACAACAGGTAGTATATTCATGTTTCTCTCTTCGGACATGGCTTCATTGTGGAGATAAAGCTCGCACAACAAATTCTGATAATTTTTGGGTGCCTCTGCAAAGGTTTGCATAAATTGCTCTGATGTAACCACCTGATGAGGTCTACCTTCTCTAACTGCCTTTATCTGTAAGAATTTCAGTCGTTCCGTTAAAAATGTTGCATAATTGAAAGAAGGTTTCCTTGTGGCTAGTATTCTTTGGAACAACTCAAACATCTGGGACAGTCTAGCTTTTAGTTCCTTAATTTCTTTGTACTGAGCTCTAGACTACTCCAGTGCTTCCCAGTTCTTATATGCATAATTGAACCAGATCCCTTTTTACTGTTGGAATGCTTTGCCTTGTGACAACTCATATTCTCTCCACCATTTTCCTTTTAATTCTTGAAAACTAGCGGTCTCTGTGTATGCATCACTAACAGAGGGAGGTTCTGTTTGTGTGAAGGCATCAATAAAGATTTTCTGCTCTGTGATAATTGGAGTAGGCCGGGATGATCCGATGTCTTCCTTTCCATTTCCAACTACTGTTTCTTCTATAATAGTCTGGGTAGGCCGGGGTGATTTTACGTTTTCTTCATTTTGTACTGATTCCTGCGTAACTGCTTCTTCTTCTTGTTCCATTTGGGTAGGCCGGGGTGAGTTTATGTCTTCTTCTCCATTTCCTTCTGACTCCTGGGTTACAACCAATACCTATTTCTCTTTTTTCATAACAGTTTGGGTAGGCCGTGATGTCTTTATATCTTCTCCTTCATTTCCTGCTGATTCCTGTGTTACCAGCAATCCTTCTAGTTCTTTCTTCACACTTTCTAGAGATCCTACTGGTTCTTGTGTTACAGCAGGTTGTTCTGTTTTCACCTGTGTAGTTTCTGGAGAACTTGCTGGTTCTTGTGTTTCAGCAAGTTCTTCTGTTTGCTCCTGTGCAGTTTCTGGAGAACTTGCTGGTTCTTGTGTTTCAGCAAGTTCTTATGTTTGCTCCTGTGCAGTTTTTGGAGAACTTACTGGTTCTTATGTGACAACAGGTTCTTCTTTCTGCTCCTGCACCTTTTTTGGAGAGCCTGCTGGTTCTTGTGTGACGGTAGGTTCTTCTGTCTGTTTCTGCACCTTTTCTTGAGAGCCTACTGGTTCTTGCGTGTCAGCAGGTTCTTCTATCTGCTCCTGCACCTTTTCTGGAGAGCTAGCTGGTTCTTGTGTGATAGCAGGTTCTTCTGTCTGCTCCTGCACCTTTTCTGGAGAGCCTGCTGGTTCTTGTGTGACAGCAGGTTCTTCTGTTTCAGCAGAGGGTTGTGGTGTTTCTGTTTTTGCTTCTGCAGTTTGTGTAACAACAGGTTCTTTTGTTTCAACCACAACAGCAGAGACTTCAGTCATTGGTTCTGCAACTATCTTGTATCCTGCTTGAGTGTATATCTCACCACAGTTGGCGCATATGTATTCGCTCTCTTTACTCTTCTCTGCTGCAGATGCTACTCGTGCTAAAACGTGCAGGCTAAATTCCTTTTGATAGGCTTCCTTGACCCTTATTATTTCCTCCTGGTAATCCTGAATTTGGGATTTCAGAAATTCAATTTCTTCCTACAGGGCAGATATGGTAGGCTGATCTTGTGGAGCGACAGATTCCAGTGGGGCCAGAGGTTGTGTTTCGTCATTTTGATCACTTATATCCCCAACAGGTGGTTCTTGTGTGTCACCTGGGGTAGTGGTTGTTTCTTGTGTTGCAGCCACTTGGCCAATATTACCTTGGGTGTCGACAGCTATTTCTTGTGTGACAGTTTCCTTAAAAGATGATGTCGCGACACTGTGAACACTCTGCATCTCAGCCTCAGAGGGTGAGGGAGGGGAGTTTTCAGGGCTGGTGGGAGTGCGGGTTTTTAACGTGATGGGTGGTGAGCTGGGGAGGGTGTGGTTAGGAGATTTAGCTATTACAGACGACCGAGTCCTTTGCTTGGGTAGAGAAGCAGGGAATTCAGATATTTTTCTTTTCAGGCTGGCTTTCTTTAAAATAGGGGCAGTGGCGCAGATAGCAGCTGCTTTAGCCGAAGCCCTAATTCTTCTTCTTTTTGGTGGGGTTTCATTTTTCTGCTGCATTTTTCGTTTGAGGAGAGTAATAGGGATGTTACCATTAGAGTCATCGGTAGAAATACCAAGTATGGGAGTGGATGGGTTGGTTCTATTGGGGGATGGGATTGTTTCTATAGGTATTTCTACCACCGATTATACATTTTCAGCAACTTGTGGGGGTGTTTGCTGTAAGGTCTCGTCGGGCATTTGTTCTAGAATATCATCTGTTTGCTGAGGGATTTGTTCGGGTATTTGCTCTGGGATATCCTCTGTTTGCTGAGGGATTTCTTCATTCTACTAAGGTACGTCCTCAGCTCGATGAAGAATTTCTTCTTCCTGCTGATGAATTTCCTGCTCTGGTTGAGGGATTTCTGCCTCTTGATGGGGATTAATGGGGGGTGGGGGGTTATTTAAGGCGAGGCCTCTATTTATCAACAATTGAGCTAGACGGTGGTGTTTCAAGGAAAGAAGCGGACGCTTTGCGTTGACAGTGTAACGTGACATATTTTTAAGACATCCCAATAAATAATATGGCATATTTATCAACTGACCATTCCTCAAGTGATTCAACAAGACGAAATCGTGCTGGTAAATTACCTGGTACCGACCTTCGCACGTCAGGTATTGCTTCACAAATTCAGCAACTTTCGGCCACGGTTGACGTAATGACTGAAGTGCTACGCCTCTGCCCTTGGGTTCCACCTGCTCGCCTGGTTGAAGAAAATCCTGCTGCGCATTCAGGATCAAGTGCTTCCTACTGAACCACCGTGTGCCATTAGCTGGTAGTCCGGTAACTTGGGCTATAACTTCCTCTGTGACTGGGATTTGAACTCCCTGAACGACAGAAAATCCCTCTGTTAAATTGCATGCAAACTCGAGGACTTGTTGTGCGTCAAAGTCTGGGAGTCTCCTAAAATAATCCAGCCATCCCGCTTGCAGAAAGATTTGATAAACCTCGGGGTAGAGCTCAAGAAGTGCTGTTGTACCAGGTTCGTATGTGATGAGATTCCCTCCCATAGCTGCTGTTTCAGTGAAAATTCTCAGTTCAGAGCCGAGCTTCCGAGTTCAGTTCAGAGTAAACTATTGCAAATGGTAACATGCCGTGATGGGATGACTTTTATGTGTTACCGGGAGAGTTAAGGGTGACGGCAGTTGGCGTACTATGCAATTATGAGAGCGCTTTGGTAATCCCCCCCAAAAGCTATGCGTAAGCGATATGATTGGAAGTACAATCATTCGGTAGTCCTATCAGCATCTCCACATTAACTATTATTTAATGTCCATACATAATCATGTGTACCTTTATGTTTTACCTTTTTGATCGCTGCATCGAAAAGTCTTGTCTTATCTTTTGCTGGATCCATAATGATTAAAGCGGACCGACGATTTTTAATAATAATGACGGGAAGTAATAGTGGAGTATTGTAATCATCATAGGAAATGGTTTATTTTATAAAAATTCGTTTCTTTGGGGGCTGAAGTGGAGAGACTGGTGTTTTTATGAGAGGAATGCCGATAAAGGTATTACGGGATCGGGAAGTGGTGTTGCAGCAACGGAGATTGGTGTTGCAGCCACTAGAGGTGATGTTACATCGATGGGAAAAGATGTCGCAGCAACAGGAAGTGGTGTTTTAGCAACGGGGAAATGGTGTTGCAGCAACAGGAATTGGTGTTGCAGCAACAGGAATTGGTGTTGCAGTAACAAGAATTGGTGTTGCAGCAACAAGGCTCCCAAGTCCGCAAAATGATTCCTTTAAAGCTTTTGTTCTCAGCTATTTTCCAAAGCTAAATTCTGCAAAATACTGAAATGTAATATAGCAATCCTTGGCAGCGATTATTAGTTAAAAAAAAGAATATCTAATCTAAAAAAATGCATAAATAAATAGAAATTTAAGTGCTTTGAGGGACAGCAAGTTCCCCTGGAAAAGAATACTATTTAATTGCCATGCAAGTGGCTTTAAAATCTTCTTTAGAAACAGGCCGCTGATATAAATGGAGTCGATACCCATTCACTAGTAGTGGTGTTCTGCTTCCATCAATTGTTAAAAGTCTGACTGTCCCATTTGGAAAAACAACATCCACTTCATAAGGCCCTAACCACCTTGTTATTAACTTACCTTGGAAATTCTCGAAACGGGAATCATAGAGTAGAGCCCAGTTACCTTTCTAAAACTGCGTTTGCTTGATGGTTCTGTCATGCCACCTACTTCTTTGTAGTTGTATCATGGTTGTTTGATGGATGGCATCCAGTCTCTTCTCGTCCAATTCTTGAAGCTGCTGCAACCTGGCTATCTGTACATCAGTCAAGTCAAGATTAACAGCTAAAGCAGTTCTTAAAGTTTTAATTTCAAACTCTACAGGGAAAACAACATTTTTTCCAAAAACTAATTCATACGGTGAAAAGCTTGTAGTATTCCTCCAAGTAGTACGATAAGCCCATAATGCTTCAGGCAACCTTTGAAACCAGTCCCTCCTATTCTCCTTTATCGTTTTTGTCAAAATGGCTTCTATGACTTTATTGGTGCTTTCTACCTACCCATTTGCTTGGGCGTGATAAGGTGTAGTCATTTTGTGCTTAATATGATATTTCTGAAGTGTGTCTTTGAAGCCATGAGAATTGAAAGGAGGTCCTCCATCTGTGACTAATTCTCTAGGCAATCCAAATCTAACAAAGATCTCTTCAAATAAAAATGTTAGTACTGCTTCTTCATTGGCTTTAAGGAGTGCCTTAGCCTCTACCATATTTAGTCATATAATCTGTGCATACTAATATGTACACTCTTTGATTGGATGAAGGATTAATGGGACCTATAAAGTCTAATGCCCATCTCTCAAAAGGTTCAAGAATTACCTGGGGATTGAGTGGCATTTCATCCCTATGATTAGGCTGGCCCATTCTTTGACATCTATCACAGGCCTTCACATATTTCCTTGCATCTTTGAAGAGTGAGGGCCAATAATAACCCATTCTGAGTACCTTGTGTGCTGTTCTTTTGTCTGCAAAATGCCCTCCACAAGGTCCATCGTGACAAGCTTTTAATACATCATAAATTTCATCTTCACCAATGCATCTCCTGATTTCCTAATCAATTCCTGTGTGGAAAAGACACCCGCTTATCCAGCTGTACCTAGCACTTTGCTGGATAATCTTTCTTTTTTCCCTGTGTGATAGGTGCGACGACAATTTTCCTGCAACTAAATAGTTGGCAATGTCTGCATACCAAGGTGAGTGAGCAGATACTGCAAATATATATTCATCAGGAAAAGAATCATCTACTGGAATATTTTCATCAGTTTTTAATCGAGAAAGGAAATCAGCAACTACATTTTCTTTTCCTGGTCTATCTACAATTGTGATGTCAAATTCTTGTAGTAATAATAACCATCTGGTGACTCGGGCATTTGTAACTGATTTATTCATTAAATACTTAATGGCCGAGTGATCAGTATGCACAAAAGTAGTGTAGCCAGTAATATAATGTCGAAATTTATTGATAGCATAAATAACTGCTAGGAATTCCTTCTCAGTGACTGTGTAATTCAGTTCAGCTGGTGTCATATTCTTACTGATAAAATAGATGGCATAGGGAAGACTATTTTCTTCCTGACCCAAGACAGCTCCAATTGCAGTATCTGAGGCATCAGAGGATATATGAAAGGGTAGTTCCCAATCAGGTCCTCTCAAAATGGGAGTTGTAGACAACTGATGTGTAAGTTCATTAAATGCTTTTTCACAATCATCAGTCCACTTAAATTCAACATTCTTTGTTAATAATGAAAATAGAGGAGAAGCTATTTTGGAAAAATTCTTAATAAATCTTCTATAGTATCCATCATCTCCTAAAAAGCTTCTTACATCAGTTTGTGTTTTAGGGATAGGGAGGGTCTGAATTACCTGTATTTTCGCTGGATCGACTTGAATTCCTAGGAATGAGATGAAGTGACCCAATACAATACCTTGATTCATCATCATATGACATTTTTCAGTGCTTAAGGCTAGGTGTGCTTCTATACATCGCTTAAGTACTTTTTCAAGATTCTGCAGTGCATCTTCAAAATTCACTCCATAAGGAGTAAAGTCATCCATAAATATTTCTAATGAATCCTTTAGCATGTCAGAAAAAATCCCTATCACTGCTCTTTGAAATGTTGCTGGAGCATTACATAGCCCAAATGGAAGTACCCTGTAAGCAAAAGTCCCCCATGGGCTAGTAAACGTGGTCTTGTCCTTGTCTTTGGGTGCAATCTTGATCTGATTATATCCACTAAACCCGTCCAAGAATGAAAATAATTTCTTACCTGCCAAATTATCTAATACCTGATCAATGAATGGTAAAGGGAAATGGTCTTTCTGGGTGGCTTTATGCAGAGCTCTGTAATCCACACATACTCTCCATTTTCCATTTTTCTTGGGTAAAATTACAAGTGGGGAAACCCACTCACTATCAGATATAGGGTATATAAATCCTGCATTCAAGAGTTTTTAAAGTTCCTCCTTCGCAATTTCCCTTAGATTGGGATTCATCCGCCGCTGGGGTTGATAGACTGGGCAAGATCCTTCTTTAATATAAATACGGTGAGTGCATAGCTCAGGAGAGATCCCCTTCATGTCTGTATAGTCCCATGCAAATGCTTCTTTATTTTCCTGGAGTAACTTTATTAACTACTATTTTTCATTATCAGTTAGGTTAGGATTTATATTTAATGTTTTGCCAGGCTCAATTTCTATTGTTGTACTTTTGGAAGGGCTGCCTACTGTTGTCTGAAATAAATTTTTATCTTTCAGGTTCTGCTGAGATTCAGATTCCAAGATTGCAGTGAAGTGATTATACGTTTCTGGGCTGACCGAAGAGGGTTCAGAAATGAAGCTGCTGATTAATTCATCTTCGGTAGAGTCTTTGAAAGTTAAAGCTTGTCCGATAGTCAAGATAGGTTGGGTTTCTTCATCCTCATAATCTACCCATACAGAATTGTCATTATTAATCATGGGTGTATCATGAGGATAAAGGGTAAGCTGTTTGGTTTCCTGCCCATTAGAGATGGTCATTGATCCTGATCTACAGCTGATGAAAGCATCTGGTGTAGCCAGCCAAGGTCTTTCTAGAATCAGCAGATGACCCCCCAACTTTGTTTTGGTTTGTAACACCACAAAGTCAGCTGGGTAATTCCAGGATTCTAGAGAAATTATTAGATCTTCAATGACCCCTTCAGGTTTAATTGTAGAGCGATCAACCAACTCTAGGATGGTTGGAGTTTCCCTAATAAAGTTTTTTAACTAAAGCAATTGTGTTGTTTCAAGTGCCATAATATTTATTGCAGCGCCTAAATCTACTAGAACTTTAGAGAAAAAGGTTTTTCCAACCTGGACTGTTACTGTAGGGTGACCAGGGTCACCATATTTCACAGGAGGATCTTTTTCTGTCATTAAAGCAGTCAGTTCTCCCATCACATGAACTGTGAGGGGGTCCTTAGCTTTTCTTCCAGGTTTTTTTATACAGATGTCTCTAACAGTGCTAGCATAAATGGGAACATCTCTTAGCGCTTGCAACAATGGGATTTTAACGTCTAATTCTATAGTTCACCTAAAAGGTTAAAAGCAGGTTGCTCCTGTGTTTTAGTGAGAGCCAGACGTTCAGGGAATGCCGGATCTGCTGTTTGATCATTGTTGTTAGATGCTGATTCGACTGTTTCAACATTATTGTTAGCTAGTTTTTCTTTTCTAACTTCCTCTTTATCAGAGTCAGTAATGTCATCAATGATGGGTTCAACAATTCTCCCTGAGCGAAGATGGATATCATTACATTGCATGGGGGAGACAGGCTGATTTTGAATATCAATTACTTGCAGGGCTTTATTGTTATTTGGGGTTGGGTTGGGTTGCATAGGCAGCTGTGGTCTAATTGCCTGGTTATTTGGAGGAGTATTGGATGGTAAGGAAAGAGACTGCTGATGCTAAGGAAATGGCATCTGTTGGCCTGCCCAGTTCGGATTCCATTGATTAAAATATGGTTGCTGGGGAGCCCAAGGATTCCATATGGTAGGATCAGGAAAAGGAAGATTTGGTTGCTGCATAGGTAGAAAATTCATTGTGTTAAAGGGTGGGTACTGCATTTGGTTCATGGGTGGGTAATTTGTTTGAAAAGGAGAATGATTATTCCAACGACTAAATGCTGTGTTAGAATTCATACCTTGTCTTTGTGGCCATTGCCTCCTCTGTGTCATCAGGTACACTGCTTCAGCCTCTTCTTCAGTTGACTGCAATGCTGCTTTAATTCCAGGCAGAGAGGGGCATTGCTGGGTCTCATGGTCCTTTTCGTAGATCGTGCAGATTGGTACCTTATCTAGTGGGCATTCCCTGAATGGGTGTTTTTCTTTGCATTTGGAACAAAAAACAGCTAGGGCAACTTCTGCTTCTGCCTGTTTCTTCTTTACCTGCAGAGCATCAATTTGTGAAGCAAAAGAGCTTAACATCTCAGTTTTAAATTCTTCCAACAAATTACCTATTTCGGCCCTTGTTGCTCCTCCACTTGCTGACTTCTGAACTCTTGAATATACATTGTCCCTGCTTTTTGATCTGCTCACTGCTCCTCTTGAACATCTCATACAGAGATTGATAATTTCATCAAATGGTTCCTTGGAAATGTCCCCTTTTCCTAGCATGTTCAACATGTCCAAGCAATCATCTCGTACCCCTCTTAGCAATATAGTTTTCAGAATATCTTTACTCATGTTAGGGTGGTCAGACCGCTGCAGATTATACTGCAATCTTTCCACAAAATCTTCCAGATTCTCGTCCTCCTTCTGAACCATTTTAAACAATTCTTCCTTCCTTTCTCTAGTCCGGCAATAATCTTGATACTTGGCCAAAAAACTTTCTTTCATCTAATCCCACGTAGTGATTGCCTGAGCTCCTAAGCTCATAAACCACCTTAACGCATTCCCTTTTAGTGTTATTGGAAACAGTTTTAGTTTCTGATTAGGGCTCACATAATCATAACTCCTACATAGTATATCGAATTCAAAGAGGAATTCATCCGAGTATTTAGAGGATAACCCATGAAAATTGGGTAATGCTGAGAGTGGAATGTTCTTCATAGGGGTTGCTCCTCTCGGGAGCTCCCCAATAGGGAACTCCAAGGTAGAGAGTGAGTTTTCTCCCCTTCCTTCTGCTCTGTTATCCTCCATTGGTCTTTTTCCTGAATCGCTTACTTTATCTTCTGTATCTTCTGTTTCTTCAGGTTCTTCTACTAGTTCCTCAGTGTATTCTGGTACTTCCAGCTACCTTTCAGGTCCCAGTACTTCCTCCGTCTGTCGATCTGTTTGTGAGGAATACTGGATCTGAGGTCTCCGGGAACTTGTCCTCTGTGATGTTTCGGCCTTTGAGATGATTTCGTCAATAAAGGTTTTTCTTCCTCCTCCGCCTTTGCCGCCTGTGAAATTAGGTTTCCTGCGTCCTCTCATGCACCTGTTATTCTTACAAAGAAATCATTAATGCTTTTAGAAATCTCTAGTCGCCTTCCCCGGCAACGGCGCCAAAATGTTGGCTAGTTGAATTGTTTATTGATTAAACAATCAAGTACCACATTAATTTGTCAACCTGGGAAAGTCTTTTATTTCAAAGGCTACCACGTACTGTATGTACTTAACTCTAAAAGCATTAAAAAGCTGTAGTATACATAATTCTCACGCTATGTTATAACAGTGCATTGCAAAGATAAAATGAAAGTAATTAATTAAGATTACAAATCTGAAAAGAAAAGTGATGGATGCTCTGTTAGCAGAGGATCAGGACCCTATCCTCCATGTAAGGACGTTCAGCACCTGCCCCTCTAACCAGATTGCTAATACACACTGCAATTCTAATTCACCGGTGAAGTATTCTTTTATGGCTTCAAGCGATTAACAAAACAGAGTACCAGCAAAAAGGAAATTATCAGAGGTAATGCTACAGAATCCAAAACAGAGTACCAGCAAAAAGAAATTACCAAACACACTTACACACTTGACAGAAAAGAAATGGGTGAATCTTGTGAAGAAGGTGGGCCCTGTCCTTCTCACAAGATTCCCCAGAACACAAATGCTGGATTAGGTACTAAGAAAAATTTTCTATTCATCTTCCAAAAGATCCAGTTACAATAAAATTTCATACTTTGTTGTTTGTCTTTCAAAACTTCTCTTACAACTTGTTTTTCTCCCCCCCCCCTAATGTAGATGTCTCCTCTTTATAGAGGAGACATCTATTACAATAGACTGTCATAGTTCATTCAGTTAAACCTTTCTGTAAAAAATAAGAAATCCATTCTTGTTACAAGATGTTGTTACAACAGTGTGACAATGTATTCTTTCTTGGGTCTCTTACTGTTACACAGCTGGTAACCGAACTTCGACCGTCTTCTTGGAATCCTCGCACTATCCTTTGCCGCTTCCCCATGGTTGCTGATTTAGTAAACCCATGCTGTTCATGATATTTTAGCAACTGTAACTGTGTTTTACCCTTTTTGGACAGTTGTTGATCATGCTGCGTCAACGTGGAATTCTGGCGATCTACTGATAGTTTTCGTTTGTTGCAAAATAACATTTCCCTGCTTTTTGATAGTTGCTATTGCTGGTGCTGTAGCAACTGCGTAGTTGTTGTTTCTGGTGTTGCAGCAACTGTGTAGTTGCTGTTTCTGGTGTTACAACAACTATGAATTATAATTTCTGCAGACTTTAGACAGTTCAACGGTTACTTAGAAACTTAGTTAGCTTTTCCAAAGATAAATATAAAGATAACATGAATATGTAATGAACAATTAAACACATAGTCATGCAAAGAGTTACTTCATACCTTGGGGTGATTAGGCCATTAAGTAATCAAAGCTTTCAACTTATGAACTGAAAAGGGGTAATATTATAACAAAAATACAAGGTCAAAATGGTCAATTCGGAGTCCTAATAGCCACAACAAGGGAAGCTGAGAGGAGATTGAGTAGAGACATCTACTCATGCAGAGACCTCCAGTAGGGGGAAACTTTGAGCTAGGTGGGCTAAGGGATCACATGCAGCCATACCTCCAGGTAGGAGGTGGGGTGATGTGAATTGATCATCCCAAGGAGGAGGGGTAGGATCCTTGAGGTACCCAACCTCTTGGATGAGACCTTGCGATGGGAGCCCTAATGTGGAGTAGCAAGAACTGACTGATTGGGTAGAGACAGATGCGGATGGAGCGACAGAGAGAGTGATAGTGTAGGGAATCCCAGGACAGCGCATAGCTAGCAGGCTACAACAATGCGAGAGGCACAAGTGTTTTTCACAGTGCTAGGTGGCACAAAGAGGTGTGCAATGGTGCGAGATGCATGGAGATGTTGCAGTAGCGTAGATGTCAGAGAGGGAGCACTTATCAGCAGCAGGTAGAGCTTCAGCATCAGAGTATGTTCCTAGCCCAACGGAGTGGTCAGTTGGGAGTGTTTTTTGTTCCAAGTGTTGTTGGAGCAAAGTGGACCAGGCAGATGTGTTGCATGCAGAACATTCCAAAGTTTTAGGATCGGGTTTGAGAGGAAGCCTTTCTTGTTGAGAGGGAGTGTTGAAAAGTGTGCAACAAGAAATGCTTGTTGAGAATGCAACAAGATGATGGAGCTTAGTGGAAAGGAGTCGCCTTCACTAAGTGGGCCCGCAGGCAAATTATGGCATAAAGTCTATTTTTGGATCACAGCAGGAGTGATCACAGCAGGAGTGATCACAACAGGAGTGATCAGAGTCTATTTTTAGACTGCTAGTAAAAAATAGAAAAGTCAAATATTATTGTCTCATAATAATATTTAGACTATAAACTTTATCTTATCCTCTTGGAGCACTTCAGTTTGAGCTACAGATGTGGCACATGCAGCTGTCAGAAGGAAATACGTTTTCTTATGTGTTAGTTGAGCTATTGCATGCAGGACATCAATTAGAACTCATGTGGTTGAGTTCTGTGGAGTTGGATGAGCAGTCAATGGAGTTGTGTTCAGTTTGACTTAGTTGAACTAGTTGTATTTTGTCTAACTGATCAATAAACTAAGTGATGAGTTGTGTGAATTAGTTATTAATTAATTCACTAATTATTAACTCATAATGCAACTGAAGAATACATAAATTAACTCAGTGCATGTACAGTTCAGTGGAGACAGGTGTTAGAGGTTGAGATTGCTATCAGTTGTGCATGAGATTTTGCACATGCATGGGATTGAGTTATGCCAATGATCTCTGCGTAGTGGGGGCCAATACCAAGAAATATAGCTTGTGCTCACGTGATTCCAAGTGTGGGTGATTCTCTTGAGGTAAAAACGAGTTTGGTTCAGCCATTCTCTTTCATTCTCTTGCAGGATTGTGCAGTGGAGGCATGCAAGCAGTGGAGGAGATTTGGAGATCAGATCTAAGCTATATTGTGTGTAACAGGTGTAGATAGTACTGAGTACTTGTGAGGAGTATTGTACTATGTTTGTTACATGTTCTCAATCAATATAATATACAAATAGTTGGGGTTTTTAGCGAGATTCTTTCCCTGGGAAAATATTGTGTTGATATGTGTGATTGATGCTTCTATGTGCACATGTTATTGTTTCTACTTCTGCAAATTGATGATCAATGTAGAGGAGGTTATGTATTATGCATGTATTCTGCAATAGTGTATAATCGGGATAATCTCTATTGAATATGTGTTTATTATTCAAAATTTATACAGTTCATTGCAGGGGTTCAACCCTGACTTCTTCAAACTACCAAATAATTATAGATCAAAATTCCAAAAATATCTTAGGTCTAAGCCAAAATTTATTACAAAATTATTTAATATCTGAAACTATTTTTTATTTACAAAAATAAAACTAGAAAATAGCTATTCTAAACTAATTCGAATAATCAACACACAATTTAAAGGTTTTGTTTGATGACTGTTGCCTTTAACTGAATTCCCTACTTTCTGCTCCTCTTTCTCAGCTTATTGCTCCTTCTTTGATTATGACTGGTCACTCAATTCCCTGCATTTCTTTTACTCGATGAGTTCAAGTAACTTATCCCATCTTTTTCATCCATGATAGAAAGTTTTGTTTCTTTCTTGTATGCTTCATCGACTTCTGTGTATTTTTCAAAAGTTGGCCTACTGATGAACAAATGCCTATCTTCATGCTGAATGAAAATATCATACTCTAAGACTTTTAGGAATGCTTTCCCACTAATTGTCCCTTAAAATTTCACAAATTTGGCTTTGTTTTTTGCTATCTAGTGCAATTTGTACTAATAATATTTGAGTGGAACCAATTGGCCAATAGAATGTCGTAGAGTTGGAAGTCAGTTTTGCTGCAGAGTATTAAATTTTCCGTGAAAATTTCTACTCTATGATTCCAAGTTTTGACACTTTTTTCTAAATGTAACATCAAATTTTTCTTTTTCAAAACTCTTCTTAACTATAGAACAATATTAGTTCTATCTTCAATTTCAAATTCTTCTAAGTCTTCTTTAGTTTTAGGATTGAGTACTTTAATTATTTTATTTTCTTCTCTAGTAGAGTTTTGAGTTTTTGAATTTCAATATCTTTCAATGAAAAGTCTCCCATAGCTTTTGACAATGCTCTGCTAAATTTTGGCTAGCGGGATTTATTTCCACTATAGACACTGCTGTTGTAGAAATTGCTGGCGCTGAAGTCAAAACTGTAGAAGTTGCTGCTCCATTACTAAGTTGTAGTTATTTTTCCTTGATTAACTTTTCCATTTTTGCTTCTATCTTATGTATCTGTATGTTTTGTTAAATGGTCATCCAAAGCATGTTCTTCTTCTCTTTATCTAACTGACTAACTTCTTGAGCCTGTGGATGTTGAGTTGTTAGCAGCTTCAACTATTTCCTTAATGCTTGAATATCAACATTTATACTCTCGATGAATTCCTCAGTTTCCTTTATATCTTTAGGATCTAATCCTAATTTTATAACTAAATCTTTAAGCCCTTTGATTTTGGTGTCCTTTCCTAAAGAAGACATATTTTCCAATTCTACTTGGGAATGAATAGTATCGAGAGAATCCTATAACTTGGAAGATTCCATGGTAGAACTTGTCAAATATGAATATTTCATTTCTCCTGCTTGCTTATGAAGGTCAATCTGGTCAATAGGATGAATTTTCTTTGTGTCAAATGAAAACAAAATAGTTTTATAATCTTCATCACTTTTAGGTACATGGACTTTTGGTTCCAAAAATTCTAATTGGAACTGGCCTTTTTCAATGAACAAGGTAGAAAGTAATTTAGTATGAGTTGAGGAAGATTGATTCTAGAACTCTGCATATGTGGAAGTCTTTGAGGCATCATTTTTCTTCTTAATTTCTAAGAACTTGGCAAAAATACTTTTCTATTTTGGAGAAGAAGGAAAAGAAGAAGAATCCAATGTGTCTCCAAGAATCTGCTATATTTAAAAAGGAGATTGTCTTGATATTACAACTATAGTAATGTCTTCAAAACTTTGAGCTTCTAATGATTCTTCTTCAACATTTACAATTTTCCTCCTTTTGAATACCTTGAGTGTTGATCTCTGTAACTTTGACCCTACTGGAGATACACTTTATCTTGGTATCTTTATCTCTTTCTCTATCATCCTCGGAGTTTCCAATGTTGATTGACTGGAAACTGGCTCCTTAATTTCCTGCAATGTATTCTTTTTCGATTCTTCCTTGTTGGCATACTACTCAATTTCAAGTTTTACACATGCATATATGGTGTAGATTTCTAAGAAAATCTCATTAATGAGATTACTCCTAATTGATCATATGACCAAGTAAAAATTATTTTAAAATTCATATGGATTAATAAGTCATTGACCTCTTTCTTTGCAGCTCTGGTGTTGACTATGAATCGACCAACCTATGCTTTCAACTTAAACTGATTTTTTTTTTCTAGAAAAAAAATGAACCTCATCCATGTTCAACATTATCTAATGTACTCAAGTGCAAAATTTCTCATGGGGAGAAAGACTGGAAACTTGTATGGTTGAAGCTCACATCCATCAATTTTGAGTTCCTTGAAATTCTAATAAAAATATTAGTCTCCAACTTTTGTCTGCTCACTTAGATGCAAAATTATCTTGATTTATGTTGAAATATTGGGGACTTCATCACTATTTAACAAACAAGTAGCTATATACAAAATTTGATTAATAAAATCATTGAAAGAAAACCCTTTGGAGGTTTTCCTCACCAAAGATGTTCAATTAATCACTGACAAAGTTTTACCTTCAACATCCAACTTTTTTAAAGGAAAGTTGAATCTTTTAGATTGATAATACAATAAAAAGTAAACCAAGACTGACAGATGCTTAAATGATCCTTCTGCGATGAACTTTAATAAATGACCATGAATAATATCATAAAGAAACTGAATGTAGTTAAACATAATTAAAGGTTTTATACCAGAAGAAAATACTAATAGAAAGCCCAAAATGAATTCATGAACCCACTCATCACTGGGACATCCTAACAGATAACACACTAAGGAAATAACCTACCTAGACATCTTAGAAAAAATTTCAAGGGATAAGGAGGGTTAGTTATGCTTAATTCAGATTTTTCTGGTAAAAATGACTCAAATATGTGAGTTCTCTGTGGGAAAGTGAGTTTCTGGTAGATTACATTAGACAATTAGAAGAAAAGGGGTGTAAGGAGTCTTGAGGATTTAGCCAAAGGGCTTGGAAAATTGACTTGGCTATAATATGGAAAAAAAGCATCATTGTTTTGATCAATTATAACTCTTTGGCTAGGAAGATATTAGGCTCCACACTAGGCTACAAAATTATGGGAAATGATGCGTTTGAGGGAAGAATAATTGGGGAAGTAGGATTCCCAAAAAATGAACTCATCACTAGTGTCTTCAAACTTTTTAAATGCCCAATTGTGAAGTTCGTATAGATCGAACTCACAATTGGTCTCTAGAATCTTAAATTGAGTGTCAAACAATAACAGTTCATCTAAATTAATAACAGGGGTAATCAAAGGATTATCTACAATGAGTTATAATTTTATTTCTTGGGAAGCCATAGGAAAACAAATTACTGAGAAAATCATGATAGAGTTACCCAGAAATATGATGGAGACAGGTGGTCATTGTCAGTTGGAATTCTATTTGCAGTATCGTTATCTGAATTGTAGTAACAAGTGGAATTTGGAAAATGATCGATTTGAATAGGATAACTGTGTTTATCAAGAGTAAATAATGGTTTCTTTATTAGTTCAACCATTACTGGCATGAGGTATTTATTGGAAATGTTGATGACTGTTTTAAATGCATAATAGTCATATTTGAATTTAGCAGGAGGGATAGTGATGGTTAAATATGGGACGATGTTGGCGGGTGACTCAAATAGCGGAAGTGTGTTAATGACGGGAAGTGTGGATGATGGAAGAGTGGTTTATGAGGTGGGTTTTTGATGGTAAATGGTATTTGGCGGACGGGGTACACAATGGCTGTGGAGCTACCACGTAGAAAAAGAGGTACTTGGAAATCCATTTTGCAGAACCCCCCCTACCCTCCCCCCTTTGTTAATGTTTGAGGATACAGGGGGTCCTGTGATTAGGCAGGGGCCGTTGATCCAAGCGGGCTTGATCTCCAACGTTTATTATTATGCCTTATTCAATTGTTAATGGGTGACAATCACATCAACAATTTTATTATATAAGACAAAATACATTTAAACTATGAAGGGCAACATTTTAATGTGTGCGCCTTTTTGGGATTTTTATTTTTTATTTATTTTTATGGTCCCTTTTATTTCTTTTTCTTTTCTATTTCTATTTTTCTCTATTTTTTCAATTCTTATTTTCTCTCTCTCTCTCTTGCTATCTATCTATCTATCTATCTATCTATCTATCTATCTATCTATCTATCTATCTATCTATATATATATATATATATATATATATATATATATATATATATATATATATATATATATATATATATATATATATATATATATATATATATATATATATATATATATATATATATATATATATATATATATATTATTTTGAACATAAAGGGAAAAACTAGAAAATATTAATAGGGTAAAAATAAGTTACAACACACACCATGCCTATCCAGAAATGGTAAAGCAAGGCTAAAATCCACTATCAAAACCTCGAAAAATCCATTCCAGTGAAAGAAAAAGAGCCAAATACCAACATGAACATGCCATGCATGTCAAAACTAGCTCATAAATCATACATGAAACCTTCTAGCTGCAAGTATTCTCACTCAAGTTGCTTGATCCAAATTTTACATGCTTGATTCTTGCGTTACTTTTCTTTCCTTGTCCTTCCTTTTATTGCCTTGTCATTCCTCTTCTTCCTTTCTTTCCTTGTGCTTCCTTTACTTGCTTGCTTTCCTTCTCCTCTTGGAGCTCTTTTCCTCTCTGATACTAATTCCAAAATTGAAATGACAAAAGGCTAAACTGACCAAAGGTACCAGCTGATCCTTAAAATCCTTCTTATTATGAGGCCTCTATTTTCTTCAATTTCCATTATTTTCTTTCATTTTCTCTTCACATGCAACCTATGACCTTTCACCTTCCTTTTCTTCTAATTTCCTTTATTTTCATTAAAAAATGCCAATTAATGCCTCTTTGCATTTTCAAAGCCTTTTCCATTTCCTCTGTCAATTTACCACTAGCCATAAACACATCAAGTTATGCCTACTAGGATATTTTCCCAACATTAAGTTTGGAATAAGTGTCCCATGACCTTGGTCTTATTTTTCCTTTATTAACTTTAATAGATGAACTTTAACCTAGGGATGTTACATCATATTTAAAATTTTATCCTTGAGTGTTACCTTCCTATGGTCACTAGTATTATCGAACAATTATGTCAGTGCTTTCCACATTGTGAATGGAGTTTTGATTTTGTGGATATTTGAAACAATGTGATCCCGTACTCCCTCCAAGATTATTCTCCTCACCTTTGCTACATATTTCTTCCACTGAGAAAGCTTTTGGTCATCATATTCTGGTGGTTTTACAACATCTGTCTTGATGTATTATAGCAATCCATTATCATCCAATACCACCTTCATGCTATCCTTCCATGTGATGAAATTAGGTGCCTTCCAAGGCATACTCTAGCCTCAACCCGTTGAAAGCCATCTTCTCAGCTCTGAGGATATCTTGCTGCATTAAAATCCAAATTCAAACCCCCTGAGAAACAAATTTGAAATTCCTTCTCTAAAGTGAATCGCCCTCTAATACCACGTAGGAAATATGTGTAGATTTGCAACTGCTTATGAAGTTTTAATCAAAATCACAAGACACAAGCCTACTCTACTACTTTGCAGACATTAATTCACAACTTAGGATAAAAATTGCATAAATGCAATAAGAAATAACACACATGCACACAATATTTTTCTTGGGGAAAGCAATCTACTAAAAAACCCCAATACCTACTTGCATTAATTTGATGTATAATGATGTATTACAATTTCTTTTCTCAACTAGGCACAACCTGCAAGTGCATAACCTATCTCTCTGCTCACTGAGAATCACTGACCTGGACTTGGCCAATTTATGCCTCTGCATGAGTCGCTATTTCCTTACACAATTCCTTGACAAATTAGGCCCCTATTATTTAGGAATTTCTCCAAAATGGATTGCACAATTCCCAAGGTTGATCATCTGATTGCATGCAACACATGTACACTCTAGAATAGTCAACGAATGATGTTACACAGCCTTGGAATCTCCACCACAGTTGGGGAATTCGAATTCTCTTCACACACTAGCTATTTTGGGTTGATTGACCAGTTAACTAGATGATCACTAAGTTTGACTGAAGTCCCATTACATAACTGACCTTCCACTAGTTCCTCCAATAGTTGGAACTAGTTTAAATGAAAACAACTTGAGATAAATAACTTTGATTTCTAAAGATTGGAAATTAAACATGCTTAAGTGAACTCTAACTCCTCCAACTCAAATTTACTAAGTAAACAAGGTGACAGAAGCCATATCACACAAGTTAATTGCATCCATGTTGTTTTCTTATGTGCAAATTCAATTTTTCTCAATTTAATAAAGGAAAAATTAAATTAGGAATTTCTTGTTGCATTACATAAATACCTTCTTCCACCATGATATAGAAGTTATATTAAATGAGTGAGTTTTTTAGATGTACTTTAAATAAGTATAAAATATGTAATAATTATGTGGTAAATAAAAACAAATATGAAAGATAAAATTCATGAAATGCTATAATGAGTAGTTGAGACATTACAACTCATTTGCTTCATTAATAATTATAAATTACGTTGATTATGCATATCAATTGATTAATCCATACTAATCCATTGTTATCAACATAAAATAAAAATAATTCTTTTAGACTTGAGCCAAAGAAATCAAGATTTATAATATTATGAGGAGCATTTGAAACATTAAAACTAATGTGTTTCATTAATAATTATAAATTGCATTGATCACCCATATCAATTGATTAATCCACATGAGTCCATTGCTACTAACATCAAATAAAAATAAATCTTTTGGACTTGGGCCAAAGGAATCAAAATTTATAAAATTACAAGTCTCTGCACATTTAATATTTATAATATTGTTTGTAACTCCAAATTTTATTTTTTCTCTTGATGATATTTCCATATTATTAATTATTGAACATAATACTCTAACCACATAAAAAATGAGTGAAGAGTGCAAATCCGTCTACATACTTCATAAATAAGCTTATAGACATCAATTCATAAATTATAATTGTTGAGTTTTTCTATTCTCATGAGGAAGTCATTAAGGAACATTGAAGGCATAAATTATAGTTAATGAGTTTTTATTTTTTCATGAGGAAGTCATTAAGGAACATTGAAGACATAAATTATAGTTAATGAGTTTTTATTTTTCCATGAGGAAGTCATTAAGGAACATTGAAGATTGTATAGTGACTTAAAAACATATATTTATGTTGATAGGCATTTTCTTTTCGAGCTTGGGGTGAGCAAAACCAATATGAAGTATTTATTTTTGTCATTTAGTCTAATCGAAATTTAACATCTATAAAACGTTGAGTGGAGGTTTGGTTTCATGTATTTGTTGTCTGACAAGAAATTAGTTGTGCCATTTACACTCCATGACCTCTTCTTAATGGCTCTGTATTGTTGTTGCCTCTCCACCAACACCACTGCTTCACCTGCACTCAACTTCATTTGATTCTCTTCTATTGGAACAACTATGGATGGGAAATAAACGACCCTTGCATGAATTCAGAAGTATAAAATCTGGGATCATTATAATATTCGCCCCACTCCATCAGTTGGAAACTTACAAATTGAAAATCCTTCTTCGCCTCAACTCCATAACCAACCTAGACAACCCTCTATGAGCTAATCCACATGCCCTCTTGGTCAATTCACCCTTCACGCATCAACCATTTCAGTCAATTCACCCTTCATGCATCAACCAACAAGAGACTAACCCTTGCATGCACTCGAACTTGGGTTTCAAGGCATTTTTCCTGCAAGGGATCCGATGGTCCCCTTTCACTGGTTATTTAGAAGTAGATTTGGTAGTTAACCAAACTACACAGAATTAAACCCCATATCCTATTTCTAATTCTATTTGGCATAATGTGTCTTCTCAAATTTAGTTTCCTGGGTTTCAAGAACAAAACCGCACAAACAATTTCTTGGGTTTCAAGAACAAAAAACACACAAAAAATTGAAAAAGACAATGAAAATCCCAAAATTATTGAAAATTCCCAATCCTTCTCCACATTCTCTCGGACGATTACAATGTTCCAAAAACATCGAAATAGGAAATTTGAAAAAAAGAGAGGATTCCACAGATATACTCACTTCCCTTATCTTCTTATTTGCAAATTTGAAGTTTCCTTGTTGTACTATGCACTAAAATATTTGGAATTAGATAAAATATCAATGATATTATGAAGCTTGTTCTTATGGAATGAAGTTGTTGAATGCGTTTGTTGGAATTGGGCTAGGACTGAACTGAGAGATTGTTGTACCTAGATGCCTCCCACTCGAACTATATAGAATGTTCTGCAAGAGCCAAGTGGAAAATCCATGCAGATAACTTCTCATATGTGCCACATGACACATTCATTCTATGTTACACCGAGGTTGATAGAGGTGTGACACGTTTGAATTTGCATAAGAATTTTGATATTTTTGGCTGACAAAAGGGTGACACAAAAAACAGGGAGTATTATGTTTATATGTCATATTATTTTCTTGAACTTTGTTGTGTTTACTCAGTCAAAGAGATATGTTGGTCAAATACAATACCACCCATATCAAAGAGATCGAGTAACTTACTCCAATATTGCGCTTTTATCAAGTAAACAAACTCAATAAAATACCAAGGAATGACGTTCACAATGTTACTAGATAATCTTACCTTTGTTAAATTCTAATTGAAATTACCTCGATATGATAACAAAACCTCACCAAAATTCTACAAATTAAATAAAAATACATTATAGGTTCACTCTCTTTCATGTTGATAAGAGATTTTGAGTCAAACTAATAGTTAACTATTATTTCATAAATCTCTGCTCATTTTTCTAATGGTCCATCCATTTCTATGGTTAAAGGACAACCAACACATCCGATGAACACATGCATCTCTTCATAGTAGTGGTTGGAAGAGAATCCTCCCATGATCTATTGGATGATGTTCGGGTAATGTGTGACTACATTTCTTCAACAAGCACATGAATATATATGTATTTTCTTGATATTTGAATATTTTATTTGTTTCTTAGTTGACTAGTTTTTTGTCCATTTTTTCCTTTTGAGGTGTTTGGAGACCATTAATTTCATGACTAGTCCAGTTATAATAACATTTCATTCAACTAGGAATTTTAGTTTATCTACATCATTGTTTACCACCACAACAAACACATATTCGTAAAATTGACCCCCACAACTGCACCACGATTTGGCTCATTTAGTGCCATAGCAATCTACAACCCATGAGGTGATTTGTTAGAATGTTGGATCAGTAAATGATTTTATTTTCTCATAAGCCTTAAAACCAGAGCATTCAGGCCATCAACTCTCCTATGGTCAAGCCATTGACTGTTGTGAAACCCAGACACGCATGCTTTTCCTTTAATGTCGTTGTGATTGATGATATATGGGTTGAATTGTGTACAATTAAATAAATAGAGTGCAAAGTGATTCACTTCCAAATGCAGACAAGCTAGTGTCTCCAAATGTGTTCATCAATATTTGTCCTTAGGTGTGTGAATTGGAAAAGAAGTGGGACTGTCATAATGGAGCTTGAATACGTTGACAAAGACATGCACATAACAACTTTTGAAAGTTTATTATACAACAAAGATATTTTTGTTCAAAGCATTGTGCGTACACAATTAAAAAAAAAGAAAAGAAAATGGATGCATGTTTTAACAAATTCAAATGAAGCATAAGTGCATCGTAAATTTAACGGAGGCCTTGATCCAAAATTTGAACAAAGGAACCCTTTCAAAATCCAAGAACAAAATTTAATTTCACACAATATCCTTCTTGATGAAATGGATGGGCCATAGGCCCACTATTTATGGATCAATGAACAAGATAGATAATGGAATATTTATTGGACTTTGGAATTCTAGTACATGGTTGGAACATGTAATTTACTGTTCATTGTGATTGTAAGAGTTCATCTATGGAGTTATGTTTATGATAGTAGGTTCTGATGTTTTATTGTTAAGAGTTTATTTATCTTTAATAATTTCAAGCTTGATATATGTTTGCAAGTTTGAACTTGATTTGTTATAAAATTAATTAGCACATACATGTGCTACACATGGGAAAACTCTCTTAATTATTTATTGGACCAACAACCCAAGTTGCTACTAAAGAGGATTTATCAAAAGCAATACCAAGACAATGATTTCTTGAATGCAAAAGGAATAGTCGGTGCATCCAATATATGGATATGAATTTGGTACACTTGGTACACTATGGCAGTATATGTGGACAATAATGTTTTCAAAGTTAATAATTAGTTGGCTAAGGCTCTACACTGAGCTTTCAACATTTCAAAGAGTGTAATGTGTTTGGCCTATATTGTATATTGCTTTTATCATATTTAAAATTTCTATTTATTTTTATTTAGTGTTAAATGTGATAATTATTGTCTTTTTCAATTAAAATGAGGAATAGTATTTCTAATAGGCATATTAATTATTTAATGGTTTTTTATTTATTTTTCATATATTCTTTAAAGTTTACTGAATAATTTTTAAAATAGGAAATGTGAGTTTTATATTAAATATTTTTTATATACTGTATTTTAAATAATAGAAATTCACAATTGAAAAATTATGAATGAAAAAAATGATTTCATCTGTGTTAGTGTTTCAATACTTTTCTTTGTGGAGTTTGGCACAACTATCACTAACAAGTCACTTTGGGCAAGAGGTTTATGGTTTCTGTCATCCAATTTTAATATTGGCTACAGACTTGGGAATTTTCCTCATGTGCACATTTTCAAACAACATAATTAAGTGCTTCCTTTGATAGGCCACATTGCTTTTATGGAATCCAAACATAGTTTGGTGCCAATCAAACATCTCTTGCTCCACACCCTCCACCATCAGCATTCTATTTGACCTTTCGGTGCAATTTATAGTTTATCCATTAGTATATTCATAATCTATTTAAACCAAGAGTTTCTAGTAAACATGAAACTTAAAAGTAATGTGTTTGATGAGACTTATAATTATTTAAAATACTTGTAAAATGTTTGGCAAAACAAGGTTAGTTAGGTTAGTTAGTTTTTTCCAGTTAATTTTACACATTGGCCCTCTTTGAAGCCTATTATCATGTTAATTTTCTCAAAATAAGTCCTCCTCCATCGACATTCCTTTGGACCTTTCGTACAATTTATAGTTTATCCATTAATATATTCATAATCTATTTAAACCAAGAGTTTCTAGTGAACATGAAACACAAAAGTAATGTGTTTGATGAGACTTATAATTATTTAAAATATTTGTAAAATGTTTCACAAAGCAAGGTTAGTTAGGTTAGTTTTTTCCAGTTAATTTTACACATTGGCCCTCTTTGAAGCCTATTATCATGTTAATTTTCTCAAAATAAGTCACTTTTTTTCCAGAATGAAATTACAATTGAAACTATCAATTTATATAAGCAGCAAAAAATCATGAAGGTATATCATATTGGTGTATGTGTCTTATGAAAGTGTATATATAACAAGAAAAAACTAGAATGCTTAGATGACATAATACATATAAGAAATATAATTGAATGTTATAAGAAGAGTAAGAAAGTAAATCCATTACACTTGAGATCTCATGATTATAGTATGAGCTTAAAAGTGTATTAATATAAAATACATTTATTGGTGAAACTTAGCTTCAAAAATGGTTGTTAGTAATTAAATTTAGTTTAATAATAACAATTTTGTGATTATGCACTATCTTAATTTATGTTTCAAAACTATTTCTCATGTTATAAAATGGGTTCATGTTATATAAAACATTATGATGAAGGATAATTCAAATTAAATAACTTTTCTAAAATCACTCATTTAAGTACCACTTTCTATATCCATTTTGAATAAATCTATCATTTTACTTAATTATAATAACCTTATTTAAAGATTCATGGAGTAAAATTCATAAGAAATCAAGCAATATTTCAAGAAATATCAACATGTTCATATTATTTAATATTAAAGAAATCTCTACATGTTCATATTATTTAATATTTTTTTTTTTTATCGGTAAGACTAAATCTATTAAGTAGTAAAATATTGTACAAGAGGATACATTCTAGAGAAGCAAGAAACCGGCAACCGGAAATGATAGGACTATCAACCTCGGTTCCGGGAAAAGAGTGAAGCAAGCAGGGTGCTACAACTAGACACTAAAGCTTAAGAAGCATCAAGTGCTACCCTAAAAGAGTAGGGGTTTCAACACGAAGCTTTTTCCCCTTCCTTTTTTTAACTTCAACCCAACCACTTTGGGGTGGATGGGCGATTACAACTTGCAGATTGGGGTCCTCCACAGGGGGGTTCTCCTTTTCTGAGTCCGAGGAAGAGGACAAATGGACACGTTTCTGAGCAATGCCTGTATCAGAGGAAGGTACCAGGCCATCGGAGGAAGGGTCCCCCGAGTGAGGGGCCTGATGTAACTCTTCATCGCTTTCTTCATCATCAGAACTGGAGGAAGTGGAATCCCCGACTGGAGGGGGAGAGCATGGAGCCCATCGTTTGGACTTGGGCTTGGATTCGTTGGCCTTGTTCTTTTTCCCCGGGCGAGATGGACACGTGTTCTGCAGATGCCCAGATTGTTGGCAATGTCGACACCGAAAAGCAGTGTTCTCGTAATCCAGCGTCTGAGTCCAAACAAAGTCATTTATCTTGAGATTGATTTGTTCGGGAAGACCTTTGCTCAGGTCTAACTCCACACACACTCTTGCATATGAGTAGAGACCTTTGGACACCCTCCACAAATCTCCATGGATGAAGCTGCCCAATGTGTCTCTGATAGCTCTGAAGACATGAGTATTCCATAGATGAGCAGGTAAGTTTGGAAGCCGAATCCATACCGGTGTCTTGGTTATGACAGCCGTGGCTGGATCAAAATCTGGGAACCAGGGAGTCAAAAAAAGCCCTGCAGTTCCCATGAACCAAGGACCCTCTTCTAAGGCCTTTTCATAGTGCTTGATGTTGTTAAAGAGGACAATGAAATAACCTTTCGAGCAAAAAAAGATCTTACAATGATGTGTCCAGTTTGCATGGATCCATGCATAGAGATCTTGAGATCGAGGCCACAGACCATTAAATCTGCATATGATGGCTCTTTCTGCAAATTCTTGATGATTGGAAGCCAGCTCTTCATGCATGAGTTCAACGGAGGGAACTTCTTTAGCTTTTTCAACCAAGAAGGCCTTAGATTTAAGGGCTTCCAGGGGTTTGGGGATCTCTGAGTGGATTGCGTCCTTGTATGAGAAAGGCTGTGTGGAGGAAGATTGCCCCACTGCACCTCCCCTCAAACGAAGGGTGGCCACCACCGAGCTGTTCCTAGAAATGCTGTAAGCAGAGAGGGATAGAGGGTTTTCAAGTTGTTTACCTTGAAAGAGAAGACGCAGAAAGCTGGATGGGATCCCTAATCTGCGCTCTAAATTCAGTATGAGGTCTTGCACTAGGTCTGAAGGGCGAACCCATTGCATGATGGTCCTGCCCGCAGGCTGCATAATCTGGATCTGAAAGGAGTCAGATAGGGGTTTTGACCCTATGCAAAGCTCTGGATCTGGCCGGAGCATGGATTCTTCTGCTTTCTGTATTATCAGATCTGGCAGATCTTTGTCCGATCTGAAACAGAGACTGCGATTCGGAAAGCAAGAGGATGCCTCAGATCCATGCGGAGACCCTGCAGATGAAGCATTTTCCGGCTCTCTCATGCTCTGAAAACAAGTAGTTGTTACCTGCTCTAGCGGCGGCAAGCATTCTTTCAGCTCTGGCTCCGTTTTTAAGCGTTTGACCTTTTGCATGCATGGATCTGCAGAAGCTCTGCGTCATCTTATGTTTATGCCTTCGATCCTCTTCCTGGACTCTGGCCGTGCACGGATATAGTCTAGATCATTCAGATCCAAGCCAGATCTGCGAAGATTGGGCTCCTGTGTTGACGGAGGGAGCGGATCTGCATCATGCAGTCCCCCCTTACCGTTTCTCCTTACGCTCTGAGTTTTGTGGAACCTGACCCCTAAAACCCTTACGGCATGCAAACAGATTTGTTCAGAAGCGTATTTTCTGACCTCGATCCACTGCAGGAAGATACCCTTCTCGTGTACCCATGCCAGAAGATGGGCTACCGTTGATACCCTTGCCTCGTGGTATCGTTGGAAATTTGTGGATCGTTCCCAGTCCATGATCGCATGTATCCTTTTAACATCGAGCCTCACAGATGCGTGGCCCCCCAGATCTGGGATTTGAGGCGTTTGGCGGCAGGAGAAAAGCCATTTCTCTGTAAGATCTTGCATCAGAGAAACCCTAGTTGCAGCGATCACTGACCCTCCATAGCGTGGCTCGCTTTCGGCCCTTGAGGCGTCCTTAGGGACCGATTCCGCAGCGGCTATCACTCGGCGCAAGCAAACCCTGAAATCGGCCATTTTCCTCCTATTCTTATTATTTAATATTAGAGTAACTTGTCATAAGAAAATTAAAATGTTCATATTATTTAATATTAAAGAAATCTCTACATGTTCATATTATTTAATATTAGAGTAGCTTGTCATAAGAAAATTAAAATGGAAGTTAAGAGAGGTAAGGATGTTCTAGAACTAATTTATAATAGTTAAATATGGAGGAAGTCAAAAGGTATTTATGAGCACACATTTATGAGTGTCAAGAAATTATCAATCAATGTCCATGTTTAACAAGGAGTGCATTTGAGGACACCTTTGTGAGTGTTAAGAAATTATCAACCAATGTCCATGTTTAACGAGTGCATTTGAGAAAATATTTAACAAGGAGTGCATTTGAGGACACCTTTGTGAGTGTTAAGAAATTATCAACGAATGTCCATGTTTAACGAGTGCATTTGAGAAAATATTTAATCATAAAAACCATTTTAAGTGGATCATGATTGGAGTCATGTTAAGTAAATCAAGGATGAAATTAGATAAAGAGGAAATATATTTACAAAAAGATTTGTTCTCTTAAATTATTATTATGGTAGAATTAGTAAAAATAATATAATTTACTCTTATAATAATTTGTTTATTTACCATGTTGCGGCTTCTCTTTTGTTCTACCTCTGAGAATGCAAGTTGTCAAATAATTGGATCTTCTTGGGAACTAAAAAAGTGAGACATTATTTAAAAGGATATTAAAATAAAATAATATAATTACTATTTTAAAAAAAAATTAATTTTAATTTTTAATTAAATATATAATTTTATTTATTTTTAATATTAAAAAGTATTTCAATAATACACTCAATCACCACTTATTTATTAACCTCAATTAATACAAGAAATTGATGATGATGAATTATATGTCGCAACATAAGTATATTCGCAACACTAACACCTTATATTCCTAAAAAGGAACTCAATCATGAAGTTTTGGCATGACCATGATATCATATATCTAGATTGTGAGCTCGTTTACTGCCTTTTGGGCAGGTCAGCATTAGACTCTATTAAGGTTTGCAACTACATGTACATGGGCGATATTCCGCGTGGCTGGGACGGTGTGTTGTTTGCTTTTTTACTTGGGTTGGACTCACCATGTGTTGTTTGCCTCCTCACCCGGATTTACCGTGCGTTGTTTGTCTCCTCACCTAGATTCGACTCGCGGTTACATGACGCGCTGCTATATGTAACTTTATAATCTTCAGATTGTGTATATTCTTGTGATATGTAATCTTTGAATATTGTGTATATTGTAATATGGGTTAAAATAAAGCTTCTACCGAGAGACTTATCCCCTCATTTCAAATAAACAAATTTGCAACTACTTTCCTGAATTATTTGTCTGCTGTCTTATTATTATTATTAGTTGTCTTTTAAATATATGATCGATGTGGACAGATCACGGAAGAAATTGCTCGAGTACCGAATTAGAGGATGTATTTTCATTACCTTACTGAGGAAGGTGCGAAACTAAACATGGATGCCCCTTTTTACCTCAATCTCCGCTGCATCTTCCACGGGCCCTAGCAGAAGTTAAAAGTTGCAAAAATAATTATCAACATTCCAAGCCAAGGAATCATCGAATGGCTGCACTGTTTGGATCGTCGAAAGGCCATGGGTGCCTTTGCAACTAAATCTCTTCCCCTGCATCTTCCAGCAGCTTTCCATTGAAGAGAATAAATTCGGGGATGGGGTCCGGAGGAATCTCGTAGAAGAATCTGACGGCTTACCCAGAAACTCTCAGGAAGGATACGCGAAATTCTGTTTTGGATATTTCTTTATGATAATTAAATAAAAGGTTGCTTCGCAACACTAATTTTATTTATAAATAAACATAACAGAATCTATGACTTACGTGCGTGGAAAGATCCAAAGCTCCTTCTGCCTTTTAACTATTTTTATCATGGAATATGCTTACTACCAAATTATAAAATTAATAATTAAAGGTTAAGAATATTATATAAAAATATAAAAGTTTAAGTTTTTTTATCAATTTATTAAATATTTGAAATTTGAAATTAATGTTTTCATTTCAATATACACATTATAAATTAGTTAATACTAATGGTATTAATATAAAAAATATGTCGAGAGCTTAACAGCCCGGGAAAACTCAGGATGTTAAAAAACATGATCAAAATGGAAAAGCCGCAGATGTGCTTTCTCCAGGAGACCAAATGTAATAGTTCTACCCTAGGCAACATACTTTCAAAAGCATGGCCAGGCTGTCGATCGGTTGCTGTAGACGCCTTGGGAGCCTCAGGAGGACTAGCCATAGCATGGAACACTCAAGCAGTAACTCTCACAGATTTTCATGCCTCTCATCACCTTATACAGGCAGCCTTCCATATTTTGGGCACCAATATTCATGGCAATTTATCAAATGTCTATTTTCCACAAGAAACAGGAAGCAAGATCATGCTCCTGGACACCATAGAAGCTCTAAGCAATAATAGAAGACACCCTCTATGGATAGTGGCAGGGGACTTTAATATGATTACCAACAGTGAGGAAAAGATAGGAGGGAGAATCAGAATGGAGCCGGAAGTTGCTCGCTTTAAGGACTTCATCCAAGATGCGTCTCTAATCGATCTGCCGTTCTGCAATGGTACCTTCACCTGGAGCAATCGCAGAGCTGGCAAATCCCAAATCGCCTCCAAATTAGACCGCTTTCTCATCTCTGATAATTCGGTACACTTAGGGGGAGATATCTCAGCAGAAATATTGGCACACACCGGGTCGGATCACTGGCCGATAGCTTTACAATGGAGGAGACCAGGAGATTTGACCAAAAGACCATTCCGCTTTGAGGGATTCTGGCTATCGCACCCTGCATTCAAGGAATTCGTCAAGACCACTTGGGCATCTTTCGTCCCCCCAGAAGGCGCAAAAATGTATCAATTTCAACAGAAGCTAAGATTTCTAAAAAATCAACTAAAAATATGGAATAGGGAGACCTTTGGTAACATATTCAAAGCGCAACAAGAATTGAATCAAGAACTGGTGAATCTCCAACAAAAGATAATCACAGAAGGGCATTCGGAATCTACTCTGGACCAGGAGCGGCTCCTTCACAGTCAGCTGGAAGAAAGGAGAAAGCAGGAGGAAATCTATTGGAGGCAAAAATCAAGAGTCAGGTGGCTGAAGGAGGGGGAGCGCAACACCAAATTTTTCCACAGAACCACGGTGCAGAGAAGAATGCATAATACTATCCCCTTCATCCAAAATCAGACAGGGGAAAAAGTCGAGAAGCATGAGGAAATAGAAGAGGTTCTCCTAAATCACTTCCAACAGGTCCACCGGGAACCAATAGATGACAGGCAACAGGCTATTGAAAAAATAATCAGAAACGTGCCTAAAATCATCACGGAGGATCACAATGAGCTTCTCATGCGTCCTATACTTCCGCAGGAAGTAGATGACGCAATGGCCCAGCTTAAAGATGGCAAGGCCCCAGGCCCAGATGGATTCACCACCACGTTCTTCCATGCCTTTTGGGATATGATAAAGACGGAGGTTTGGCAGATTGTTGAGGAATCCAGAACCATGCGCTGGCTCCTCCCCTCCCTCAACTCCACTTTTATCACTCTCATTCCCAAAGAGGACAATTCCATCACCCCTGATAAGTTCAGGCCCATCGCTCTGTGCAACGTCATCTACAAAGTCATATCAAAAGTCATTGCAAACAGGCTAAAGCCCCTATTACCTCTGCTCATCTCTCCGGAACAGTCGGGGTACGTGGAAGGACGACAGATAATGGATGGCATCCTCCTCACGCACGAGATAATCCATTCCCTCAAGCACTCTAAACAAGCAGGTATGATTCTCAAACTGGATCTTTCTAAAGCTTTTGACAAGCTCAGTTGGGCTTACATTCATCACATGTTAAAAGCTTTTGGATTTGGCTCCATTTGGATTCGCTGGATCATGAGCCTAATCACCTCCACTCACTTCTCTATCTTGGTGAATGGTTTCCCCTCTCGTCCTTTCAAGCCATCCCGGGGTATCAGGCAAGGTGACCCCCTATCCCCCTTTCTTTTTGTTCTGATGGCTGAAGGTCTTGGCAGACACATCAAACATGCCCTCCATTCCAAGCAACTCAAAGGCATAACGGTCCACAATACCCCTGCCACCTCTCATCAGCAATTTGTTGATGATACCATGCTTTTTGGCTACCCTTCTGTACAGGAAGCCTCCCGCTTCAAATCTCTTCTCAACGACTTCTCAGAGGCTTCTGGCACCCATGTCAACACCTCCAAGTCGCAGATATTCTTCTTTAATACTCCTCCCTCGGTTAAAGCTGCTGTCACCCGCATTCTTGGCTTCCCCCCTGCTACCCTCCCCTCCAAATATCTTGGTGCTCCCCTCACCGCCTCCGCTATCAAGCATCCAGCTTGGAGCACTCTCTTAGAGAAGCTCGAGTCCCGCCTCAACCTCTGGACTTACAGATCTCTAAACCTCGCCAGTCGAGTGGTGCTCATCAAATCTGTTCTTCAAGCCATGCCTCTTTATCTCTTCTCCATTCTAGCAGCCCCTAAGTGGGTCCTAAAAAGAATAAGAAACATACAGCGTGACTTTCTTTGGGGCAGCTCGGCTACAAATCGCAAATGGGCTCTGGTTAAATGGACTTCTGTTTGCATGCCCAAGGACAAGGGAGGTATTGGGCTAAGGGACCCAGAGCACAGTAACTCCATAATGAATGCCAAGATTTGGTGGCACTGGATCACTAACCCAGAAAAGCCATGGGTAAAAATATGGACAGCCAAATACGCCAACAACAGACCTCAAGAAGAGCTCATCAGGTTCATCCCCACTGAAAAAGGGTCGTTAATCTGGAACGCTGCCAAACAACACTATCATTTAATTCAACAGCACAGCTTCTGGGAGATCAGGAATGGCAGCACGGCAAGATTTTGGACAGACGCCTGGAACCAAATGCCTAGGCTCATTAATGTTCTCCCTCCTTCTATGATTCCGGACAGGCAGGAGCAGCAACAGGACAAAATCCAGAATTTTTGGCTGCAGATAACGGAGCAAGGATATAGAAAATGGAGACGGAGTAATCAAATTCTTAGCAGCACAAACGCACAGGAGATAGAAGAATTAGAGAAGGAGCTAAGAAAACGAAGCATAAGGCATTATGAAGATCACGACATTCTCAGATGGGGTTATCAACCCAAAGGATCCTTTACCACTTCTGAGGCCTACAAGCTGGTATGCAACTTCCCCTCTCCTACAGATCCTTTATGGAGCAAACTCTGGGAACTTGGATCATGGCCAAAAATTTCCTACTTCCTCTGGCTTGTAGGACACAAAAGAATCCTCACTTGGGACAAACTGAGGAGAAGAGGCTTCCAAGGCCCCTCTGTTTGCTATAACTGCTTTCAAAGTGAAGAATCCCTTCAGCACCTCTTAGATACCTGTCCCTTGGCCAATCAGCTATGGGAAAAGGTGAGCTTCAGATGCCAAAAAAGATGCAGAGGGGACAATGACATCATCAATACCATAAGGCAATGGCCAAAAAACCCCTACAACTGTGAGATCCTCAACCACCTATGGAAAATCATCCTAGGTATAGTCCTATGGAATATCTGGAAGGAAAGAAATCAACGCATCTTCAAAAACAAGAGCTCTCCTATTGAAGAAATTTGGAACAGGATACACAGGAATCTTAAAGAAACTATGCTGCTCCGAACTTGGACGAAGGAGGATCTCCCCTCAGCAGATAATGAGAAAAACATCCTTGACAATTGGCTTCTGCAACTGCCACAAGAAGGCTTCAAGCCTCGCCCTTCCGATAGCAACACCAAGGACAACAGCTGCTGGAAGGCCCCCCCAATTAACTCCTTCAAACTCAACTTTGATGGGGCTTCCAAAGGCAACCCGGGAGCTGCGGGATTCGGAGGAATTCTGAGGAACCATGTTGGTACTCCCCTACAGATCTACTTTGGAAACATGGGGTGGGACACCAACAATTCCGCTGAACTAGAGGGCCTCTGGCAAGGTCTCTTACTAGCGGAAAATCTCAGTCTCCAACCCCTAATTGTGGAAGGGGACTCCCAGCTTCTCATCAATATGGCCACCCACATCCAGCAGGGCTCCCAAGCCAGGAAAATTGCCACAAGCTGGAGATTAGAAGCGAGGCTAAACATCATGGAACAGTATTTACGCAATAACAGAGCCGTCTCCTTTAATCACATAAGAAGAGAGGGCAATAAGATAGCTGATCTCCTGGCCAATATTGGGGTAGAAAATGACCAGGTCCTTCTTTCAGGAACGATGGACATCATACAAAATCATCCCCAAGCCCAGGATTGTAAAAGCCTCATCCAAAAAGATGCAGACTCCCCGGATGCGGGTGTTCGCACGGCAGAGGAACGGAGGCCACATGGCCTACATGTGCTGCCTCGTGGTGATTTAGCTCAGGATTGTTAATGAATCCTAAGGTGAATGGAAGCGGCTGCAGAGCGCATTTATGGCGCCCAAGGTCCAAGAGAATGTCGAGTTGGTTAAATTCAAGTTGGGCATGGGGACGAACCATTCTCAGTGTGAGAGGCTCGCTGCGCAGGCTGGTTTGGGCAATTGTTTCCTTTTGGCAGACGCTGTGGATGCTACAGGCGCTGCGGCTGAAGATTTTTTCGCGCCTGTCCTCCCTGGTGACAGAGCTGCGGGTTACTTTGTGTTACGGCCAAGAGGAGAGGAGAGAATTCTTCGCTGCGTTGGGAGGAGATTCGAGCAGGGGCTTCCAGCTATTGAAGCTCTGTTCTTCACTGCCAGCTCCTCTGCCAAAATGGTCAAGCCAAGAGAAAGAATGCCATGTAGACGGGGCTCTGGTCGAGGGAGCTCCTCACGTCATCCAGCAGCGGATTCACACCACCATTGCTGCTGTTGCTACTGTCACCGAAGAGCTGGGGCTACACACATGCAGGCTTCCCAATTCATGGATGCGGGCAGCCCCAATTCAAATTCACCCTCCCTTCCAGCATTCGGCACTGCTGTTTTCACTCTTGGGAGCATTAGTGCACACCTCTCCGTCCTATTCGTTAAGGAATCCAAGGATTATGAAGATGGTGAGGGCAGCCAAGCACCGTTATCCGTTGAACATCCGGCAACTGAGGAGGAACGAAAGGGAGGAGCTCCGGAGCAGGCTCCTGCCCAGAATCAGAGGCCGGAAGCGTCGTCCTCCAAGAACGCTGCAGAGGAAGAAGGGGAAGGCGTCCCTGAGGAATATGGATGGGTTCCAATCATTGAGGAGAAGCCTGAGGATTAGCACTCAGCGGCAGGCTGCGTCAAACATCTTTTTGTTCAGGTCTTGTTCATGTCTTCTGTCTAGTTCGCGCCCCGTGTCTGGGTTTAAGTCTGAGTCTTTAAAGGTTTATGTCCAAGTCTCTATATGCTCTGTTTTAGTAAGTGGGTCGCCCCTGCGAGGGCAGTTTTTGCTGCACAGCCCCTGCGTGGGTGTTCATGGTCTGGAATGAAAATTATTTTGTGTTTTGATGTACTGGGTGCAACTCCGGAGGGAAACGGCCGCCCCTGTAAGGGCTATTTGGGAGTTGCAAGAAGCTAACCCACAGTGCCACAGTTGGCCTTGGGTAACTTGTTTTTCTGACTGTAATGTTTATTTGTACATAATATAATACAATAGCATAGTTTCACTGAGAAAAAAAAAATATAAAAAATATGTCAAGTTTTTAGAGAGGTTTATTTGGTGAGTCAATGAAAATATAAAGTAATGTAAGTTGAAGTTTTATGTTAAAGTTTTGGGCTCTTTATCTATGAGTATATGTGATTTATTTAAGAGTATATTAATAGTTATTTGAATTGATTTTGGGTGGTGTGATTTACTTAAAAATATAGTGCTAGTAGTAGATAGTGGTAATATAGTAGTAGTAATTGGAATCAACCTTATAACTGCATGTTTTAACTAAAAGTATAGTGATAGGTATAATGGGAATCTAACTCGGCCATAGATATATAGGATGTTTCACCTAAAAATATAATGATAATAGTCAAAATTAACTTAATATAAAATAAATACCTAACTAAATTTTTAATAAAAAAACATATATATTTTATTTATATAAAAACTTTGATATATTTATATATAATTATTTTAATAAATAAAATTAACAACAAATATAAAAAATGTAAATAACGACTATTACAATATCAAATCATTCCATATACATTAACAACGCCCTTATCATTAAATTGCTATATAATGTATGAAGGGATGGAATGGAAGGTAACGGAATTGAACTTCTTTAAACTCAATGATACATTAACAAACTCTATGATTTTATCATTAAAATGTTATATTATTTTCAATGTAGATAGGGAATGCAAATTCTTCGATTGGTTACTGAACATCATATTTCTTTAAATCCGTAGGTATAAATATTTAAAATTTAAATTAATTTTTAATTTATTTTTATTTACCAATAACATTATTTACTTTAATTAATTAAATTTTAAATTTATTAACTAATCATCTTTATTAATTTTGAATATATTAATAATAATATTTATTATAAAGGTAATTTTAGTTATTATGAAATAATGAAGTTATATTTTATTTAATTAATAGTTTAAAAATCTCAAATTGATATATGAAACTAAAAAAGTAATTATTTGCCAAGACTTGTATAAATGTCTGTGGTACTAAAATGTTTACACATTTCTATTTTTATTCATAATTTACTCTTAGTCATTAAAGTGTTGAGATGGTGGACAATAACAACTTATAATAAGTGTATTTATTTTTCACATTTTGTTCCTATCCATTTTTTTATTCCATAACTTGTTTAAATTATGGTGGATAGTTCTTAATGGTAAATATATTATTGATGTGAGTATGACCTTATTTCAAGGATTTTATTTTTGGTGAGCTTAACAATGAAAAATCTAAAATTATCTATAAATAATGGCATAAATATTGCAGTCCCAAAATTATGGCACAAAAATCTAAAGTAGTTATTCACATGGCACTGTGTTGTGTAAAAGCAGTAATAACAATCATTAAGAACTAGAACTAGTCATATTGCAGATAAATAATTTAAATATTAATAAACAATAATAAAATTAAACCCATAATGTCAAACTAAATTGAATGCATAATACACATGTATAATAAGAGGAATCGTATGCTTCCCTTCTAGATTCTAGGGTGTGCAAAGCAGCACGAAAATGGGATTCAAGGGAACCAAGGTTGAGAAGAAGGTAATCAACGACAAGAAAATACGTGATTTGCTAGAGCAATACTCACAGGTGCTGGTTTGCGTTGCAAACAATGTGGGATCCAAGCAGATGCAAGGTATTCATGCCAGATTGAGGCCCGATACGGTCGTTCTTATGGGGAAAAATACCATGATGAAGAGATCCATTCGTCTATATGCAGAGAAGTCGGGGAACACCGCCTACCAAAACCTGATTACTTTGCTGGTGCTAAAGGGGAAGCTGAGGGCCGCTATGTTCAACCTCATCCCAGAGGACTGGGGTGCTTACACCCACCCTTGGCTACAAGAGATCTTCTCGTCTTGCCTCTGCCTCAAATCCCTCCACTTGCGGCGAATGATCACCAAGGACAACGACCTCACCACTCTCATCGGGAGCCACAACCACATGCTACAAGCCCTCAAGCTTGAGAAATGCTCCGGGTCCTCCACTCTTGGATTTCTGAAAATTGCTCACTCTTGTAGCTTCCTATCAGGGACTATTCATGGAGGCAATCACCCGAGGGATTGGATCTATGGCGACGAGAAACCCAACAAGGAAAGATCCGATCTGTTGCCTTCCACAGCAAACCCGTTTTGATCCTGGGTGAAAGTGATATGCTAGACAAGGGTTTCAAGCAGGAACAAGAAAAGAATAGGGGAATACGGGACTACAGAGGATGGAACTAAGGCCAACAAGGATGAACACTCCAAGGAAAGCAATGGTCATAGTGTAGGGAATGCAGAGCACTCTCTGCGGCGAGGAGAATTTGTAGATCCATGGACAAACCAATATCAGCTGGCAACAAGATGTGGATCTCCGGTAAGTACCCACAACTTCCAAGTTTTTGTCAAATCCCCTGCTGGAAAAACACAATTACTTTGGGTAAAAGAGACCGACTCTATAAAGGAACTACAAAACCTCATACTGCAAAAATTTGGATATCCCATCATATCAAAAAACTTGATACATGGTTGTAGAGTACTCCTGGACACAAAGAATCTCAGGGAATACAAAATCACATCCATGTCAACAATAATTCTCAATCTGAGAATAAGAGGTGGTGCCACAAAAAAAACAGAAATCCATATAGGGGTGAGGGAAGTGGGACTGCTACAAATATTACAGGAACACATTAAGGGGAAAAAACAAGAAGTATATCCTTCAAAAATATTCTTCAAGGGAAAAACATAGCATAAGCAGCACCAAATCAAACAGGTATGGAGGCAAGGCCATAGATTGTGGAACAACTGAATCATACCCCAGAATATAACATAGATATACCAGAAATAGATGAGCACTGCACTATATATGAAATACAAGCAATAATATGTAGATTTAACTATTTTTGGTCCAAACTGGTTGATCTCTTTCATTGGATCTTCACAAATTGGACTTTACAATGTGAAATACATCTCTGTTCCAAGGGGTTTTTCATAGTAAACTTTCCTATAGAAGAGCATAGATACTTTGTAATACATGAAGGACCTTGGTTCTGGGGATCCACAGGCCTTTTCATCACACCACGGTTCTCATATTTTGATGCAAATGCAATAGTTGTCTCTAAGATGCCAATTTGGGTGTGATTGCACAATCCCCCATTAAACCTCTGGAGTCAGCAAGTACTTGCAGGAATCAGTAATACTATCGGGTGTTACATCAAAATGGACACCCAAAGACTGGAGGAAAGAATCTACACTTATGCACAAATATGTGTGGACGTAGACCTTAGTAAAGGCCTGCCAAACCAAATTCAACTGAAGCATAGACAGAGGTGTTGGTCACAGTTTTTAGATTACGAAAATACAGATGCAGAACTTGCCAACAAACATGACACCTATAAAGCACGTGTCCAATAGCCAAAAAAGACACCCATAAGAAGAAGAAAACGGGGAAACAAGCCAAGGGATGGCAATTTCCTCCACCACTCTCTGATGACGAGGAGGAGGAATAGGTGGAACATGAAACCCGCAATGAGAACACTCAAATGAACAAAGAACCAGAAGTAGAAGACATAAATCCACAAGAATCTACAGACATACAATCGGCAAGGATACCAGAAACAATGGATATGAGAAGATCCAAATGTCAACACATATCAAACACATCAGATTTTGATAAAGAATATCCCCAACCTATGGCTGATACAACGCTAGTGCTTATCACTCCAACAGAGTCTCAAGGGTGGTGGAGAAAGGTTCAGAAGAAAAAAGGGTGAAAAGCTTGACTTTCCCCCATTTGTACATTAATTACTTGTTTCTTACATGATGATGGATGATAAATGCATATTTTTTTACAAAAAATGAGGACCATTTTTTATTATGGCTCACAGATATGGCTATGGGCCATCGCAGCATATGTTAAAAAGCATTTACAACGTGTAATTTTTCAATTATAATGAAAGATTACAATTTTTCCTGTGGAAAAAAAAAAGAAAAAAAAAGAGGAATCATACTTGCAATTGTATATAGCAAACAATTCTTTTGTGAAATACATCAAAATAAAAGTAATATTCTATCTATGATATGTTTTGGAAATTTTTAGGCATATTTTCTTGTCTAATTTATCTATATTTAGTAAAGATTTAATAAAATCATAAAATTTAATTGTGAACTCTCTACAATCAAAATATATTAAATATTTTTTTAAAATAATAAATTTATATATATAATCTAAAAAATATTTTAAACACTAAAAAATAAAAAAAACAAAGCTCCAAACTTATAATAATTAAACAAATCCACAGCAAAACTCCAACCTCAACACTGAACTTCTTATACAGCACCCTTTCATCACTATCTTCAGAAAACGTTAGTATGCCAACATCAAAACTATCATCATAGTCTTGTGCTACACCCTTTTATCACTGTCTTCCCTAGTCCCTACCCACTAGGCATGATAAATTCATGGCTGCCAGGTTGGATGAGGGTTCATGTGGGGCATTCACCTTTTCTTCTCATTTTATGAAAAAGGAATTGCTTCGGGTTGAGTGGGTTGGTTTAATATTTAAAGTAATCAATTCAATGATTAATATCTTTTTACAAAATAGTATAATTTTAACTTTTCCATAATCGAGTAATATAATTGTTAGGGAAACTGAAATTGTAGTTGTGTTATTTGAATTAATTGTCAGTTTTGGTTTAAATTAAAATTTTGAATGTAGAAGTTAATTTAGTAGGTTTACAAATTTATTACGGTTTATTAAATTATGGAAAATTATGAAAAAGATACATGATAAGAAGTTTTCTTGAAAAAAATAAACCAAATTTTGAATGTAGAAGTTAATTTAGTAGGTTTACAAATTTATTACGGTTTATTAAATTATGAAAAATTATGAAAAAGATACATGATAAGAAGTTTTCTTGAAAATAAAAAATAATATCTTCTAACTAGATAGGTTAGCCTTTAAGTATATGAAAAATAAATCAGAAAGCCAGCGAGTAAAGCCATTGTTCGATTATCCATATATATTGTTCACAAAATTTATCAAAAAATACGCAAAACTAATATTCATCTTTATAGATAAATTGGATTGGGAAAATTTTCTATGATGTTCTATTTGTATTATTTGAGTGGTCAAAATCTCCATAAATTTGTGATTCACGTGAGCCATGCAAGACTCAAAACCATCCATGGGATCTCAAGCTGTCGTTGAGCTCTCTGAAAGGAAACATGATGATCCAAAATACGTTTTTGATTAAGTATATACACAATAAAACCAATCAAATCTGCATCATCATCATGCTACCTCTGGTAAGTTGGTCTGCACTGTGTTGGAGGAGATGAATTTTCATTTTAATGGAGTCTAAATGAGTTGGTAGATTTTAATACTCCTTTATCTTATAGGTTATGATTTACTATGGCTAGAAAAGTTATGTTAGATTTGTGAAATAATGTAATCAATAAAATTATTGTGATATAATTGATAAACTATTATTAATAAATAAAATATTGGAAATTAATCGGAAAGAAGAACTAGAGTTATGAGATTTTTGTTTATATGGAAAATAATTATTGGTTAAATTCAAGATAAAACTTCTTTTAAATTTTTCCTAAAAATGGTGGGAGAGAAAGATCTATTAAATAAAAAATCCTTAAGAAGAAATAGATATTACTTAATATGATGGGAGAGAGATTTATTAAATCACTTAGTTGGAGAAATATACTAAGTTTCGGTGGAATAAATCGTTGTGAGAAAGAAATGCAAGACTTTAAAGAAAAATGAAAAAGAAAAAAAAAATAAAACAAAACAAAACAGAAAGGCCTTAGCAAGTAGGTTAGCAGACTTAAAAAAACTGGACGCTCCAAAAATATTCGAAGGAAGGAAAAACCTATAAATATACACCACTCACGAATCAAAGAGGTTGTTAATTCCATTGGCAAAGATATCATAGCTCAATGGGTAACTCATGGATTCAGTTTGTGATAAGGAAGAACGTGCTCTAAGTAATTTTCCCAACCATTCTGGTTAGGATTATGGTTTTTCTGATTTATATTGCATATTAATATAGAAATTTTGTTTACACTAGTGAAATGATACACTGCATAGTCTCTCATAGGGAAATAATTACACTCATAGGGTATTAACTAGCAATTGCACCAAATGTTGCAATGGAAATGTCCTAAGTCACAAGCATATGAGAAAAGAGCATAGATGAAGAGTGAATCTTGGTCATAGAAGTAGATTAACACCCATTGTTTTAGAGTGAATGTTTGTGTATCCTTCTACAAAGGCACCATCAAAAACATAATCATCAACAAGAGTATTATGATCTATCATAAAAAAATTTAATTTATTCAACTATTTTTTTGAGTCTAATTCACCTTTCTTAATAATAATTTTACTATTTCTAACCATAGTAAACCAAAATCAACCATAGTAAAAAAATAGTCTGTCATCTTCAACTAGAAACAAAAACCATTATTTTTAAAACACCCATCAACATTTTCCATTTTATAAACACTATTAAATTTTAAAACTAAAAAATAACTTTGGTATTTTAACAAATTTATTAATATTATTGTGCTAATTATATTTTGAATTTTGAATTTTACTAGTATCGTATATCAGTGCCATCTTACATATCATTATATATTTGAAAGTGAGGAGATAAACTACTTACCATTATATATTTGAAATTGAGGAGAGAAAGTAATGTATTTGAAAGTGAGGAGATGAATTACTTACCAATATATATTTGAAATTGAGGAGAGATTGCTTTCGCTGTGTCTTGAGATTCATGACACATGATCGAACACGTTTCATGACTGAAATCGACGCTATCGGCACGAAACTCCCTAGGAGGGGCACCAGATGTAGAAATATGTTTTCTCTGCCAACGAGGTCTATGATGAGTTCCTTATACTTCGAGGCTGAGTTTTACCGAAGGATCTGTCAAATTGGACGCTAGATGTAAGAAATTATAACATGGACAAATATCGTAGTGTAATTCATGTCAGCACAACATTGTTTGTGATTTCATTTTATCCACGTGTGGTTTGTAGTTCGTAAAAATTGTGGAGTTAAAGGTGAAGATAAATGAATGAATCCATGCGAACAACAATTGGGTATCCATATTGATTTGGATAGGGTTATTTAAGAAATCATTATTTAAATGGGAAATTAAATTAATACGAAGATATATTGAAAACATGTACTATATTCATTAAAATCAATTGATTTTGTTAACAAAATATGTTAAAACCCATTGACAATGAATTGGTTGTGAGGACATAAACTATCAAAATGGTATTTGATCTTGAAACATCTTTTTTTAAGTTTGAAATGGAAAACACAAATAGTTGTGAGGACATAAACCATCAAAATGGTATTTGATCTTGAAACATCCTTTTTTAAGTTTGAAATGGAAAATACAAATAGTGAATTGTAACAGAAGAGGTTCGAGAAGGAATATAATATTCTAAAGAACATTGTGCTTGTCATTCCATATTTGAAGTTGTATCAAAACATGTTGGAGGCATCGAAGACCTGAAGAAGCAGTAATGGACCTGCAAAATGTATATTTTGTTAGAATTAGTAATATGTAAATCAGTTGTGGAAATTTATTAGTAATACTTTGCAGGTGAGTTGTGTTAAAATGAATTTGGAATGAATGGAAATGAAGTTACCTTTGCTATGGGGATTTATATATTGTTAGTGGAAGATGCATGGTGAATAACAACATATTGAACACCATTGGAGGTTTATGCGTAGTTGGAGATGCATATTTTTTGCTTGCCATTCTACTTGTAGTTGCTTAGGTATGCTATTTTTGAGTCCATGTGTCCTGTTGCAAAAGAAAGAAAATGTTAGAATGAGATGTATAGATAATATAAAGACATTCTAATATTTGCTTAATTATTAATATTGATTAAAGTTGGTTGTTGTTGAAAGATATGAAAAGTATGTTATGAGATAGAATGAGGTAAATAAATGGAGGAAACCTTTTGGTAATGTTAAAGTATGGGTTGGAGCAGATTATCTAGAGGCGGCATTGAACGGATAATTTTTTCTGCGTGTTTTCCGCGAGCAATGTTTTTGTTGTCCGTCATTTTGCTGTAACGATCGAAACTGAATGTGGGGCTAATCCGCAGATCTTGTAGAGAAGGTACTCTTGAAATTGTTGTGAATGTGAGACCTTGACGTTCTGTTTTTCCAATGTCAATTGTTGCTTTTGGAAGTATCATACCTTGAGATTTATGTATGGTTAAAGCCCAAGCCATCTTCAGTGGAATTTGTGCACGTCCATTTCTTTTTACTGCTGGAATAGGCAAGTGAGTGGGGTTTTTTTCATCCCAAGGAGGCCCGATGTATTTGGGAAAATCTACGACAACAAATGTTGGTATTTTTGGTGGTGTAGTTGATTCTTTGTAAAAGATGGTTACAATTTCTCCGAGGGAACCATTAACAAGTCCGGCTGAAACCGAAAGGTTGGAAGTCAACATAACTTTTTTGCTATTGCATAGTAATACAATTCGCTCAAGTTGCTCGTCTTCTGAGGAAATGTTCGAATATGTGTTGTCATCTTCAACAATGGATCTTGCGATAGGAGTGTTTAGAGATTTCATCATTTGCTTATTATGGACCATTGTTTGAGCATTTGTTGGAAATAGATGCATGGAATCATGGAATGAACATATTTATTCTTCTGATAAAAAGGAGTCTGTGCGCGACATGAGTATGTTGTAGTCGTCGATTGTTGGATTTGCATCTCTAATGTTCTGGAGAATGTTCCTGAAAGTAATTTGTGTGATGTTGTCGCCTTGTTGACGAAATATTGTGTCTAATGTGATGACTGTGTTGAAGGTGTTCCACGGTGCGCTTCTGTGGCTCATCCCTGCATATAGAGGTATGTCGTTGACGGGTGGTAGCTGACCGAGATCACCAAACAATATAATGGAACAGCCACCAAAAGGAGTGTTCCTTTGTTGTGGAAATGCCTCTCGAAGACATTCATCGATATGGCTGAGAAGCTTTGGCCCAATGAAGCTCATTTCATCGCTTAGTATGTATCTTATATGCTTGAGTTCTTCTTGGAATTTTGTAAGAGCATTATCTTCTAAGGGTATAAGATCCTTTATAGGAAGGTGCAGAGCAGAATGGATTGTCGATGCTTGTATGTTGAAGGCAGCAACCCCTATAGGGGCAAGGAGCATGATCAGTGAAGGTTCTGGGCTTGCAAGGCTTATGAGCATATCTTTGATGCAATTGATAAGGAGGGATTTTCCTGTACCAGCAATGCCTTGTATTATCATTCTGAGAGCGAATAAATAATCCTTCTTAGAAAAATGATTAGAAATAATATTTAGAGGTTTTCTTTGCATTGGAGATAATGTAGTAAGGGTTGCTAGGATATGTTGATGTGTCTGAAGAATTCAGTGGATGGAGTGGCTATTCTCAATGAATTGTATCGCATTATTTTGTAGATCTAATGGGATAGTGGTATGATTCCAGTTATGGGTGTCATCAAAGCCATGAAGACCAAGCATGTCAAGGTCATTTATGAGAAGCTCATTTATAGGGTGTAATTGGGAAAGTAATTCCCATTCATTTATTTCCATGGTGTCTAGAAGATTGGTTTCATGAATAGTTGAGGTATCATTTGCGACAGATTCAATATCAGATAGTGTGCGGTGTTGATGCCAAGGTTTGTAGAATGGACGAAATGTTTGCCAATTTGTGATGAATTGTGCAGCAGAATCTCCTATATCTTGTACGATATGGCGAAAAGGTTTTTATAGCATAAGTTCAACTCTGCAAAAGTCAGCATAGCAAGGTTTAGTTGTGGATGGCATGGAGGAGTAACGTGGTATGACCCAAACAATTGCTTTTGTAGGTCTTTGTTTCCATTTGTTTGTTTTGTGACGACGATCATATGACCAGGATCTTGCTAATTCTATTAGTGATGTGGATTCTAGGGTAGAAGGGCGTTGGATATATGTATCTATGATGTGTGGGGATGTAGTGGAGGTGGTGTTAGTTTGTGGAAGGTGCATAAGAATTTTTTGGTTTCCATTTAAAGAAATGAATGGTCGACTACATAATGTTAATGGTAATTTTTGCAGCATATGGCAGGTTTCTTGTGCTCCAATGTCACGATCAACAAGGGTTTCTGCAAGAAATTTTCGAAATGCGGATGTTGTTGGGTCAGCAATGGGTGAAGCCAGGACAATTCTACATAGCATGTGGTGGAAGCTTTCAGATTTTTTTTTTCTGCTTTGGATGCATTTTTGGTGATATATTTTTGTACAACGTGTATGGAGATTACTGGTTGGCAGTCAACATTTGAACGCCAAAAGATAGGATGGTAGGGTTATGTCTATTGAGTCGATCGTCATTGTGAGCAGGGGTGTATGTTTTTTTTCCATTGGAATCAATGAATAAGGCCGATTTTGGATGTAATTCCCATGGTGCTTTATAACGACATTGGAGTGAGGATCCATTTTTTCTTAGGCATGTGCTTTCTGAGCATTTTGTGTGACGTTCAACACAATTGATGAGTTGTTCATAGTCATTGAAAGGATTGGTTCTGAAGATTTGCGGTGTGGACAATAGACAAGGGTCTTCGAGATTTGTCCAAGCAATTGGTTGGTTTGAAGTCAAAGGAGTACGAGGGTTCCAAGTGGAAATATATTTGTCGAAGAACTGCCTTGTAATATCAACTACTTCTGTGTCTTCCCAGTTGAGGTTTTCCATATCAGGTGCATTTTCTATCCAAAGGAAACCATGGATGTGCGCAGATCCCCTATGTTGCCATTCATACCTGTCAAGTATGCATTTTTGTAAGATAATTTTGTAATAGGTGAGGAATGTTGTTTCAAGTTTTTGGAAAAAAAATACGGTAGAATGCGTACCTGTACCAGTAATCTTTTGTCTTCAAGTGTTTCTCTAAGATAATCTCACGAAATGCTGTGAATCTATGGTGCATATATAGTGATGTTAAATGTGGGTTAGAGATAATGTTATCCTTTCTCCACTTTTGTTGTTTTGCAATATCAGAAGGAAGACACGGGCATGATTGCATGAAGATCAGGCCATTTTGTATCAGCTGCACTTAATGTGAAGAAGAACGTCGGGCAGCCGAGTTGAGATATCATGTCCGTTAGTTCTTTTTTAGCTTTGTGATAAAAATGATATTGTTCCACGTAAAGAGCTACCGAATTGCATGACTTGCTTTGCCAATTGCTCATCTGGAAATTGTTCTATTCGGATGTTCAGATCTTAAATAGATATTGGGAAGTTATATGTGATGTTCTTTTTCACAAAAATCGATGTTGTTGCTTGACTGTGATGTCGCATCATGAGATTATATATGTAATAATGAAAGCGTGGGTGCTTTCCAAATCTGTTATCGTAGTAATGTATGAGACGAAGTGCATATTCATGTAACTGCACTGCTTTCATTCTTGGCTGATTTGGCATTGTAGCTCCTGTCGGAAAAAGGGTGGGTAAAGCCATAGAGAGTAGACCTTCTGTGTTGTATTCATTGATTGGCGATAAACCAATTGTTGGCCACTCAATTGTAGTATCAGATTGGTGGTTGTAAGCATGTAAATAATGGGTGATTTCTTGGATTTCTGTATTTGTATTAGGTATTATGGGTACGAATGATGATGTTTGGTTTACAGATGGGTCTACAGAATCTTCGGTGAGCTCATGTGGTGGTTCAAGTGAAAGGTGGACAGTGGTTTCTATAGTATTGGAATGGTGAAGGGAGGAGGAGACATTGGTGGGGATTTCTGGTAAGGATTCCAATGCGTTGTTATCAATACGAGCATTCTTATAGTATGGGTCATTTGCCAATTTGTATTCTAATGCAGCGAGAACGCGATGTCTAGTGACAATGAAATCATAAGCCTTATGGTCATTACTATGACGAGTGACAATTAGGATGTCCAAGTTTTCAACACATCGTGGCAACATGTTTGCGATTTTTGTAATGTCTTGAGGAAAACAAATTGTGTGGCCACTGTATTTATATTGGCCACCACGTGCATGTGTTACTTGCAGTATAGGGTTAACCCTAGCAATGAGCATTTCTTCTATTTGTGAAAGAGATGTAAGGATAGTTGGTTGAGGACCAGGGTCCATGTTGTTTGATAATGAGAAGGGATGAACCTTTGTTTCAGAGACGCATCTAGAGCAGCAATACATGTGGTTGGAATTGCGGATATGTATTCCAGGATATGATTCAAGACAAATGGAGCATGGGAATTTAGGTGGAAGTTTATCAATCTTTGCACGGAAATCTCAATGTGCTCGATTAGTATAAACATTGTTGAAAGCATGTGCGAAGGAGGGGTTAGGGCAATGAGGTATGGATGTATTTGTTTGAGAGGTTTGATGAGAAGATAAAGAGTTTGATAATTGCAAGGGAGGATTGTTTTCGAGGTGGGCCATTTCAGACGAGGAATGTTGGTTTTCCTTCTATTTTTTGTGTTTTTGACATTCTCTGATGTCTTTTTTTTCTTGATAAAGCTCACGGTGACGTGCATTTATTCATTCTTTATTTGTTGCATAGTATCTTCCAGCACGTTCATTATTAGAAGAAGAATCCATTCACAAAATTTATGGTACCTATAAGCAAGAGAGGGGAAAAGAAGAATGTTATTTGGAGACAACAACCATGTTATTGTATGAAAGCGAAAGAAGGGTAAAAAATTTAAGTGAAAGCAAAAGAAGGGAAAAAAATTTAAGTTTTGAATAGTTTTATGTGAAATTTTTTATTTGAATAATGTGTTTGAAAGAACATATTAGTATTTTTTCTTTATACATGTAGATAGTTTCATGGGCAACGTAGCAAGTTACGTGTTTTTTTAAGAGGAAGAAGATGATAAAAGAAAAAAAGAATGTGAATTTGTCTACTCACATAATGTTAGATACAATGGAGGACGAATACTTATTTCAACGGTATATAAGAAAATTTCGTAAGAAGGCATGAAACAATATATCGTGTAAAGTTGTATTTATAAAATTGGACAATAGGAATTGTCAAAAAGCAAGGAATAAATTTTGCAATATTTATCTACAATATCGAGATGTTCTAAATTTCTTGAAGGATGTTGTTGCATTTTGTCATGAAATGCAACTTTTCTTCTTTTATGATAACGCATTTCAATCGTGGCACTTCTTTACAAGTTTTTGTCTTCACTGGTAGTGTGAATATATGATCTGTCCATAGAGCTTTAGAGACAATTTCCTTGATCAGTTCTGGATTTGAAGATAATAAATAGAAGTCTTTGGCATTATTTCCAAGAATTGTAGATCCTGCATCTTCGAAAGCAACAGTTGAAGCTAATTCACCAATGTGATCTTGTATGTCAATTTTCAGTAAGTATCTGTAATCACAGTCACTTACTTCAGCGTTGCATTTTGGGCAGAAGCACATTCTTGTATTTTGTGGAATAAGTTTTTTCATGCATTTTTTCCCACCAACAATCGACGAGAAAGAAATGTAGTAAAAACTATCCATCCCAATTTTTGTTATTGTGCCCTTTAATTGGAAAAATGTTGGTTTCTCTAAGGAATCCATACTGTAAATATCAGCAATTGTTATTTTTTTTTTGTGGATGGCCAAAAGGAGATATTGTTGTCAAATATGTAGAAGCTACAGTTGAACCTTCTTTTTTAAACCATGACTTTAGTGTATGGGCCTCTTCAATGTCACAATCTACAAGAATAATGGATCTTGTTGTAGTGTCGATATTTTTTCCACTAAATTCTCCAGCACGTGCAGATTTGATTGCAATGATGGGGTTATTTCCTGTAGCACATAGGGAGGAGATTTCCTGTGACACAGCATTAAAATTATCTCCCCAAAAGATTGCATCTATGTTATACCCTGACATGTCTTGAAGTTGTACTATTTTTTATTAACTTCAGAGCCATATTTTCTACGTATAGTCCATACACTGGAAATGTCTGTGACAATACCAAGAATATCAACAATGGAGTTGACGTTTTTTGTTCTAATATCATTAATTGATTTTATATTGAATTGCACTATTGGATTATGTTTTTTTTCATTGGCAACATTTTCTATGGTAGATGCTGCATTCAACAAAATTTCCCAGTCATTGTTCAAGTGGTTGTATTGCTTATTAGCCATTTTTACATTCCCTTTAGACACAATGTAGACATTTCCATTTTGGATTTTGTCGAAAAAATAATCTACGACATTGTTGAAACATGTAATATGTATTTCTCCACTCTCTGTATCAAATAGTTCAAAACCAAACACTTTACCGGGTTCGTATTGATTCTGAAAATGTCGAAGAGTTGTTTTCCTTTAGACGTATCCATTTATGAACCAATTTAAGTGGTAAGGGTTTAATGATTTGATGGGAATTTGAACTGGCAGAACAGATGGAGTTGGAGTAGATGGAAGAGGGCAGTGTCTTTTTGATAAAGAATTTGGGTTCGATGGGGATGGAGTGTTTTCATCATATGTGATCGGGATACTCATAGTTTTTGGATTGCCAATTAAGGGTGCAAATGAAGTAGACATTTCAAAGTCTGTTAGCTTTATAGACCTACACGACAAATGAGAGTCATAGGAATAACTGTTAGAAGCATATGTGTTATAAATAGAAATGTTAAATTTGAAATAAGAAATTTATAACAAACTTACATTGATGGAACGATAGCTGAAGTAGTCCAACTTTTAACATTTATAACAGAACCCTTTGGTAGCAAGCCTGTTGCTACGAGATCATTGAAATCTTTTGGAAGCATGATGTGTTTCTTACGTGTTCCATCTAAAATTGCAGTACGATATCGTGGAGTTGAATTTTGCATTGATTGTATTGGTTCAAGTTCAACAATTTGTAGGTATGGTTGAATATGAGTTGATCCAGATAACATTGATGAAATTGCATTCTGAGTAAGGTTTGTTGTCATTTTCTGGTACAAAGAAAAACACAAAAATGTTTTTTTCTTCACCTAAGATGTTTAATATTCATTACATTCCTATAACATTACTTGAAAATATATGAATTAAAGAGAAAAGGGCAAGAAGCATGTTCAATTTGTTTCTAAATGAGTGGGTATCTAAGATTGTAAACATAATGAAGAAAGATATTTATTACAACAACTTTTATATGATCATTTTTTTTGAAACATAGTTAAAATTGTAAATTAACAATTTCAGAAACCTACACATGTTAGAAACAATCAGATAGGGCATGATGATTGAGTTTCCCGTGCCAAATAATGAATAATTTTTTAGGGAATTTGGCAGTAGAAACACCAGAGCTACGTTGTGGGTTTTGTATTGGGCAAGTTGGTATTGTGGAATTTTGGTTTTGCATGAGTGTTTTTGTTTCCAGAGAAAACGAATGTTGTACATAATGGTGGAGAGAAGTTGTGCAATTGCATAGAATGCAATGATAGGTGGCTAAGCTCAACATAGGTCCAATGACCAAGCACTGAAACTATTTAATGCAATGCCTATGCTAGATGAGGTTACATAAAATTATGTAATTCCAGGATTTGTAATTTGATGATATTCACAGAATGGGTAATGCCATGAGGCCCTAAATGTTTTTTCTCAAATAAGCAAATTGTTTCTAAGCCAGACAACTTTAGCTTTGGCACCATTGTCAAGGCCTGCGTTGGGTAATTCCATGAGGATCAAAATGTTTTAGGTCAAATGAGGAGAGTGTTTTTAAGCCAAACAACTTCACCTTTGGCACCATTTTGGAACATTTGAAAGCTCTGAATAGCTTACCTGCCTGGTACTTAGTATGTTATACGGGCTTGGAATTAGAAGTTTTCAATCCTCAGGATCAGTTGGCATTTGTTTAGTTGCCATATTCACAAACAAGGAAAGGACAACTCTTGTGAAAGCTAGATGAGAGGATAAAATGAAGTATGTCATTCAAAAGAGTAAAGGAATATGCAATAGCCAAAAGCAGTGCTAGAAAGGAACAACAAGTGGGGAGACCAGTCCCTTAAGATCTGTGGGATGCAAGGACAATCTCGATGATTGTGATCTACTTTGCAAATGACACATGGAGATTTTGGTTTGGATGGTGAAGTGTGTGCATTTTCGTCAAATGATGCACGGTTGCCCCCTTTCGTCGTTGGCTTCTTCTTCTTCTTCTCCTTCCTTTTATTCTTCTTCTCAATTACTTGGTTTTTAGTTTGACTAGTTTCACCAAGCGAAGAGGAAGAAGGAGAGGGAGAAACAAATGAAGTAGAAGGTTGGGGGGTAACTCTACTATCATCTGGTTACTGATTTGATTGCTAAGGAATGATGGTGTTTTGGATGAAAGAGGTCGAGAAAAGCCATACCGGCAGGCCAATTTCAAGCCCTGGAAGGGACAATGTAGCCATATGAGGTGCACCAACATCTCCCCTAGAGGAAAAGGGAGTAGGATTCCCCCAAGGGGAAATCCTTTATTGGTGGATTCCATTTTCTCAACCTAAGACCAATGAGGGAACAATGATGTTATTCCGATTTAAATAAATTTTATGACGCTTTGACACAACTTTCTTTTTCAATTTTTAAGAGTCGAGAAAAATCTAAAGATGACTCTAGTCGCCTTCGATTTGGGTAACTCTAGTATCATTTGGGTGTTGATTTGATTGCTCAACAATCACGGTGTTTTAAACGACAAAGGTTGAGAAAAACCATACTGGCGGGCCAATTGCAAGCCCTGGAAGGGACAATGTAGCCATATGAGGTGCACCAACATCTCCCCTAGAGGAAAAGGGAGTAGGATTCCCCCAAGGGGAAATCCTTGATTGGTGGACTCCATTTTCTCAACCTAAGACCAACGAGGGAACAATGATGTTATTTTGATTTAAATAAATTCTATGACTCTTTGACACAACTTGCTTTTTCAATTTTTAAGAGTCGAGAAAAAGCTAAAGATGACTCTAGTCGCCTTTGATTTTTAATGAGCTTGAAGTGACAAGTGCTCAAATGGACCTTTTCTTTTAAGGAGTTTGAAAAGGAACGAAAGTGACTACTCTGGAAATCTAGACAAGGGGATTACCAAACCAATTGCAAAACTATAAAATACTTTTTATGGTACGGCAGTCAATCTTCCCGAATGTTGTGTTCAGTGCATTGCGATCGATAGGGCGGCAAACACAGCTTCCTAAGGATAAAGGATATAGCCTATTGTGGTCTCCTAATATATACTCGACGGTATGTGGGAGCACAATTCTGTACTGGAACTTGTCATCTCAAAGAGGAGGAATCACCCAACCTACGATGAAAGTGATAGTTACCAGGTTTTATGACGCTGGAATACGTCTCTAGCTTAGACTTCTAAATGTTGTGCGTTGGGTTCCAAAGCTTTTTTATGTTTTTTGGAATTTATTTTACAGTTGATATTTCTTAAGAAGTTTGCCTTTAAGGTTGACCACGTGATGTAGATATACAATTCCTAAATATTCAATCTAAGCTGATAAACAGTCATTTAATTTATTTTTGCAATGAAAATCCTAGCTACTAAGGAAAGAGAAGTGAAATTGTTTCAACATAGAGCAAGGAGCACACACGAAGATGCACTGTCCTAAATCAATTTCCGCATGCATTCTAAATGCAAATGCACATGCATGTATTTGTTTTCCGCTTTTTTAATGTGTGAATGACAAAAAGAATGTTAAGTACAGATCTCAACTATTTTTCTTTCAAAGCAACAGTAGTGATCACAAAATGTAAAATTATAGATGAAATGGAAGAAAAATTAACAGCCTGACAGGGATACAAGAGAGAGTTTAATGTAAAATTGTAGATGAAATGGAAGAAAATTAATAGCCTGATAGGGATACAAGAGAGATTTTAATGTAAAATTGTAGATGAAATGGAAGAAAAATTAACAGCTTGACAGGGATACAAGATAGAGGTTATGAATTGTACAAACCCTTCTTCTAAATTGGCATTTCCGATTATTCTATAAATAAATAACTGAAATTTTTCTATGATGGTCAAATCCATTTGTTTATGAATGATGTTGTTTCAAACTACGTAATTAGACAGATAACAGTGGGCTGTACCAAGTATTATTACTGATTAGCATTTCCAGTTTTTCAATAACTTGTTAATTGAAATCTAAAACTCCAGCATGGCCCCCGAATAGTCTTGAATTTCCAAGGAAAATAAGCATTTGAATGACTTGCAATAATTGTTTTTAAAGTGCCTCCAAAATTATAAGTCTAATTTTGGTATGGTGTTAATCCTTGGCATTTATTGAGAGGTTGACCCTCCAGTTTAGAATGAATAAATGCAACACCATAATACCCACTTACTATTAAGCATACAATCTAAACAGTAATCAAAGAATAGATAGGAATCAATATACTATACAATAAAAAGAAAAAAAAGGGAGTATGGGATAATGGCAATAGAGCCTTAGGCAATCCTAATGTATCTGTAGGGAAACAAACCCAAGTTTTAGTCCAAAATCCCTAACAAGACCCTAAATTCAACATATCCATGTGGATATGAGGTGTGATGACTATGTACAAGATTCCAGGAAAAAGATGTTTGGAAATATTTTGTTTGGAAATTGACTATATTTTGTTTCTGATTTGTATGTTTCGTTAATTTATTTAACAGACTCTCTTTGCAAAAAAACTTAAAACAGAGTAGGCCAAGGCTTTTTTTAGGAAGTGATGCAAAGTATCTGTATTTAACATTGTTGTGTGAGTAACCAACATAATCTGTACAGTGCTATGGAAATTAATAGTCTCTGCGAGAAAAAACCTAATATAATCCACACAATCTAATCCTCACGGGGAAGGTTTTGCAGGAATTTAAAGGTTTTCTTATGTTATAAAATCCTAAGCTAATGTGGGTGTCCTAGCAAATAAGCATATAACCTCTTCCCTAATAGTTAACAAACGCCATGAAGCAAAACATGTATGACAGGATTCATCTTTTCAGGCATTGAAAAGGAAGGGATATCCAAAGGTAAAAGGTTCTAAATTTAGAAGTAATATAAGCCAATCCAAACAGTAGAAAAAGGATTGTAGTTCTACTTTTTCTTTTTACCTTGATCAATTTGGGAAAGCTATTAACACCATTTTTTGGCATTCCCTGCAAGTTTGAAAATCTTACCGGGTTGGTTGCAGCGACTAAAAACTTTGTAGTCAATCAAATATCTTGCAAATTGGGGCCGATATCCCTGGGTAGATAGCAGTCTGCAGTCCAACAGGAGACCTCTACCTGCGCCTGGTTAAGCAGAGAAAGAGGATCCTAATTTGAGTGGTAAAGGCTGCTCTCACAATCTTATACACAAGATTTTTGTTTTATTTAAATAAAATTGTCAGCATGCTGGTTTGAATAACCAGATCCATTCTGAATCCATCTAGAATCGTAATAATAAACTAATCATTTGTCCAAAAACAGAGCAGTTGTGTCTAGAAACAGAGAATTTGTTAAATGGCGATAACACAACATTTGTTAAATGGAAATCGAGTGTTGCTTCATACTTGAGAGTTCTAAAGATTCCAATAAGATCTGGAGTGATCGATTGCCTTAAGCTATTCCAATGCCATAATATTTTTTATCAAAACTTAATTTAAAGTTTTTTATATTTCTAAATGAAAAATCATTACTTTTTTTGCTATGTTAATTACTATTTTTCTATATGATATTTAGGTGGAAAAGAGAACTCTTGAAAGATGGCTTTTTAAATTTACAGGTTGGTAGTCTTTGGCTGGTTTGCTCAGTGTCCAAGTCGGCACAACAAAGAAAGAATCATATTAATCTCCACTGATTGAAAAAGAAGGGATTCATCTAGTAGCCTGAAAAGGCTTTTGCATCTTTGTTTTTTCCTTTGTTGTATAAAATGCTGACTGTTTGCACATTCTTCTTCATTAGTAAGCTTATGTCAGTTGTCACATAAAATTGACTTACAGACTATTGTGTTGAGTTTTGTATGCTATTCTAGGTTCTATTTGCATCTCTGTTCAAGATCAATGTTATCCAGTAGGACCTTTTAGACCTAAAAGAAAAAACTAAGTGCAAATTTGAAATTGTTTCTTTTAGATTGCAAATAATTGGTAGTTCTTGTCATAGTTAAAATTTCCTAAGTTTGTAGTTCTACTTTTTCTTTTTACCTTGATCAATTTGGGAAAGCTATTAACACCATTTTTTGGCATTCCCTGCAGGCTTCCACCACCCATCATTTCATCGTTAGTATATAGTAAAAGAAAAGATGACTATTTTTGCCTGTGTGGGAACACAACTTCATTTCTCAATGCTTTTATCAACTTATAATTTTCATTCATCTCCAGTTGAACATCCTTGCTATGTTATTTGGTCTCTCTGGTTCTCATAAAAATAAAGCAGGGGTGCGGTGGTACTGGGAAAGGGGGGCAAATAGGAGACATAGACAAGTTGGGCAATAGATGTCATGGAAAACTGGTTACCTTACACTACCTGTGCATGTGTTTTTCTAATTGGCATGGAACTCACGCAAGGAGGTTCACAGCTCTACAAAATTGCAGGAAAGAATCTAGTTTGCAATGAAACATGTTTGGCCTGTGACCTGGACGGTAATTACTTAAAAGAATTTCTTCCTATTAGGAAAAATGAGTTGGCAAAATTTTTAATTGGCATTGAATATTTTATCATATGTTTGTAGGGATTCTAGCAAGTTCTATGGGTTAGTTTTGCCAAGTACTAAAAAGTAATACGTTTTTTTTTTAATGTCAATTTGAAATGGACCAGTAAATATTGGTGCCATGCTTTAGTGTTTTAGAGATCATTTTCTGTTAAGTACGCAGTTGATCTTTTCAGGCATTGAAAAGGAAGGGATATCCAAAAGCCCTAAGATACATGACTGAGTTTCATAAACAAACAGTAGTGTTCTAGAAATACAATATGAGGTACTGGATTTCAAATTACATATTATAGATCTGATCAAACAATTGCGATTTAACAGACTCTCTTGGCCAAAAAACTTAATTAACTAAGTACAACAGATGAATACCCGTATAGAATCGCTATTACGTTAACAGAAAACAAAGAATTACCTATTCTTGTCCTAGCAAATAAGCATATAACCTCTTCCCTAATGGTTGTTATTTGACACAATCTCAGCCCTCTCCTTATACAACCCCCACATCCAAATAGAGGATTACAACCACAGTGCAATTATTCAACACCTGGACATCAATGTGTCAACTACAAAAGGAATGTTTATGAGTGAGTGATCAAGAGGTAAAGGAAACAATCTTTGGCTGGTTTGCTCAGTGTCCAAGTTGGCACAACAAAGAAAGAATCATATTAATCTCCACCGATTGAGAAAGAAGGGATTCATCTAGTAGCCTGAAAAGGCTTCGCATAATGGTTGTTATTTGACACAATCTCAACCATCTCCTTATACAACCCCCACATCCAAATAGAGGATTACAACCATAGTGCAATTCCTCAACACGTGCGAAATATTTTTTTGGAAATTGACTATATTTTGTTTCTGATTTGTATGTTTCGTTAATTGATTTAACATACTCTCTTTGAAAAAAAACCTAAAACAGAGTAGGCCAAAGCTTTTTTTAGGAAGTGATGCAAAGTATATGTATTTAACATTGTTGTGTGAGTAACCAACATTATTTGTACAGTGCTATGGAAATTAATAGTCTCTGCGGGAAAAAAACCTAACATAATCCACACAATCTAATCCTCACGAGGAAGGTTTTGCTGGAATTTAAAGGTTTTCTTATGTTATAAAATCCTAAGCTAATGTGGGTGTCCTAGCAAATAAGCATATAACCTCTTCCCTAATATTTAACAAACGACATGAAGCAAAACATGTATGACAGGATTCATCTTTTCAGGCATTGAAAAAGAAGGGATATCCAAAGGTAAAAGGTTCTGAATTCAGAAGTAATATAAGCCAATCCAAATAGTAGAAAAAGGATTGAAAAAGAAGGGATTCATCTAGTAGCCTGAAAAGGCTTCGCATAATGGTTGTTATTTGACACAATCTCAGCCCTCTCCTTATACAACCCCCACATCCAAATAGAGGATTACAACCACAGTGCAATTCTTCAACACCTGGACATCAATGTGTCAACTACAAAAGGAATGTTTCTGAGTGAGTGATCAAGAGGTAAAGGAAACAGTCTTTGGCTGGTTTGCTCAGTGTCCAAGTCGGCACAACAAAGAAAGAATCATATTAATCTCCACTATTGAACAATGTCTCAAAGGAATTTCTAAGAATTCACCAATATAAAAACAAATAAGTGTGAGAAAAGCTAACAGTGTTATAGAACAGACATATATGAGATTCCCTTTTAACTGTGAGTAAAACTGCTGCAAGACGCAAATATCAACCTTACTCATCAATCACATAGGACATTCTCAATGCTGCAACCTAGCAAAATTGCAAACAAGTTGAACGTCAGAATGTGGTCTAGCAGCAAGTTTAAGCGCTTGGAGAAGTGATGACCCAAATTTAAATCCGGGCAGCACATTCTCCGTGTTGTTCTGAATTCAGAAGTAATATAAGCCAATCCAAACAGTAGAAAAAGGATTGAAAAAGAAGGGATTGATCTAGTAGCCTGAAAAGGCTTCGCATAATGGTTGTTATTTGACACAATCTCAGCCCTCTCCTTATACAACCCCCACATCCAAATAGAGGATTACAACCACAGTGCAATTCTTCAACACCTGGACATCAATGTGTCAACTACAAAAGGAATGTTTCTGAGTGAGGATAGGGTATGAATCAGATTATAAAGAAAGACTGGAAAAATCATAATCAAGATTTGGGAACCATTTCAAATCCTCTATTAAGTATGCAGTTGATCTTTTCAGGCATTGAAAAAGAAGGGATATCCAAAAGCCCTAAGATACATGACTGAGTTTCATAAACAAACAGTAGTGTTCTGGAAATACAATATGAGGTACTGGATTTCAAATTACATATTATAGATCTGATCAAACAGTTGGGATTTAACAGACTCTCTTTGCCAAAAAACTTAATTAACTAAGTACAGCAGATGAATACCCGTATAGAATCGCTATTACGTTAACAGAAAACAAAGAATTACCTGTTCTTGTGTGGAGCTGGTTACCCTTGACGGTTAGGTGACTGTTAGGAGAGAAAATGGGAAGTACCACAACAACCCAACAGAACATGTACCTACAACAAGAAACAAAATAGGCTAGTAAAAAGACAAATACTATTTTCAAAGAATGGTACGTAAAAAATGCAAAGGCTAGTAAAAAGACAACTACTATTTTCAAAGAATGGTACGTGCAGATTTATAAGAGGAGGAAAAATAAGAATGGTACATACAAATTTATAAGAGGAAAAATAGAAAAGTTGCCAAGCATATAACCTCTTCCCTAATAGTTAACAAATGCCATGAAGCAAAACATGTATGACAAGATTCATCTTTTCAGGCATTGAAAAAGAAGGGATATCCAAAGGTAAAAGGTTCTGAATTCAGAAGTAATATAAGCCAATCCAAACAGTAGAAAAAGGATTGAAAAAGAAGGGATTGATCTAGTAGCCTGAATGGGCTTCGCATAATGGTTGTTATTTGACACAATCTCAGCCCTCTCCATATACAACCCCCACATCCAAATAGAGGATTACAACCACAGTGCAATTCTTCAACACCTGGACATCAATGTGTCAACTACAAAAGGAATGTTTCTGAGTGAGGACAGGGTATGAATCAGATTATAAAGAAAGACTGGCAAAATCATAATCAAGATTTGGGAACCATTTCAAATCCTCTGTTAAGTATGCAGTTGATCTTTTCAGGCATTGAAAAAGAAGGGATATCCAAAAGCCCTAAGATACATGACTGAGTTTCATAAACAAACAATGGTGTTCTTGAAATAAAATATGAGGTACTGAATTTCAAATTACATATTATAGACTTGATCAAACAAAACATGCACCTACAACAAGAAACAAAATAGGCTAGTAAAAACAAAACTACTATTTTCAAAGAATGGTACGTAAAAAATGCAAAGGCTAGTAAAAAGAGATCTACTATTTTCAAAGAATGGTATGTGCAGATTTATAAGAGGAGGAAAAATAAGAATGGTACATACAAATTTATAAGATGAAAAATAGAAAAGTTGCCAAGCATATAACCTCTTCCCTAATAGTTAACAAATGCCATGAAGCAAAAAATGTATGATAGGATTCATATTTTCAGGCATTGAAAAAGAAGGGATATCCAAAGGTTAAAGGTTCTAAATTCAGAAGTAATATAAGCCAATCCAAACAGTAGAAAAAGGATTGAAAAAGAAGGGATTCATCGAGTAGCCTGAAAAGGCTTCGCATAATGGTTGTTTTTTGACACAATCTCAGCCCTCTCTTTATACAATCCCCACATCCAAATAGAGGATTACAACCACAGTACAATTTTTCAACACGTGGACATCAATGTGTCAACTACAAAAGAAATGTTTCTGAGTGAGTGATCAAAAGGTAAAGGAAACAGTCTTTGGCTGATTTGCTCAGTGTCCAAGTTGGCACAACAAACAAAGAATCATATTAATCGCCACTGTTGAAGAATGTCTCAAAGGAATTTCTAAGAATTCTCCAATCTAAAAAGAAATAAGTGTGAGAAAAGCTAACAGTGTTATAGAATAGACATATATGAGATTCCCTTTTAACTGTGAGTGAAACTGCTGCAAGACACAAATATCAACCTTAGATTGTATACAAGAAAAAAGAAATAATGTTCCAATGACATGGGTTACTTGTCAAACACCTCCTTTTTCAATCCTCTTTCTATGGATCTATTCTGGAATTTAATTTTGTTTCGGTCATTCCAAGGAAGCCCTAGGATATGCCCAGAAAATATAAGAAAACAATTTTTCAAACACCGTAGGCACACAATTTGAGAAATTTTCACTTGTTCCTATAGTCTGATTCTTCTAAGTTTCAGTCAATTTTGCTCAAAATTTGGTAGATATTTGTTACAATTACATATCTGAGTCGGGTAATCTACATAATGCAGGTGTTCCAAGATTGTATACAAGAAAAAAGACATAATGTTCCAATGACATGGGTTACTTGTCAAACATCTCCTTTTTCAATCCTCTTTCTATGGATCTATTCTGGAATTTAATTTTGTTTCGGGCATTGCACAAAGGAATTTCTAAGAATTCACCAATCTAAAAACAAATAAGTGTGAGAAAAGCTAACAGTGTTATAGAACAGACATATATGAGATTCCCTTTTAACTATGAGTAAAACAGCTGCAAGACACAAATATCAACCTTACTCATCAATCACATAGGACATTCTCAATGCTGCAACCTAGAAAAATTGCAAACAATTTGAATGTCAGAATGTGACCTAGCAGCAAGTTTTAGCGCTTGGAGAAGTGATGAAACAAATTTAAATCCGGGCAACACATTCTCCGTGTTGTTCTGAATTCAGAAGTAATATAAGCCAATCTAAATAGTAGAAAAAGGATTGAAAAAAAAAGGATTGATCTAGTAGCCTGAAAAGGCTTCACATAATGGTTGTTATTTGGCACAATCTCATCCCTCTCCTTATACAACCCCCACATCCAAAAAGAGGATTACAACCACAATGCAATTCTTCAACACCTGGACATCAATGTATCAACTACAAAAGGAATGTTTCTGAGCAAGGACAGGGTATGAATCAGATTATAAAGAAAGACTGGAAAAATCATAATCAAGATTTGGGAACCATTTCAAATCCTCTGTTAAGTATGCAGTTGATCTTTTCAGGCATTGAAAAATAAGGGATATCCAAAAGCCCTAAGATACATGACTGAGTTTCATAAACAAACAATAGTGTTCTAGAAATACAATATGAGGTACTAGATTTCAAATTACATATTATAGATTTGATCAAACAGTTGGGATTTAACAAACTCTCTTTGCCAAAAAACTTAATTAACTAAGTACAACAGATGAATACCCGTATAGAATCACTATTACATTAACAGAAAGGAAATAATTACATGTTCTTGTGTGGAGCTGGTTACCCTTGACGGTTAGGTGACTGTTAGGAGAGCCAATGGGAAGTACCACAAAAACCCAATAGAACATGTACCTACAACAAGAAACAAAATAGGCTAGTAAAAAGAAAAATACTATTTTCAAAGAATGGTACATAAAAAATGCAAAGGCTAGTAAAAAGGAAACTACTATTTTCAAAGAATGGTACATGCAGATTTATAAGAGGAGTAAAAATAAGAATGGTACATACAAATTTATAAGAGGAAAAATAGAAACTTGCAAAGCATATAACCTCTTCCCTAATAGTTAACAAATTCCATGAAGCAAAACATGTATGATAGGATTCATCTTTTTAGGCATTGAAAAAGAAGGGATATCCTAAGGCAAAAGGTTCCGAATTCAGAAGTAATATAAGCCAATCTAAACAGTAGAAAAAGGATTGAAAAAGAAGGGATTGATCTAGTAGCCTGAATGGGCTTCGCATAATGGTTGTTATTTGACACAATCTCAACCCTCTCCTTATATAACCCCCACATACAAATAGAGGATTACAACCACAGTGAAATTCTTCAACACCTGGACATCAATGTGTCAACTACAAAAGGAATGTTTCTAAGTGAGGACAGGGTATGAATTAGATTATAAAGGAAGACTGGAAAAATCATAATCAAGATTTGGGAAAGATTTCAAATCCTTTGTTAAGTACGCAGTTGATCTTTTCAGGCATTGAAAAAGAAGGGATATCGAAAAGCCCTAAGATACATGATTCAGTTTCATAAACAAACAGTAGTGTTATGGAAATACAATATGAGGTACTGGATTTCAAATTACATATTATAGACCTAATCAAAAATAACATGTACCTACAACAAGAAACAAAATAGGCTAGTAAAAACACAACTACTATTTTCAAAGAATGGTACGTAAAAAATGCAAAGGCTAGAAAAAAGAGAACTACTATTTTCAAAGAATGGTATGTGCAGATTTATAAGAGGAGGAAAAATAAGAATGGTACATACAAATTTATAAGATGAAAAATAGAAAAGTTTCCAAGCATATAACCTCTTCCCTAATAGTTAACAAACACCATGAAGCAAAACATGTATAACATGATTCATCTTTTCAGGCATTGAAAAAGAAGGGATATCCAAAGGTAAAAGGTTCTGAATTCAGAAGAAATATATAAGCCAATCCAAACAGTAGAAAAAGGATTGAAAAAGAAGGGATTCAACTCGTAGCCTAAAAAGGCTTCGATAATGGTTGTTATTTGACACAATCTCAACCCTCTCCTTATACAACCCCCACATCCAAATAGAGGATTACAACCACAGTGCAATTCTTCAACACGTGGACATCAATGTGTCAACTACAAAAGGAATGTTTCAAAGTGAGTGATCAAGAGGTAAAGGAAACAGTATTTGGCTGGTTTTCTCAGTGTCCAAGTTGGCACAACAAAGAAAGAATCATATTAATCGCCACTGTTGAATAATGTCTCAAAGGAACTTCTAAGACTTCTCCAATATAAAAACAAATAAGTGTGAGAAAAGCTAACAGTGTTATAGAACATACATATATGAGATTCCCTTTTAACTATGAGTGAAACTATTGCAAGACACAAATATCAACCTTAGATTGTATACAGGAAAAAAGAAATAATGTTCCAATGACATGGGTTACTTGTCAAACACCTCTTTTTTCAATCCTCTTTCTATGGATCTATTCTGGAATGTAATTTTGTTTTGGGCATTGCAAGGAAGCCCTAAGATATGCCTAAAAAATATCAGCAAACAATTTTTCAAACGCCGTAGTCACACAGTTTGAGAAATTTTCCCTTGTTCCTATAGTCTGATTCTTCTAAGTTTTCGTCGATTTTGCTCAAACTTCGGTACATATTTGTTACAATTACATATTTGAGTTGTGTAACCTGCATAATGCAGGTGTTCCAAGATTGTATACAGGAAAAAAGACATAATGTTCCAATGGCATGGGTTACTTGTCAAACATCTCCTTTTTCAATCCTCTTTCTATGGATCTATTATAGAATTTAATTTTGTTTCGGGCATTGCAAGGAAGCCCTAAGATACATATCTATTCTGGAATTTAATTTTGTTTTGGGCATTGCAAGGAAGCCCTAAGATATGCCCAAAAAATATCAGAAAACAGTGTTTCAAACACCGTAGGCACATAGTTTGAGAAATTTTCTCTTGTTCCTATAGTCTGATTCTTCTAAGTTTTCGTCAATTTTGCTCAAAATTCAATAGATATTAGTTGCAATTACATATTTGAGTTGTGTAACCTGCATAATGCAGGTGTTCCAAGATTGTATACAGGAAGAAAGACATAATGTTCCAATGACATGGGTTACTTGTCAAACATCTCCTTTTTCAATCCTCTTTCTATGGATCTATTTTGGAATTTAATTTTGTTTCGGGCATTGCAAGGAAGCCCTAAGATACATGACTGAGTTTATGGTACGTGCAGATTTATAAGAGGAGGAAAAATAAGAATGGTACATACAACTTTATAAGAGGAAAAATAGATGGCCTTAATTTTATTTTTTAGGAGTACTAACTACATAGCAAGGGAAATCACTGCATGACCCAACTTACCACAGTCAGGACCTTCCTTGTCATCTATCACAATGTGCTGGTGACCATTAGATTCTAGCCATTCTCTTATGCCCAAAGCATTCTCAACAAACCCAAGAAAGTTTGGATTTAGCGAAGCATATTCATTAGCTTTATAAAAGACTCCAACAATTTCATTACTTCCTGCAGGTGCCTGAAACATAAGACCATATAAATTAGAAAAATAGGAAGTAGAGAAGAAAATACAATCTTCTTAATGAGAGTGATAATTGAAACTTGATACTGCTCTGGGTTTCCAAAATGTTCAGGAAAACACATTCTATAAATTATATTCTATAAAAATTAAGTCATGAGTTGAAAGGATTATGAATCAGTGGCTACAAACTAGGAAACATAAACTGATTTCTGCGTTTCTTGACAGTCAAAACAAATGCTACTACACTAAGGATGACATGATTTTCCATATATGCATAATAGCATATCACTAAATAAGGAAAACGTGTAGTTCAATAACTACAAATGATTTCTACAAAGGTGTGAATTGATAGTTAAAATGAAAGTGGAATGACTCCTTTAGCACAAAACCATGATACATGGAATTCCAATTTTTATTCCAGCAGGTTACAATGCAGTTTTTCCTGAAATAAACGGTAAGCAGATTTTATCTATATGGTGTGAAGAGTAAATATTCTATTGTATGTTTTATTCAATTGATGTTTGTGAGCAGCAATTTCCAATATTAGACAATATTTTCCAGTGCCATTTGCTTCAGATAGGACCCTTAGAAGCATGAACAATATGGAATTTCTTTGCTGTTCAGCATAGGCTCCCTTGTTTTAGTTTTCCTTTTCTAATCTTTGAACTTGACAATAAGATACAAACCAATTATTGCATTATTCATCATTATTTCTGATTGTCGTGGCAATGGAACGAATCACTGACAAAAGTCTGAATTTAGAGAAACCATCTGAACAAATCACTGAAAACAAGTCTGACCCCAGAGAAGCTATGTGGAAAACAACAAAGGAAATAGTCCTCCTTCCTTGATCAAAAGCCATTGGCAGTTTACCAACAGGAATAAAGTAAGCTAATGTGGGTGTCCTAGCAAATAAAAATGTATAGCTTGTTATAGTTAAGTGTTTCTTGTGATGGGTTTTGTTAATCTCAAGGTAATGGAGTGAATGTTTATTTTCTTTTTGTTGGGGACAGAAACTACCCAATTTTTGCCCTTGCATGGGAGTGGGGATGTGTTGCATGAAGGATTCTCAAGTAGAAACCAGACAAGAATGCACGAAAATCAACCCTAGGCTAGTTATGGTAAACTCTCACCAGTTCACAGCTAACCTTAGAAGAGGATCTTATCATGATACTAAATGAAGGATTATGCTTTTAAAAAATCTGAAGTAGCTATGAAAGAGATTAATGAGAACACAGTTCTACTTTATTCTTCTAAAAATCCTTATCAGGCTAAGGGAATATACTTCTAATTTATGCATTTCAATCAACCATCAACCGACATTACCCTCAGACATATCCCAGCTCGATGTGGTGTCCACTGAATGTGCTTTGGCAATGCCAATTCTCCATCCAATCAAGGATGACATCATGACATTCCAATGTAACGTTTGGGTTAGAAGCAAGCCACCGAATCATGATAAATCAATGTACAAATCTAAGTTGCTGTAGAAACTCATGCAGATGTATAGTAGACAATATTTTCCAGTGCCATTTGCTTCAGATAAGATCACAGAACATCAAGATCCCTTTGCCAAATCCTCGACAGTGGAAAGTGGATACAAAAATCGATTCAAACAAGGAGCAAAAAGCAATGTCTGGTTGGTGGTTTTGTTTTAGCAGAATAGACAACATCCTCTGACAGCACTAAAGTTAAATTGCCAATCAAACAGGAATAAAGTAAGCTAATGTGGGTGTCCTAGCAAATAAAAATGTATAGCTTGTTATAGTTAAGTGTTTCTTGTAATGGATTTTGTTAATCTCAAGGTAATGGAGTGAATGTTTATATGATGTGCATAGTTGACTATTTCCAAATAAATGTATACAAAGAGTGAACAATGCAGAAATATTTTTGAATGAAAACTATCAACTGATTTTTGATGGACATGAGTAAAGTCAACTGTTTGACTTTGATCATATCAATCGTATTAGGTATTCCACTATAATAAGATAGCTTGCCATCACATTTATAACAACTACAAGTAAGATTCTAGAGTCTGTTCACCAGAAACAAGACAATCATGATGGCAACACTCTGCATTAGTTTAACACACAGGAATAAAGTTTAAATTATCAAGAAAGCATATACATAACTGAATTAATTCAATTGGGAAATAATTTTGAATCAAATTTATAAGACTCTGTATCTGCTCTGTGGCTAATGTACAATTGATGGCGGAGCATTTTCTATCATGGTCCATGGATGAAATAGAAATTAAACAAAAACTTAGAAAGGAGATTAAGGCTATTACCAGAGATGAAGTAGTTCAGAAACGTCCAGAAATGTTCCTGAAAGTTGAATCGTCCAGAGACAAAATAGAGTAGGCCAAGGCTTTTTTTAGGAAGTGATACAAAGTATCTGTATTTAACATTGTTGTGTGAGTAACCAACATAATCTATATAGTGCTATGGAAATTAATATTCTCTGTGGGAAAAAAACCTAATATAATCCTTTCTACTGGTTTTTTATTCAACATTCAATTGGAATTCCTGGAAGCATTTGGAGGAATACAAATTGCAACTACTGACAAAACGTTATGCCCTATCGAGTTGCAAGAAATTGATTATTAAATTTCAAGATGCTCTTGAAAGACTTGGAAAGAGGCTTGGATGATTCCTTAAATGGTGGCATTGCATACTCAATGGATACAAATGAGAAATCCAGAAACTCATCCAGTGATGAATGAGAGCAATTGTCATCAAAGCATACAATACTATTTTATTAATGTTTGGGTGTTTTTGTTGTCTTCGTAATTCTGAGTATTGGAGGTCTGGTAAGGCATTATTTCTCAATCAAAAATACATACAAAAGTCGATTGGGCTCTTCATAATAAGTTTGTAAAATAAAATCATGAACAATATGAATTATACCTCCCAAGTCAAAGACATATCAGTTGAGTTAGAAGGCCGTCTCAGGTTTCTAGGGGAACTGTTTTTCATAAATTTTCAAGAAGATTCTACAATACAAGAATCAGCAAGGGCATTTATAGATGGTGCCCTGTCCAATCAAAGAAACTCTACCAAGCAAAACCCTGCTGATACACATTTAGCATTAGCTCTAAATCTTATTCTGTGCTTTTGATGGCTAGTAACTATAGTTAGACAAATGAGACCTGCTAACAATTAGACCACAGTTTATTCATTTATTAAGTCTGGTGTACATAGCTTGATGAGTGTGTCCTAGCACTCTAGTGTTAGCAGATAGAATAAAAAAATCGCAATTCCAAATCAGTTATCATGATTTCAAGTTTCACGGGGCCAATTCGACAGCACAGTACATGTAGCCTAGTAGGGAATTTAAATTCCATGTTATCACTTCACCAACACAGAGAACATATAGCCTAGTGGTATACATGGATACAGAAAGAAACAGGGCATTTGGGCTTCTAACAGTTTAAAGAGGTGGAGTTTAGCACAGCTCCCTTCAAGCGTTAGCAGATGCATAATCAAGGAAAATTCGGGGAGGCGGAAGCCCCAAGTTTTGGACAAGGAGAGGGAAAAAATTCAGAACAAAATTGGAGAGTAAAAAAGATAAAGATATACACATATTTTGATGAAAATATATAAGCATTGGTCAGTGCCCTGGGTGCGACAACATGACCTCCCTTCAGTCTGTTTCACAGAAATTAATCACCCAGTAGAGAAGCAATGAACCCAGCAGAGGTAAAAATAACCTAAATTGGGCTGCATGAGGGTTTTTATAGGCCTTATTAGACAAGTTTGATTCAGTCAACTAAGTCATACTCATACTCAGAGGTCAAACTCGCAACAAACTCTGTCAAACTCTGTCAACAAACAAGTTTGACTTGGACAAGTTGAAAAATCAAACTCTGTCAACAACCAAGTTTGACTCGGACAAGTTGGAAAAACACATTTGCCTGACGACTCATTTCAAACTTGGCTAATGGCGGGTTCAAGCCACAATCCTGGCAACACTGGAAACTTTCCCTTCTATGTTCTGAAACTACAGATAATTTTAAGTTATCCCCTGTGCAACTTCTATGCATATGATCATGTTAAATTAAGAACTTCAAAAAGACACATTAATTTTATTTTGCAGGAGTACTAACTACATAACAAAGGAAATCACTGCATGACCCAACTTACCACAGTCAGGACCTTCCTTGTCATCTATCACAATGTACTGGTGACCATTAGATTCTAGCCATTCTCGTATGCCCAAAGCATTCTCAACACACCCAAGAAAGTTTGGATTCAGCGAAGCATATTCATTGCCTTTATAAAAGACTCCAACAATTTCATTACTTCCTGCAGGTGCCTGAAACATAAGACCATATAAATTAGAAAAATAAGAAGCAGAGAAGAAAATACAATCTTGTTAATGAGAGTGATAATTGAAACTTGATATTGTTTCGGGTTTCCAAAATGTTCAAATCCATAGATGGTGCTATTGAAGGGTTCTATGCAAGAGCTTCTAACATTACGGCACATAGATCAGAATAAATGTAAACAAAATCGTCTTGGACATCATTCATATATGATATAACCCTTCGATCACCAATTGGATTCACCATTGAGGAGAGTCCGAACACTAGTCTTTTACAAAAGCATAAAAGTAGATCAATGATCAAGATAAAGGCCTTTTGCAGAAAAATATCAAGATCAGGAAAAATCAAATCAAAATACAATATGCCTTTGAGAGCTCGAGATAAAGGCCCTTTGCAGAAACACATCAAGATCAGGAAAAATAAAATCTAACACAAAAAAGAAAATTATTATCTTCACATTAATAGGATACTTTCTGAGAGCACAAGATAGGAGATAGGGCCAGGGCAAGGTAACCTACAGAGATTGTGCCTTAAAGATCTTTATAACGGGTAGCACTAGAAACTTACAACAGCTGATGGAATTGCAAATTTAAAACATGTATTTAGGTGATAGAGGTTTGATGGTTGTTTCAAAGTGCTCAAATCTGGAAGTATTTTATATGAGCAAGGTGTCTAATTGTCCTAATCGAGGTATTTATGCAGTTGCAAATGCATGTAGGAAACTGAGAAAGGTGCACCTTGATAGTGGCAAGTCCAAAAGAATTGGCGAGGAAGGGTTACTATCCATTGCAAACAAATGTCATCAGATGCAAGAAAAAACGGCCTACGCGGCCCTCATGCAGCGAAGAAAGACACGTTTCGTGCTCTGCGGCCCTTGTCGAAACCCTTCTCCCTTCTCCGATAGCCCATCATTGTCAGTCATTGCCAAGAGTCTCATCGCCAGGAGGCCTAGCCTTTCATAGCCCATAGCCAGATCCTCCCTCTCTCTCTTCCAGCCGGTGGGAACATGGCGCACGTAGCATAAAAGCACACATGGAGTCAATTAACATAATAAATCCATCGATTCCAAAACATCCAAGAAGACATCCAAGAACAATAAGACATCCTCCATCGGTTCGCAAACAGCCAAGAATCCATCGAACCTGGCATCGGCTATCAGCTATGACAACTGGCAATGACAGGTCCGCCGCCCTCCTCAGCACCCGCGCCCTGCCCTCTTTTTCTTTTGGAAAAAGAAAAAAGACATTTTTCCATGAAAAAAAACATATTAAACCAACGACGGAAAACACCCCAATCGTCTAACACAGAATCAATGGCTCAGGATCGCACACGTGACATTTTAGGGATGTCTTTCTCAGAGAGAATGCCTTACGGCGTAAATATATCATACCTACGGGCTTCTATGGCCAAAGAAAATCATCACGGTGCTAGTAAAGGTACTAAACGAAAAAAAACAAACAAATACGAAAACATAATAGAACATCCTTACATGTTGATCGTTACAAAGCTCATAGCAGAAACATCTATTCATACCAATTGCAATTTAAATAATTACAAGGGTAGAACCAACTTCTTAATGCTTGTATAGTCATTTTCACTATGAAATAATTGTTTGCTCTGTACCATTTTCACCATTTTTAAATTGTTGTATATAGTTCTTAGTATTAAATCTAATACAACGGTCATGGAAAATAAATAGATCTAATACAAATGTCACGGAAAATAAATCAGTATCTTATAAAAAAAATTCACAAGTTCCATGACAAATATTTTCCGTCAAATGTATCAAATCTGTGATATTTTAATCGAATCTTCACAAAAACCTGAAAAAATTAAGAAATAAGGAGTTAAACAATTTCGTTGCTAAGTATTATGTCAAATAATTTCGTTAATATATCAATCTTTTTTAATTAATTTAATAGACTAGTCTTAGAAGAAGATTCAAATTTTTGTTTAACAGTGCTCAACATTTTCGAAAGTCCAAAGTTATTTTTCAAAAGTCTAGAGTTATGTGCGACAACATTAACACCACTATAGTCTAATATAATCTATATGACTTCAAAGGGTTTTGCCATCGTCAAAATGGAGATACTGAATTATGTTCTCCAAATAGATTATTAGAGAGTTCGAAGGATTTTCCAATCAGCAAAATGGAGATCTCCTTTCCAAGAGAGGCATATTGTACTTTGCAACATATGTTGACGAATGCTCGGAGTAAATTATTCTTAAAATGAAAACAACTTCAATATTTATTTTGAAGAGATTTTTCATATAAATAAAATATTCAGTGAGATACTAAGCATTACAGTTAGATAATTTTTCCTCTGCAGTTAGGTGGAATTCTATATGGAAAATTTGAGAATAAAAACAGCCACTTTTTTTTTTTTTTGGAAAAACACAAGATGAGATCCTATAGTTTTTAGAGGAACTTTGTACAACAATCTGTGTAATCCTAAGGAGATCCACCTATGTATTTTCTACTTCCATTTTAGAATGAAAAGATTGCATTTTTTCTTCTGAAAAAAGTTGTAAAAGATAAGAAAAAAGGCGAAACGAATCCAGTAAGATTTGCAAATAAAACGTCATCAGAAACTGCTCGGAGAGGAACACATAATTTCTGGCCATGAAAGTTCTGATATCCACGCTTGAATCTCAAAAACGATAAAGGCTGCTCAAAGCTTCAAAAGATCCTAACCCATAAAACCTTATCAATTAAAATCCACTACAAATTCAAAAGTAGAAACCTAAGATTCACACCCTCGCTAACGACCATGAAACATCATTTATCTTCACGAAGAAGGCTTCCAAATGCATGCAAATTATCTATAATGTACCATGAAGTGATAAATATATGCTTCAAAATGCGGGAACAAAAATTAAAGATTTCTGAGGCATTTCCATTAGACTCCAGTTTGAGTGTCAATTATTGTTTTCGGCTGAGAATTTCAACGAACAGTCACAAAAGTAAAGATTGACCAATCAATATATTAAATGGTAAAATATAGAACCTCAGATCCATCTTCCATGTTTTCCTTTTTTTTTTTTAGAAAGAAAAAGCTGAATATATCATATTGAAATAATATGATATCATCTTCCATGTTTTCCTATGCATTTCGAAAATATGATTAAAACCTCAAAATCACACTTTCAAAGTTCAAACAATAGAAATCTTGGGCAATGAGGTGATAAAAACTAAGCTTTCAATGGAATTATTATTATTATTATTATTATTTTTAAATTGGGAAGGATTGACACAGAGTCTATACCGTCGATAAAATCAACGACAATTTTACCTTAAAACGTCAAGAAACCAAGGAAGATGCCACACAACAATTTCCTCCCTCAAAATGAGTTTATTCTCTATCCGGAAATGCCTTGAGAGATGAAGAAGTGTAACTATCACATAACTAATTGTAAATCATTAATACCTATTTTCAATCTCATGGAAAAGGTTATTGCCATCATTTAACACCTAAATTAAAGACACACAAAGTTACAAGTGGCATGCGAGGGGAGTTCTTTTCACAGGGAACACTTTGTGGCATAATTACACTAATGAAACGATAGGCTACATACTCTCTCATAGGGAACTAATTTCATTATGTATGTGTTGTTGATCTAGATGAGAAAGTTAGTGTTTACTGTACTAAATTCCAATTCAGAATAGTAAAGAAAGTGCTTGAGGATTATTGAGTTAAATTGCAACTTTTACATGCCTTTTTTTGTGTTTTTATGAAATTCCATGAGCAAATTAATATAAGTAAACATTGAACAACAACATAGCAATAATACACTCAGCAATTGATAAAGGAGTTCACCCCTCCTGGGCTACGTCTCCTCTATCCAGCTTCCAATGGCTTGACCCAATCTCATTATGCTTGAAATTCTTTAGTGATAAAGAATAAGTAATTCTGCTGACAAAGAAAGTGGCTAGTTTCCCCTTCCAGAAAACATTCTTCTAAAAGAACTCTCACTCTAAACACACGACAACCTACAGTTAGTCATGAAACAATTAGCGAGCTAAAGGGATCTCAAATCAAGACCCCATATTCCATCTAACAATGAGTATAATAAGATCAACAATTCACTTGAAGTACTAAAAGAGACATTTCCTCAAAGACACAATGAGAAAAGAGAAACATGAGCTACACAATAGATGTCTCAGCTGCTGCAAAAAACATATGAAGGTTGGAAAACCCCTACAAGGTCCTCTCCATTCTCGAAAGCCTTCAAAAACAGATTCAACCTCCTAGTTTATCCTAACAGCCATAGACTCCAACCTACAAAAAGTATCTTCAAAAGTGCTCCAATGGCTCTAAAACCTATTCCATTAGTTTCAGAAGATCCAAAAACGCCAAAGCAGTCTCTTTTTGAGCTCCATTTGGATAAAAAATAAAGAAGTTGTGGCTTCCCCAAGTTTTGGCACTAATCGCACCACAAAATCCAGCAAACTCGGCACCGAACCAACAAATCCACCCCAAATTGTGTGAATGGAGCGACAAAATCATGGAAAATAAAGCGAAATTGTAGGATCATTAGTTTTCCCACTAACGTGCCCTTCATGGTTAAATTAAATGTTAGGGCCCATTCACATGGGCGCAGTTACCTCTGGCGGTTAGCGCTAACATATAGCGCTGGCAGTGACGGTTAGTTGGTGTGTTCACACGGGACCGTCGCAGTTAACCGCTAGTGGTTTATCCCCACTAATCCGCTGGTTAAGCCATAAAACTATGGTGATTACATTATATAACAAGGAAATATGGTATAGCTCGATGGTAGAGGTCCATGTTTGTTTCTCGAAGGTTGCAGGTTCTACCCTCGACGCCTCCACTCAGACCTTCAACCCATTTTAGTGGTCAGGGGTTGCCACGTAGCGGAATCTGGCTCGGTCATGTGTCAGCCTGTGGTTGACCACCTTCCAACCAATTAAATTCTGCCAAATGCACCCAATGAAAATTGCCACTTGGAATCATATGATTCACTAAAGGAGCCTGTTGACTAGTCAACCCTTTCCACATCAGCATGCCCAGCTAGTAGTACTGACTGCAGAGTCAGCATGCCTATAAAATTTTTGTCTATTTGATAAAATGATCAGAACACAATAACTTGATCATTTGACATTAGTTTTCCAGGAAACGAGTTTCGCTGGATTCAAAATGACGAGATCTACATGGTTATTCAGGGTCCACATTGATCCGACAACTTTGAATTTTTAGCAAATTTTGAGCTCCGGATCATGCTTTCCCACTGGAAGCTTTTAGACCCCAAAAGCTCTCTTTCATTTTTTCAATAATTGAGGGTATAGTTCCCTCAACTTTCCAATTTCGATTCATTTGACCTTGGAACTTCTCAAGCTGATATTGAACTATTTGATGTACCAATTGGATTTGCTTAATGAACTTCTTAGCTTTGTCTATCACTATGACTATCAATAGCAACATCCCTCCAAAAAATGAAATATAATGATGATCTTCTACAAAATATTTACCAAGGATTAAATCTAAAAATACTTTGTCAAATAACCTAAAGAAGCTTCACATGAAAATACTTGTGTAAATGAGTGTTTGACACATTTGTAACATATTGAATGTGCTACAACTACTCATCTCAAAATTTAGGATGCTTACTAAAATATACACAAATAGAAATCCATATTACAATATGGAATGCTTCACATGAAAATACTTGTGCAAATGAGTGTTTGACACATTTGTAACAGATTGAATGTGCTGCAACTACTCATCTCAAAATTTAGGATGCTTACTAAAATATACAGAAATAGAAATGCATATTACAATATGGAATAATTTTGTCTCCCAATTTCCCATACAAATTGACCCATCATCAAACCAAAATAGCATAACAATTCCAAAGAAAACATTGTTCCATATAAGTGATTTATTCACAAACATTATTTTTACAAAATGTGCAACTGTGGGGTCATGCAACAAGTAGAATACAAAATCAATGCAATCTTTAATTAGACAAATAGTCCAACCATTTCTTACCCAACCATGGTAGGGAATTTTCTTTTTGCACTTCACTTCCTTCTCGAACTGAGTCTGGAATGGTTATGATAATGCCTTACACATTCCTCTACCTTCTCCTTCTGAGGTGATTCCATTACCTATTTGTCCTGCTTTGGATGAAGATATGGATACAACTTCCAACACTTTTCAATCAAATGCTCGCTTATGTTGTAATGAGTGCAAAAGCTTTTGTGAGTTTTTCTTGGCACAAATGTCTTTAAACTTGGATGAGAATTTCCCTTCTTGGTCTCATTTCCAATTGACATATTCATCTTCCTGACTAATGTTTTCCTTTTGTGGCGCTTAGCTACACAATGGTTAGGCGCATGACAAAAAGTGCACGGAAAAAAATTCCACATGTTATTCAAATCATCATGTTGTTTGCAATCATCAAAAGCCTTTGAATAATTAGGACGCTTATATCTCTTATGGTTATCCTTTGGCTTATGAGTTTGGCTAGGAGAACTTGAATGGCGAGAAGAATTTGTATTAGCCTCTTCTTCAACTTGCTTATCTTTCTTTGGAGAAGTCTTGCATTTCATGTTCTCCTTTTGCTTCAAAAACCAAGCTGGTACCAATTCTGGATGCAAATCCCAACAATTTTCTTCCTCATGTCCTCTCTTATGACAGAAAGAACAAGATACCCAAGAGATATCACTGGAAGACCATTCTTCTTTTTCAACGTAGCCTAAACCTTCATATCGAGGTCTTTCCTTTGCCTCAATTGGATGGACAATGCCCTGATTGTTCACTCCAAGGCCTCCTCCCCTGTAACCCATTTTGGACAAAAGCGTTGTTCCTATGCCTTTGCTATGCTTCTGAAAGGCTGCAAAAGAGCTTAAATCAACATTTTCATGTAAAGAAATTGCATGTGAATGCCTACCATTTTCCTCATCTTTCATCTGAGGGACAAAAATGCTCTTAAAATCTTTCCTAATTCTTGAGGTGTCTCCTTGGAGTCGTGGTCTTTCTTCTTTCATCTCCTTGGACTTTGGAGCTGATAAAACCTCAACCTCAACATCATGTGGACAAAAGGTGCAGATTTGGCCATCTTCCTTCTCTGAGGGACTTTCTGCACTAGCCTCTTGTGGGTACCCATCCAACAATTCCTCCTTCTTCTCTGCTCTAGATGAAGCGGTGGATGATGCTTCAAAGGAACCTCCTTGTGTCCCTGGTACATAGAAGGCTTCCTCCATTTGACAACAGCCCTAGGTTATGTTCTTGCCATGTCCACAAGCTTGCTTAGTAATGGATGGACTCTTTTCTTGCCATATCCACAAGCTTACTTAGTATGGAGGGACTGTTTTGCTCCTCTTTGCTCTATGTTCTCTGGTTAGAGAAATACAATAATGTCCTCGAATCTTACAGACTATCATGCTTTAAACTCATGCCCATGCTTACTGAAACCTCCATTGCAATTTGAAGTAGAACTGATTGATAACCATGGATAGCCCTTTTTGCAAGCAATATATGCTCGCCTCAGCTTTACAACTAAATTGTACTTGAATCTTCGCTGCATCTTCCACGAGCCCTAGCAGAAGTTAAAATTTGCAAAAAAAAATAAATAAATATTAACATTCTAAGCCAAGGAAGCATCGAATGGTTGCAACTGTTTGAATCGTCGAAAGGCCATGGGCGCCTTTGCAGCTAAATCTCTTTTCCCTGCATCTTCCAGCAGCTTTCCATTGGAGAGAATAAATTCGTGATGGGGCACGGAGGAATTTCGTAGAGGAATCCGAGAAATTCTAAACATGGAGAAACAGCAGACGCCGACGGCTTACCCAGAAACTGTCAGGAAGGATACGTGAATATGAGTTAACCCACACTCAATAGCTATATATAGTATTTACATGAGATATGCTGCAAAGAGGAGAATTTGAGAAATTCTGGCTTTGTGTATTTCTGAAAACCATTCGAGCACTTTAATGTAAGGTTTTTCCGAAAGTAGCCGATATCAGTTTGAATTTAGGGTAAAAGATTGAAGTCCATGTTCGTGCGGCTTGTATTTGTGTTATTCTGACGGTGTCAGCACTTCTGCGCATGAAAAGAATGGTTATGAGCTCCACCAATTCCAGAGACCCGAGGAGATTCTCCCCAAGGGGATCGCCTTGGTGTGAGAATTACGGGCGATTCAATAATGATGACGGAGACGAAATACAGGACGATGTTTTCATTATGCAGCCCAAGAAAACGCCACCGGATATTTTCGACAATAGCGATGATGACGAAATGCAGGGAGGTCTTTCCTCCTGCTTGTAATAAGAGGTAAACGCTCTGATTGATTTCTCGATATGTAACGACATATAAGCTTTATCCTCGCATCATAAAGAACCATACAGATCATTTGCACATGGATTCTACAATGAGAACTTCATGGTAATTATCACTCTTAGATTTGTGTGTTATTTTGGATGCGTGGTTTTTAAATCTTTGAACAATTGTATGTGCGTTGCAAAATATCTGGCGGGTTTCGAATTGTATTTCAATTGGGGAGGACAAGGATTATAGAATCTTTTACATATCAACATTAACATATTTATGTTAATTCTAAATTTATTAAACGAATAGGAAATTATGTTAATTCTAAATTCTATCAGAAAATAAGTAAATTTAAACACAAAAACGAAATTTCTTGTCGATTGAGAGTTTCTGGTCTAAGAGAGATTAATGTTAATATACCTTTACTGAAATTATGATAATTAAATAAAAGGTTGTACTTTTCCCCCCTAATTTTATATATAAATAAACATAACAGAATCAATGACTTATGTGCCTCGGAAGATCCAAAGTTTCTTCTGCCTTTTAACTAATTTTTTCACGGAATATGCTTAACCAAAATATAAAATTTTCAATTAAATGTTAAGAATATTATATAAAATATTAAAGTTCAATCTTTAATAAGTTTACTTATCTATTTATTAAATATTTGATATTTAAAATTAATGTTTTCATTTAAATATGCATATTATAAATCATTTAATATTAATTGTATTAATATAAAAATTATCTATTTATTAAATATTTGATATTTAAAATTAATGTTTTCATTTAAATATGCATATTATAAATCATTTAATATTAATTGTATTAATATAAAAATTATATCAAGCTTTTAGAGGGGTTTATTTAGCAAGCCTCTTTATTCATGAGTGTGTCTTGGATTCTGTGATCTATCTAAGAGTATAGTGGTAGTCATCTGAATTGATTTTGGGTGGTGTGGTTTACTTAAGGATATAGCGGTAACACTAAGGAACTAAAGGTATAGTGGTAATAGTTGGAATCAACCCTATGACTTGATGTAATTTAACTAAAAATATAATAGTAATGGTCAAAATTAACTCACTATAAAATGAGTACCAAACCAATTTCTTTAGTGAATATATATATATATATATATATATATATATATATATAAACTTAATAATAAATAAATTATAAAAAAAAAACTATCAAAACATGCCATATACATTAACAACGTCTTTATTCTTAAATTGGTATATAATATACTAGTATAGATCTATTTTAACCACTGATTTACCAAGAGTGATCAAATCTCAAACTTGAAAAAATATTTACATGTCAATTAATTAAGATACATAGATAGTGTTTGGTAAATATGTGACTAAGATAGATCTATGAAACATAGCTATGTTATTTTACCTTTTAACTACATTAATACACACACATATATATAAACACATATTTTTTTGTAGAAAGAGAAAGTTCATATTATTAAACATATTACTTAATATGAAATTCAAACAATTTATTTAAATTCTATATTGAGGTATGTATAAGAAAAATATAAAAATTTTTAATGACTTTATCTCTATAAATATATATGGTTATTTAACTCGTATTTTTTTTTGTTTGTCGGACTAAAATTATTTTTATTATTTTTTTTAGGACATGACATACTTAAATATGTCCCTCATGCTCAATTGTAAAATGGACCCCTCGCCTCAATAAAGAAATGGAATAGAACTTCTTTAAATTTAATAATACATGAACAAAACCTTTATCATTTTATCATTGAAATGCTATATTGGATGGAAGAGAGCTTCTTTAAAATTAATGATATATTAACAAAACATTTATCATATTATCAATGAAATGCTATGTTATTTTCAATGTAGATAGGGATTGCAACTTCTTCGATTAATTATTCAACATTATATTTTTTAAAATTGTTGGGTATAAAAGTTTAAGTTTTAATTCAATTTTCAGTTATTATTAATGAGTTTATTTTATTATATTTGTTTATAAACAAAGTTAATTACTTTGACTAATCAAATTTTAAATGTGTTAATTAACTATATTTATTAATGTTGAACTTGTTAATTAATAACATTTATTATAAAAGTAATTTAAATATTATGAAATAATTAAGATAGATTTGAATTAATTAATGGTTAATAATATTTTAGATGAAGCAAAAAAATTAATTTCTTACTAAAGGACAAAGACTTGCATAATTTTTTGTGGATAGAAACCACTAAAAAGCTTGCACATTTTCATTTTTATTCCTATTTTAGTTCTATTCATTAAAGTGTTGAGATCGTGGGTAGTAACAACTCATGGTAAGTGTATTTTTTTTTAGATTTTGTTCCTATCTATTTTTTATGTAAAAGCTTGTTTAAATTATTGTGAATAGTACTTGATGGTAAATATGTTGTTGATTTGGGTATGAAGTGTTTTCAAGGATTTTACTTTTTGGTGATTAACCAATATAAATCTAAAATTATCTAAAAATCATGGCATCAATATTGCAACTGCATCCCAAAATTATGACAAAAAAATCTAAGGGAGCTATCCACATGGCATTGTGTTATGCAAAGGATATAATAACAATCATTAGGGAATATGAACTAGTGATATTGCAAATAAATAATTTAAATATTAATAAAAAATAATAAAATTCAATCCATAATGTCAAACTAAATTGAATGCATAATAATAAGGTATAATAAGAGGAATCATACTTGCAATTGGATATAGCAAAAATTTGTTTAGTGAAATACATCAAAATAAATGTAATAGTCTATCTATTATATGTTTTGGAGATTTTTAGGCATATTTTCGTGTCTAATTTGCCTATATTTTAACAGGGATTTGTTGGAATCATAAGATTAAGTTGTGAACTCTCCACAATCCAAGTGCATTAAGACTTTCTTTAGGATGGTGAATCTATAGATATAATCTAAAACATATTTTAAAAAACAAAATATCAAAATTTCACCAAATATTGTTTTGCGAGATTCCAACCAAAAACTCCAATACTTATAATAATTAAACAAATCCACAACAAAACTCCAACATAAACATTATCATCACCTTAGTATACTACACCCTGATCACTATATTCTCAAAATTTTAGTATGCAACATCAAACTATCATCATATTCTTGTGCTACACCCTTTGATCACTATCTTCTAGAAACATTAATTCTAGAGCCTACCTACTAGCCATGATAAATTCATGGTTGCATGATTGGATGAGGGTTCATGTGGGGCATTCACCTTTACTTCTCATTTTATGAAAAAGTGTAACAAACCTGGGTTAAAAGTTCATGTAATAAAAGTTAAAATAGGAAAAATAAGACCACAGTCAAGGGACACTTATTCCAAGTTGAATGTTGGGAAAAGTATCATAGTCAATATCAGTTAATGTGTTTATGGCTAAAGGGAAATTGACAAAGGAAATGACAAAGGATTTGAAGGAAAAAATGTATTTTGGTATTTTATTTATGAAAATAAAAGAACTTATGAGAAAAAAAGTTGAAAGGTCATAGGTTGCATGTGAGGAGGAAAATGAAGGAAAGCAATGGAAAATTGAAGAAATTAGAGGAATAAAAATAAAAAGACATCAGAGCATCAGTTGGTAGATTTTTTTACAATTCAGTTTTGGAAATGAGTGGCAGAGAGGAGAAGAGAACCAAGAGGAGAAGGAAAGCAAGCAAGAAAAGGAAGGAAAAGGAAAGCAAATGAAAGAAATGATCAAGAAAACAAAAGTTGGATCAAGCATCTTCAATCTAGGAATACTTGCAAGTAACAGGTTGCATGTGTGATTTCCTACTTGGTTTTGACATGCATGGTATGTGCATGTTAGTATTTGGTCCTTTTGCTATCATTGGAATGGAATTGGTCGGATTTTGATAGTGGATTTTAGCTTAGTCTTTCCATTTCCAAATAGCCATGGTGCGAAGGGACTTTTCTCAGTTTGAGCTTTGGATTGTTGAAATATTTTGGATCCAGGTGAGGTGGTCTTAAGAAAATTCCCAAACACCTAGGAATCCCTTAATCGATAATGGTGGGATAAATGTTAAATGTTGAGGGTGGAGACAGGAAAATTCCTCAAGATGTTGGAGAAGAGATTCTGAGGAATTGAAGCTTGGTTTGGTTTTGTGATCTTGGGGCCAATTTAGATGAGATCATGGTATGGTGAGGGAGGAGGTGGTTTAAAATATGGATTCCCTTGGTTGGTTATGGATTGGTTTATCCCATGATGTCCCACATTCATGCTTGTAATATGGAACATGGGTGATTAGTTGAAAGAAAGATTTGGTTCGTTTAATCTATGGTTAGGTGGTACGTGGAAGTCCCAAACCTGGTTGGCTTTTTCCTATGATTAACAAGATCTGTGTTTCTCTTTATTTTGGTGAGTAAATGTACTTGTTATTATGTGGCTTTAAATATTGCTATTTCATTTGTATTGATATGGTTATATCTTGGTTATAATCATGGTTATTTGATAATTCTTAGTCAGGGTTGTTTCCATGCTTTTACTTGTAATTGGATGACTAATGAATTCAAGACCTAATTGTTGTTATACTAGCTAAGGTTGGAAGGAAGTGACCCTTCTTGTTAAACCTTAGATAATTTTTCAGTCCCTTATGTTCATACTTGCATTCATGACCTGTAGGTTGCATATTTTCCAAGTGTTTGATGGAATGGCAGTCATGATTATACCAGGGTAGGTCGAGTACTTGATCAAGTTTGCTATCAAAATAATTACCTTCAAGTTTGTTATGAGTTCTGGGCAAAGGCTAAGCCCGAGCCCTGGAAAATAGGCTTAAATCTTGCATTCACTGGAATAAAAATGACAGAAAAAGTGTACAGGTGCACTTAGTAAGGCTCATGGAAGCGACTGGAGACCCATAGTTTCTTTTAGGCCTTGGAAAGGGAGCCGCTAGGGCTCTAAGTCATGAAAAAGAGAGTTATCATAGGGGTTGGACACTTGGAGGGGTTGGGTTGCTCTTGGAGGTTTTGTAGTACTCGAGAGAAGTTAGTAATGTCTTAAGTTGTTGACTTCATTTCCTTAAGGTCATATAGGACACTGAGTCTTATCATAATATGCCCTCAACTCATATTTGCCTGTGCAAAATGGTGAAAGTGGGTAGATATGAGAGAAGGTGGTATCAGAGCGGGTTGAGCTCTCTCGGGTCAATTCTGATGTTGTCAATATTGTGGTTGTCATGCATGGGGTTATCATATACAATTGGTATGGTTATGCATGATATTTTTATGTTGTTATGTTGTTATGATGATGTGTTGATATGATTATATGGATATGCTTATGATTATACATGCGCATGATAATGTGGACTGATATTGTAGATGAGATAAGCCCCCTAAATATCATTAATTTATGGATCTGATTTTGGTAAATATTTGGTTTATCTTACATGATAAACTTGCATGAAGAAGAGAATTAAAGATGACGAGAAAAATTGTAGACTACAGTTCCTGCGAGTCTCCCTACAGATCAGTTGGAAAGTAAGGAGAAGAGTATTCTCCTCGTATATAACATACATTGAGGAGCTTTAGGGAAAAGATCAGAAGTTAAAAAGCAGATAATGACAGGTTGGTTGAGGTTGAGGATATACCTGAGAGGGCTCAGGAAAAGTAGGTAGAGGTTAATTCAGAAATTCTTTAGAGCCTATTAGAGTTGCAGAAATAGGGACAGCTAAGGATCAGTCAAGAATAGGAAGAGAAAAATAATGGAGCTTATGGAAGCAAGTCTCAATCCATATATAAGTTTGACAGAGGGGACACAGTTAGAGGTGGAAGATTATTGGATACACATGATAGGTAGGCTAGTATGTATGGGAATAATTATACTTCCTCATTTAGGAGATATCATCACAGTCATCACCTTCATCATCATCCTTATAACATGGGTGAGTATTTATCGGAGGAGTTCAAGAAATTCAAGCCTCCTACATTTGATAGAGACATGAAGAAGGAAGAATATGCAGAGGTGTGGTTGCTTGGGATGATGAAATTATTAAGATTACATAACTACTCAGAGAACATGAAAGCCACCTTGAGTCTTAAAGGGAAAGGAAATATTTGGTTGGAAGATGTGAAGAATGTCAAGGGAATTCGGGAGGAGTTTTAGACACTCTTCAAGAAGAAGTACTTGTTTGATAGGTACTATGACGAGAGGGCTAAGGAATTTTATGAGCTGCATAAGGATTCTAAGATAGATGATGAGTACACTAGCATGTTACTAGAGCTATTGAGTTATGTGCCTTATCTCAAGGATGAGAAGGCTAAGATTCATAGGTTCATTAGTGGGTTTCCAACAACATATATAGACTAGATATAATTTGATGAGCCTAGATCACTTGAGGAAGCCATCTAAAATTTGAAGCATTGTTATGAGAAGTCAAAGCGTAAAGTTGAGACTAAAACATGACTTCAAGGGAAATGAGAAATTTAAAGGGAAGAGGTCACTGAAGCTAGGTATAACTTAGGATGCATGTGAGAAAGAAAATGTGGTTCCTTACAAGAAGTTCAACACAATTGAGAAGGGGCATGGGTCGCAACCTAGACAGTAGCAGACTAGACGTGATGGCAGGGGATCTTTGCAGTGTTGGATATGTGGCAAACTCCATTGTAAGAAGGATTGTCCATTATACTAGGGAGGTAGGCCATAGTGCGTAGGAGGAGAAGACATTTGGGGATTTTGGTGATAGCATTCCTCGAATTTATGTAGTTGTTGAAAAGAAGCAGGAAGATCATCAGGAATCCATTATTGAGATGGAAGGTAAGCTATGTGGTCGATTTATTTTTATTTTGATTGATCCTGGATCTAATTATATTTATGTTAATCCTAACCTGGTGGATAAGTGTGGCTTGAGAAAGTAAGTGCATGCAGAGTCTTGGTTGGTGAAGTTTGCTACAAGTACTAAGAAGAGAGTTCATCGCTGGGTAAGAGCTTATGCATTCGAGTTGAATGGTATGCCTACAGTAGCACACTTTAATTTACTTCCATTGGGATCATATAGTATGATTTTGGGTATGGATTGGTTGTATCTTCATAGGGCCAAAGTAGATTGTTATGAAAAGGATATTCAATGCCTAGATGATAATGGGGAAAAAGAATCTTACAGGGAAAGAAGAATCCTATATCAGTGAGGATGGTCAAATCTATGCAGGCTAAGCGAAGTTGCACAAAAGGGTGTGTAATATTTGCATATTGTATTTCTGGTGACAAGGGTAAGGATGTAAATGATGTAGAAGTCTTCATGAGGTATCCTATATTACAATAGTTTCAAGATGTGTTTCCAGGAGAGATTACAAAGTTTCCTCCCCATAGAGAAGTATATTTTTCTATTGAGATCATACCATGGGTACCACCAACATTAAAAGCACCTTACAGGTTGATCACACCAGAGTTAGTGGAGTTGAATTTTTAGTTGAAGGAAATTCTTGATAAGAGATAGATTAGGCCAAGTGTATCACCTTGGGGTGCTCCAGTATTGTTCATGAAGAAGAAGGATGGTACTCTTAGGTTTTGCATTGATTACAGGCAACTATAAAGGGTGACGATCAATAATAGATATCCATTTTCGAGGATTAATGACTAGTTTGATCAGTTGAAGGGAGAAATAATGTTCTCAAATATTGACTTGAGATCAAGATATAATCAAGTATGCATCAAAGAAGAGGACATCTACAAGATTTACTTCAAGACCACGTATGGGAATTATGAGTTTTTTGTAGTTCCATTCATTTTGACTAATGATCTTGCTACTTTAATGTGCTTCATGAATAATGCGTTGCATACTTATCTAGACAAGTTTGTTATTGTATTCATTGATGACATCTTGATATATTCTAAAAATGAGGAAGAGCATGCCAAAAATTTAGCAGTAGTGTTGAGGTTGATAAGAAAACATTAGTTGTATGCCAAGCTTAGAAAGTACAATTTCTTTCAGCATAGGTTCATTACTTGGGAGATGTTGTTTCCAAGGAAGGCATAGTAATAGATCTAGAAAAGATAACAACTATCATGGAGTGGTAAGATCCTAGCAATGTGGATGAAGTTAGATCATTCATGTGGTTAGAAGGTTACTATAGGAGGTTCATCAGGAACTTCTCACACATTTCCTACCCTATTACATTATTGCATAGGAAAGGTAATAAGTTTCAATGGACATAGGACTGTGGAGTCAATTTTGAATAGTTAAAGTAGTTGTTGATGAATTCTCTAGTGTTAAAGATTGTAGATCTAGATAAAGAGTTCATAGTGTGCACAAATGCTTGCAAGTGAGGGCTTGGTGGAGTCCTTATGCAGGAGGGATATGTGATATTCTATGAGTCCAAAAAACTGAATGAGCATGAAAAAAGTTATCCAACTCATGATCTTGAGCTACCGGCTATTATTCATGCCTTGAAGATGTCAAGATATAATGTTCTTAGAAATAAGTTTTTGTTGATGAGTGGTCATAGCGGGTTGAGATATTTGTTTAACCAACTAAATCTAAATTCCAGGAAAGCTATATCGTTGGCCACAATCAGTGAGTTTGACTTCGAGATCAGATACATCAAGGGTAAGAAGAAACTGCAGTTGAACCATGTTGTAGCAGTGAGATCATATGGGACATATTTACAATATTGGATATCATAGGCAGGACAATAGGATGATAGGTACATATAGCTTATGCATAGGCTAAAAGGAGGCTTATGTCATCAGGATTTATAATAATGTCTCACAGCAGATGGCTTGGTGAGATGTAGGGACAAGATCTATGTGTTAGATGACAGTGAAATTAAGAAGCGTATCTTGAGGGAGTTTCATGTAAATCGATATTCATGTCACCCAGGATATCTAAAGATATTGACAATAGTGAAGAAGTTCTAATATTTGTCGAATATGAAGAAGGAAGTGGCAATATTCATGGCTAGATGTTTATACTGTTAGAAGATGAAAGCAGAGTGTAAGCATCCAAAAGGGTTGCTTAAGCATATTCAGGTTCCTGAATGGAAATGGGAGATTATTTACATGGATTTCACTACAAGTATTCTTAGGACATCAAGGCAACATTATTCTATCATGGTTGCGATAGACAAGTTGAGCAAGGTAGCTCAATTTATTTTAGTAAATACTACTTATTCAGCTAGTGAGGTAGCAAAAGTCTTCATTATGGAGATCGTGAGATTGCATGGTGTTTAATAGAAGATTGTATCAAACAGGGATGCCAAGTTCACTTCCAAGTTTTGGAAGGAGTTTTTCTAGCTTTAGGGATAGATTTGGCCTTCAATAAAACTTATCATCCACAGATAGATGGATAGATAGAGAGGGTCAACAAGTTACTAGAGGATATGTTAAGGGTGTATGTGATGCACCGATAGAGGATATGGGAGGAATACCTTCCATTGGTTGAATTTGTTTATAATAAAAGTTATCAGGAGTCATTGTGGATAAGTTTGTTTGAGGCATTGCATGTGTGGAGTTGTAACACTCCCATCAGTTAGATAGACCCAGTGATTAGGGTACTTATTTGACCGAACATGTTGGCAGACATGAAATAGGAAATGCAGGTTATATAGAAGAATATAAAGGTATCATAATGCAAGAAAAAGAGTTATGTATACTAACAAAGGAAATTTAAGAAGTTTCAGGTTAGGGAGCATGTGTATTTTCACATCAAGCGCAAGAAGATATCCTTGAGGATTGGATCATGTGTCAAGATAGCACCACGATATTGTGGGACTTTTGAGATCCTTGAGAGGATTGGACCTGTGGCCTACAGACTTGAACTGCCTCCGATAGTGAAAGTCCATGATGTTTTTCATGTTTTATTGCTTAAAATATATGTAAAGGATGTTAATCACATCATTGATTTGTTTGTAATGCAAGTAGAGAAAAAAGGATAATTCCAACCAGAACCGCAGTGCATATTGCAACAAAAAAAACTCATGCTCTAGAATAGAGAAATCAAGCAAGTTAAAGTGCAGTGTAAGCACTGTGGACCTGATGAAGCTGCATGGGAGATGGATGATTAGATGTGAGCTATATATCCTTCATTGTTTTTTGATGAAGGAAAATGAGTTTTTGGTATTGGTACATATTTACATATGGCTTCTATTATAAATATCGCCATGAGATTTGTGATAAAGCTCAAATAAAAAATATGGTTTTCATGTTGTTATGTTTTTCATGATGGTTTTGCTTCTAAGCGGGTTGCTATTGTAAACACTACAATGAGTTGGGCTATAAATCTCCATGGGAAGTATGTTTTTGTTTTTAGTAGTTTTGTTGGTTGTAGGTGTCATAGAACGCAGAGGACGGTGTTCCCCTAAGAGGGAGGGATCTGTAACAACCTCGAGTTAAATGTTCATGTAATAAAAGTTAATGAAGGCAAAATAATACCATGGTCAAGGGACACTTATTCCAAGTTAAATTTTGGGTAAAATATCCTAGTGGGAATCACTTGATGTGTTTATGGCTAGAGGGAAATTGGCAAAGGATTTGAAAAGGAAAAAAAAGAATTTTGGGATTTTATTTATGAAAGTAAAGGAAATTAGGAAAAAAGGTAGGTGAAAGGTCACAGGGTGCATGTGAGGAGGAATATGAAGGAAAATAATGGAAAATTGAATAAATTAGAGGCATGAATAATAAAAAGATGTTAGAGCATCAACTTTTATCTTTTTGTGAATTCAGTTTTGGGAATTACTCTCGAAGAGGAGAAGCGCACCAAGAGGCGAAGGAAAGCAAGAAAGCAAAGGAAGGGCAAGGAAAACAAAGGAAAGTAGGGGTAAAGAAAGGAAAAGTTGGTTCTTTTGGTTTTATTGTCATGGACTTTATCAGGCTTAGACAATGGATTTTGGCCTAGATTTTCCATTTCTAGATAGCCATGGTGTGATGGGACTTTTGTCAACTTGAGCTTTCCATTGCTGAAAGCTTTTGGATCCAGGTGAGGCGGTCTTATGAAAATTACCAAGGGCCTAGTGATCCCTTGACCAGTAATTGAGGGACACATGGTAAAGTATAAGGGTGGAGACAGGAAAATTCCTCAAGGTATTGGTTTATCCCATGAGATCCAACATTCATTCTTGGAATATGGCATGGGGGTGATTAGCTAAAAGAAAGATTTCGTTCAGCCAATATTTGGTCGGAATTTGACAGTTATTAGTCATGTCTCTTTCCATATTTTTGCTTATAACTAAATGAATAATGAATGCAATACCTGATTAGTTTTATAACAGCTAATATGAGATGCAAGTGACCCCTCTTGTTAAACCTTAGATAGCTTTTTAGTCACTTATGTTAATATTTGCATTCATGGCTTATAGGTTGCATATTTGGCAAGCGTTTGAAAAAATTTCATCCATGATTAGACCAAGGTAGGCCATGTCCTTGATCATGTTTGTTATCAAAATCATTTCTTCAAGAATATTATGGGTTATGAATTTTTCATAGAGTTCTAGACAGAGTCTAAGCCCCAACCCTGGGAAATAACACTAAGTCTTGTAGTAGCTGGCATAGCACTGGTAGAGAAAGGCCACAGATGCACTCATGAAGGCTCATGGGAGTGACTAGAGACCCATAATCACTTGGAGACCTTGGTAAGGCAGTGTTTTTGGCTTTAAGTTAGCAAAAAGAGAGTCATCTCATGGGTTAGACACCTAGAGGTGTTGGGTTTCTCCTGGAGGTCCTATAACACCTGAGAGAATCCAGTCGAGGGTCTTAAGTTGTGGACTCCATTTTCTTAAATTCATATAGTAGGTTGAGTCTTATCATAGAAGAACCTTAACTCATGTTTACCCAGACTAGCCATTGAATGTGGGTATATATGAGAGGAGGCTTGTTACAAAAAGGAATTCGTTCGGGTTGAGTGGGTCGGTATAATATTTAAAATAATTACTTCAATGATTAATATATTTTTAAAATATTGTATAATTTTATTTTTTCTATAATCTAGTAATATAATTATTAGTGAAAGTGATATAATTGTTAGTGAAAGTGAAATTGTAGTTTTGTATTATTTAAATTAATTGTGAGGGAAATTCTAGTTTTGCATTGTTTAAATTAAAATTTTGAATGTGTAAATTAATATGGAATGCTTAAAAAATTATTAGGATTTTTTCTTTTCTTTTTTAAGCTGAAAATTTTTCTATTAAATCATGTAAAAGAGAATCATCAAAAGCCCGTCTGAAAATAAAAAATGGCCTCACTCCAACTAGATTTGTTAGATTTTAAGTACAAGAAAAATAAAATAGAAAGAGACTAAGTAAGGCAAGGGCTCAAGTTGTCCATAGCCCACTTTGCACAAAATATATAAAAAAAAATACAGAAAACCAATATTCATCCTTACATTTGAATTGGATTGGGGGAATTTTCCTTTGGAGCTCCATTGTTATCATTTAGTAGTGGAAATATTCATGAATGTGTGATTCCACATGAGCCATAAAAGACTCAAAACCATCCATGCGATTTTAAAGTTGTTGTTGAGCCCTCCGCAGGGAAGCTTGACGGTCAAGAAAATGTCTTTGATTATGAAATATATCCGCAATAAAATTGACCAAGTATATATGATCCTCTTGCTACTTTTGGGAAAGCTGGTCTATAGAGTGTTAGAGGAGACGAATTTGTGCCTCAATCTAGTATAAAGGAGCTGGTAGGTCATAATACTCCTCCATTTTTCCATGTTATGATTTACTATTTTTAGACATGGACTATTTTGAGACTATATGGCTAGAAAATCCATGTTAGATTCGTGAAATAATGTGACCAATAAAATTAGTGTGATGTAATTAGTAGATTATTAATAATAAATAAAATGTTGGAGATTACTCGGGAAAGAAGCACTAGAGTTAGAATATTCTTGCCAATATGGGAAATGATTATTGGAGTGAAATTAAAGATAAATATTCCCTTAAATATCTTCTAAAAATCAATAGGAGGAAATAGGTAGGACTTAATATGATGGGAGAGAAATATCTATTAAATCACTTAGTTGGAGAAACATACTAATTTTGGGAGGAATAAATAGTTGTTGGAGAGAAAGACAAGATTTAAGGAAAAAGGAAAATAACATTTTTTTAGAAAAAAAAAATAAAGAAAAGAAATAAAAAGGCCTAGGCAAGTGGGTTGGGAGACCCAAAAAGCGGGAATCTACTATAATCTGCTAGGGAAGGAAAAACTTATAAATGTCAACCTCAAGAATCAAGAAGGTTGTTGATTCCGTTGGCAAGGCTATCATAACTGAGTGGGGAACCATTGGATTCAGTTCTTGGTAAGGAGGAATACGCTTAGTTCCTGAGTAATTTTTGCAACCAAAATTATGGTTAGGATTATGGTTTTTCTGAGTTATTTTCATATTTATATCTAAATTTTGTTTGCACTTAGGAATTGATAATCTACATAGTCTCTCAATGATAGGGAACTGATTTAATTTTGTATGTGTTTCTTATTGATACGTAGTGATGATGTTTGACTATGTAAGTATATAATATTATGAACTGTGAGAAACCCTTAGTGAAGCACATGAGAGATGAAGAATATTATTTAGATATAGCTATAGGTAGGTATAAAATTATTGAAGGAAGTTATTTATTTCTATTACGATAAAAAGAAATACACCTGTTCAAAATTGGAACCTATCTTTATATATGAAATACTTATAATAAATAAATTCAGTTTACTTTTCTTCTTAAAATGAAACTAGTTATATGCCATCGTGAGGTAAGAAATAAGCTCATGTAAAGTTTAGATATACTATAGAAGATATACAGCTAAGAAAGTAATACTATACCAGAAAAAGATGGATTTTCAATCCCAATTCAAAAGTTCTATTCCTACAGTTTCCTATCAATCTTAGAAGGGAAAAATAAATTGACAAGGTTAAAAAACAAAAGAAAATACTTGAAAGGAATTAACAAGTCTCTATTGTGATATTAAGGACAAGGTCAAATACAAGTAGTGGCTATATTATATGCATGAAATCATTTCCCTATAGATAAACATTCGTATAGAGAGAAAACACTTGTAGACTGTAGCTTTATAGGATTCGATAACACATAAGAAAATTGATTAAAAATCAAGCACCAATATCAAAGTTGAGACTTTATATGATTACGAGTATGGAAGGATAGAGTCGGGGCTTCGATGGTAAAGATGGTAAAGAATTAGAAAGAGTTTACCAGATTTGGATAGCCAACATGATGGAGTTTTCATCAGTAAACACCTAATGACCATTCTCTAACAAGAAAAAATGCAGATATGGGAAGTGTAAGGCCTTCGAGTTATTGGTGTGACGGGCGCCGATGAGTTTTCGTGCACGAGGGTGCGGGTGGGCACATGGGCGGGTGCCTGGGCGGGCACCCGGGCACGCACGAAACGACAAATGCAACGTTTGTGCGAGCCGGATGCGACGATACCATGAAATGATGGAACGACACTTGGGTAAATGCGGCTAAGTGTTGAGATATATATAACGATGCGAAAAGAGACTTGTATCATGTGCAAGCCGACTTGGAAGGAGCCCTCATGGGGTGCATTACATGTGGTTTGGGGATCGGCCAAGGGCTGCTACCCATATGTGAAACCCACGCAAGGAAGGCTATAAGTATATGAGCCTTGAAGCTCATTCAAACATCAACTCAAGCACTTCACTCTAAGGAGAAGTATGCAAGGCACAAGTGCACAGAAATACAAGGGGTAAAGTGCATAGCTCATGCGCAGAGCTTGTGAAGTGCGCAGAAGTGAACGGTACTTGGAAGGTTAGAACGAGGGTTGGGCAAGGTGTGCCCGGGTTGGTTCTAAGGTGCAGAAATTGTGTAAGACTTGGTGAAGAGAATTAAGTGGCTCGGGTGAGCACTACTCTTTGTGCAAGGGTGCACACAGTTGTAAATGCAGCTTGCCTCTCTTTGTATTATTCAGTTAAGTGTGAGACTTGGTTCGGCCAAGACACAATTGTTTATTGTAAACTGATATTCTTAATAAATTGTCGAGCAAACTCACATTTCGGGGAGTTGCCCCTCCCCTTTATACTTGTTGCAATTGTTGTTGTTCTTGGTATAATTGCATGATGATAATGAATGAGTATGGGCTTCATTAAGTATAAAGGATAATTGCAAGCTTACTTGGTTGCGAAACACAAGCTAAGTAATGTTAATGTGAAAGTAGGCGTAGTCCACGAATGTTAGTATTGGTGAAAAGAAAGCGTTCGGTGGTGCCGCACCTTGCCACAAGTGGTTGGAAGACTACCGCAGGTGTAGGGGCGTGACAGGAAGTATCTCACAGGAACATAGACAAAAAAAAAATATAATAATGCGTAATTAAAATGGTAACTAGAAATTATGCAAACCAAAGGTTGCTTATGTCATTAAACATAAAAAATTACATATATACAAATTTAGATGTAGGAGTTTTGGAAATGTAGGTAACCAATGAAAAGGAATTGTGTGTACAATATATTATAAATTTACCAAATGAAATTATATTCGAGTGGAAGTGAAACAGGCCGACCCGCGAAAGAATTATTTCAATTTTTGGTTAAGAAGAAAAATAATGAGTCATACTGATAGTAGAGCACCAAAACATTTAGCACACGACATGCACCATAAAATCATCAATGAAGTATTGAAACCAAACATTAAAATAAAATACCTTTAATTTACTGAAAATGAGATTTATCTCATAAGTATTAAAACCAAACATTTCCCAATAGAAAAACCTCGGAGGTTTCACTGCAGGGTATACTGAATATATAATACTAATGAGACGTATAGAATCTATAGCATGAAAAATATACAATTTTCACATCAAATGTTGCAGAGGGTAAATTACAAAAAATAACCATTAGGTCACACTCATAACTTTCATACCACCAGCACGAAAAACTTTTCCCTAATTTCACTGCCCTAGTAGAGGAGGGTCGATAACAACCACTCTCTATACCAAGAGTTGAGTATACCAAGATAAAAATATTCCATTGTGCCTTGAGGACTGACAAGGGCTTGTCGGTCTGGTCTATAGACTTGATAAAACACCCTACCAAAGAAAAATAACACATAATAGGATAATGTACACCAAGGAATCATGAATTTCCTCTTGAGACTAAAGCAAAAGGCATGGGTGAATTCACCCAGCCCTCACAACCATTTGGAAAAAAATTATGGATAAAAATCCATCCTAGAAAACAATCTCCAGTAACCAATTGGGGAAATAAATGAAAACCTTATAGGAGGTTACTTGGTTCTATGCACGAGTAAATCCCTTTCTAGAGAAAGCTATCCAACACTTCATAGAAAAATACTGGTCTCTTAGAGGCATGAAACAAATGAAGAAGGGAGGCCAAGAACCCCAGTAAAAAAAATATACCAACACAAAATTATAAGCAAAAATATGCATATAGAAGGAAAAAGGAAACCAAAATTACCTTGAGGGAAATACGTGAATGTATTCCATGAAATTTGTTATAGCACTAGTGAAATGGAGACCAAATGGCGTTATCATGATAGACATGAGAGTACCCCTTGGATGATAGGAGAAGGAACCTAGTCAATAAAACAAACACATAGGAATTTGAGTAAATAAGGAAGTGAAGAACATTAAATTAACTTACTAGTTTCCTTCAGGAGATAAACATGAATTTGCAGAGAGAATATCATTGCCACAGAACTTGGTAAGAAAACATAACTGGCAGGGTAATAATACCTATAATGGTGGTGCTCTACCAGCATGACACAACACAACCAATGAGAAACACAAAATGAAAGGGAAATTACCTTGATGCATATGATAGGGTTTAGAGAAATGATTTTCCACCATTAGATGGATACAACAAAATACCCACCATTCTTATGGTTCAAGTACTACCATCCATGTGAAATTCACATGTGTTCGTAGGAGGTGACCACTTTCAATTCACTCACGAAACCCCTTGATTGTGGCTTCTGAAACCTTTAAATATCCCTTGAATTTCCATCGTGGTAATAATTGAATAAACTAAAGTTAATGACCAAGATGTATAAATTAATTAAGGTCAAGTAAACCCACCATTCAATATCATCGTTTCCATTGCATCTATGTAATGAAACATTCACATATACACCTTACATTTCACTTGTGTGCACTAGAGAGAAGGGAATTAGTTTGAGCTGTTGTTGACCCCATTTCTCTATAATAAGTACTAACGAAAGTATGTATGGGATTACCTCAATGGAAAAATAAATTAGGAATGTGTTAACCTTCAGAGGGGAATTTTTTTTTGACAAATTTAGGTATGTGACATATGGTATTAGAGCATCAGTTTGAACATTGGGCCTACCTGGTATCACCACATTTGGAATATAGATATGAGTATATTTGGACATTAACTTTGCAATGGTTATACTAATGTTGAACTGTTTTGAATTATAAGGTACTCTAGCAAAGGAAGGTTACAAAACAGAATGGCAGATGATCCAAATTTACTTGCAATGTAGGGAGATGGAATCTATGTGGAATGGGAGGAGTAAATACTCGACCAACAACTCAACTTGTGGATATCATGAGGAGTTTAAAACATGAGTTGATTCATCTCAGAACCAACAATGAACATTTGCTAAAATTTAATGAAGAACCAAAAAATATGATAAGGGATCTAACTGAAACATCTAGTCAAATAATAAGAGAAACAGGAGAAGATGGAGGAAAAATACAACCACTAAAGATAAAAAATGTTGAAACCAAAACAAAACATTCTAAAAGTTGGGATGAATCAAACAAAACTTATCCAAAAGACACATAATAGAATAAGAAAGTGGTGCTGCAAGGGGAGTTTAGAAAAATAAAACCCTTTACATTTGATGGTGAAAAACAAAAGGATGTGGAAGCATGAATCCTCAATATGAGAAAGTACTTCTAATTTATGAGTATGAAATTAATTTGAAGGCCATAGTGACCATTTATCAGCGACAGAGAAAAGTTGTTCTCTAGTGGGAGGAGGTTAAATCACTGCACTCATTGGAGGAAAGCACTGTTTCTTCGGAAGAGTTTTAGAAAGTTGATGTAGATATAAAATAGATGTGGGAAGAATTTTTATTGAAACAAAATTGGATCTATTTCATTTTTCCAACTTATTCGTGATTCCTTCCAAATTTTTACTATTTTGTATATAAACTTTCTTGATTAATACATAAATAGATATATGAAGGAGGTAACCATGAAACATATCTTTAATATTTATTGCAAAATTATTATTAATAATTTAATTTAAATTGACATGGTCATTGAGTTGATATAAAATAGATGTGGAAATAATTTCTATTGAAACGATATTGTATTTGTTGAATTTTTCCATTTTGCTCTCGAGTTTTTTCATTTTTTCACTGTATTTAAGCTTTTTTTTTAATCAATTTTCTTGATTTAATATATAAATAAATTTAATTTTTTGAAGCCTATATTATTAATGTTAAAATCCTTTATGTGTTATAATTTCAACATATTAATATAAATTTAACATATTGATATATTTAAAAAAATATTGACATACAACCTTTCTTACATTACACCTAACACCTACACATTTCCCCACACCTCTTTGCCCAAGTTTTATAACATACAATTAGTTTACCTTTAAAATCACCTAAATTTTATAGAGGATATTTAAAATCCTTAGAAGAAATGAAATATTTTACAAAATGTGGCCAAACATTTTACAATTTGCAAATTAGTGACTAGTAAAAATCACATCAATTTAATCAAAGAGATTTAGAACAGTCGGGGAAGGAGCGGGCTGTTAAGGCGCTCCGTAAGCAAAGGTCACCGGTTCTAGTCTTGCTGATACCAAAAAATCCAGCAAGGTTTCCGCTGGTGCGGCTCAGGACAGGTGCGATCCCTGGGTGACTTTGACAGCTTAGATGCCCCTAAGTCAATCCAACATGGTTTCCGCTAGTGCGGCTCAGGCTGTGTGCGATCCCTGAGTGACTTTGATGGATTATATGCCCCTGAGTCGTGGCCTGTCAGCCACAAGGTAAGCGTGATTTTCAGGATTCACCCACTTATCCACCAAAAAAAACACAACAATTTAAGATGAATTTTCATCCTTCAATTTTTTGTAGTAAAACCTATAAATATCACTTTTGTTACTATTTTAAGGTTTAACAAAGGCTTATATGTCTCATGTACCAAAATGCTAATATGGTAGGAAGTTTAAAGTATCTGCTAGAATATTTCGCATGCAGTTAGTATTGTCAAGTGGATACATGGAAGATCTACGTATAGATAATTAGGTAGCAATGGAATGGGTATTTCGGTATTGTATAGGAATATGTGTTCTACGTATAGATAATTAGGTAGCAATGGAATGGGTATTTCGGTATTGTATAGGAATATGTGTTCGTTTATGTCATCTCTAATAGAGGAGTAGATATTAAGAAGATCTTAATAAAAAAAAGTTTTGAAATGTATATTCCCTTTGGATTACAGAAACATGAAAAATGTGCTTTAAAAAACGATTAACAATTTGTTGTCAAAAGGAGAATTGTTGAATAATGAAAAGAAGCGGATAACAATTATTTTTATATTATATTCCCAAATAAATAGTGCCCAACTTCGTTAAAATAATTGCTTATAAAAATTAAATGGTTGGTTTTTTAAACCCATAAAAGTAAAAGCTCATGAATCACGAGCAATAAAATTGATTTCTCACACTTTTTTTTTTTTAACAATTTGTTCGTTATCATTATTTTTGCTCTAGTTCATTAATTCTAAACAAAATAAAATAATATACAAAAATATATTATATATATTAAATATTTTTTCTTAAAATTTCAAATATTTTCTCACTGGGCACTTAGCATATTAACATTTCAAATATTTTTCTTAGTGGGCACTTAGCATATTAACATTTCAAGAGACTTTTTTTGGTTTTTTAAATTTATTTTTAAATGTATTTTTTAAGATGTGCCAACTTGTTTTTATGTACGAACTTAAGTTTCCAAGAGCTTGGAGCACATGAATATTTGTGTCATTAGTTTTAAAGAATAAATTAAAATAAGATAATAGAGTAATTATGATTTATTATTATTATTATTATTATTTTTATTTTTGAGATAAGTGGATTTACAATTTTAAACATTAAAAATGAGTGTTTTAATAATATGTTCAATTACTATTTATTTATTAATGAAACAATTAACTTTATTTGATATTAAAATTTAAAATGAGATAAGGTATGTTTTTGGACATCCCCTAGATTAGTCTAGGGAATTGTAGATTTACCATGGTTAACCAAAAAAAACTAAAAATGTAATATTTATATGTTGCAAATAAAATTTAAGTAGTTTCACAACATTAACACCTTATATTTGTAAAGAGAAATTTAGCATTTAGTCATGAAATTTTGGTAGGTCGTGGAATCGCATGTCACACCTCACTCTAACTAACTAAAATTTTGGTAGGTTGTGGAATTGTATGTCACCTCTCCCTCTATCTAACTAACGGGTATTGTTTATTTGGGGTGGATAACCTTTGTATTCCTAGGTGGTTTTTTATGTTAGTAGTTGGGATAATTTAATATTTTCCTAGCAGGAGATAGTGGTTATTTAAGATTGATTGTTTTTTGGTTATGGGGTTGGAAAATTCAATGGTTCGAGAGTTCTCTCCGGAAGAGGAAGCACTTGTTGAAGTGGTGATTCATGCGGAAGAAATCATTAGACATCGACTAGGAAGATCCTTGTCTTAGTCACTGAAAATGATGGAAATGACGCCTCTCATCAGGAGGCCTCGTAGTGGCATATTACATCTAGGACTCCAAGATGAGATAAGGTGACAAAAATTTAATGGGAGGAAGAAGGAAAACATATATAAAGGTATTGAAGTAGAAGCATAAATTGGTCTTATGACTAGATGTATTCTTGGAGAGGATTGAGAGTCTAGAGCAAAGACTTTGGTGGCAGATGGTCATATGCTTAGATGTTCGATGACAGAATGAAAGATTGGATTGAACAAAATTGGAACCATATTTTAAAGTATAGACCTAATGTCAACATTCCCTTCAACAAATGGTTTTCTTTCCACTTATTATTCTCAGAGGATATGGAAAAGATTATTGTTAGGCCATGTGTAAAAGACAATCGATTTTTATTACTCCAAAGGTCGCATGTAGGGTTCAATTTGCTACCAGAATTTCATAGGTGTCACATTGTCTAGGATAAAATGTTGGGCCTCCCGTTTGAACTATGGACAAAAGAAGTTATCATGGCTACTGAAAAAAGTTTGCGAGATACTACTACTCAGAGGAAGGAAGCATAAGATGTATGGATTAGAGGATAGCTTGGATCCTCATAGAGATGGATTACACATAAGGACTACAAGAGGAGATTGATCTCCATTGGCAGCCTTTCTCCTACAATAAACTATTGGACTATTTGGGAGTCCCTTTCTATTGACTTATTGTCATACAATTGGTCACCTCAAGGTTGATTTTCTGGATCAACATAAGGTGAGACACCAAAGGGTTTCTAAGTAGGGGAAAAATTAGGGACACTATACAGTGTGACACTGTTGGGAGAATTTCTAAGAGCTAGCTTGTAAAATATCAATGATTTTGGGAAAAATGATCATATCCTTAATTAATTTGAAGGTCGCATTCAATCTGCTAATGTAGACAATTGTCCAAATATTGAAGGGATAAGTCTACTTAATGATTCATGTAGTAGTCTTGTATCTCACATCGGTTATATGGGTTGGCAAGGCCACAATATTGAAGATACATCTAGTGAGGGTGCAGATAGGCTAAAACATTATGGGGTTCCAATGCTAAATGAAGGGGATGGTAAAATTAGGTCAGGAAATGGAATTATGAGCTTAGAAGAATACTTCTCCTCTCCCATAAAATTTGGAGAACCCTCAATTTAGAGGTAAAAAACTACCCTCCCATGATTCAAAATTAAAATTTTTATAAGAGAGGCTTCGAATGGATTAGAGACCTTGACCATTAAAAAACCTTTTTTATGGACAATGAGATTTATGAGAATCCAAATTCCAAGAAATTTTTGACAAATAGGAATAAAAAAGGGGTAAAATTAAAAAAGCTATAAAATTTCCAAATGGTAAGTTATTAGATCTACAATCTTAATTTTAAGAAACACATGAGGATACAAGTCTTTAAAATTAAAAGGCCAACTTCAATGTAGGGTTTATGGATGTTGCTATAACAGATCATTGGTTATTAGATATCATGTACCCATAGAGTACTCTTTTAAATGATGATTTTTTCAATAAATGTGTGGGGATTGGGATCATCCTCTAAACATAGATCCCTTTGAAGTATGGTTAGAATGTACCATTTAGATTTTGTATTGTTTGAGGAGACAATGTGAAATATAGGTAAGGCATGGGAATTTTTTATCAAAGATTTATCCTAAATAGCATATATGTGTGACTAGTGTCACCAAACTATTAGGCGGTTTGGCTACATTGTGTAACCCGACTATATTCAAGCTTAGTTCTTATCAATTCGACTTGGGGATGATCTTGTTTGGATATCAAAGAGTGACTAAGAGAATGTTATAGAACATTAATTTATGTGCCCATTATTCACATAGGAAAGTATTATCGGAAAGATGTGAGTTTGGTGGATTATTTGATCTTATTTCTTTAGTTATAGATGGACACTTTAACTTTACGTTGGATAAGGAAGAGACATGGGGTATGACAGTGAAGGAGGCCCCCTAAGATCATACTTTAATTACCACCTTGCCCAAAAATCATTGGTGGATATTATGTCACCTTAAACTAGGCTGATATTAAATAAAAATAGAGTGGGTGTAGTAGGGACATCCAAGAGTCTAGATAGGTTCCTTATTCAGGTGGACATGATTAACTCTCTAGAGAACCTACAATCATGGGTAATTCCCTCTAAGGTCTCAGATCACTTCTTGATGTTTTTGTAATGGAATGGAGACACAAACTAACAAACTCTTCCTTTCGATTTTAATTAGAATTGGATTCAAGAATAGTAGTTGGTAGATTTGATCCACAGGACATGGCTCTTGTCACTCCACAACAACAAAGAAACCGTTATGGATATATTTTTCTCTTAAATCAAAGCTTTGTAATCTATGGTCTTTCATTGGGTAAATCTTAAGAAAAGGGATATGTTTAGGGAGCTTAGAGAAATAGAAAAGGAGATCAATATTTTTCTTGATCCTAAGGCCCCATGTTACTTCTTGGAGTTTTTCAAAGAAGGCCTTATTGACCCAGAAAAGAGAAAAAACAAGGTTATAGAAACTCAAGAAGAAGAATGGAATATCAAGAGTAGGGTAATGTTGGTGGTGAAACGAGATAAAAAAATAAGGTTTTTCATAATCAAGTGTCTTATAGGAGGAAAAGAATTCTATTTGGAATATAAAATATGACGGAGGAAATTCATAAATTCTCCTAAATTCTATTTGGTAGGGGCTTTTATTTTCCTAAATTCTCCTTATATCACCATTTTATTCTTTCCTTTATGTGGTTTTGGATATGTCCTATCCAAGTCACCTCCAATTTTAGACTTATTTTATTTTGTTTCCACTTTTTTTCTTTTCAGAACTCTTGTTTCTATGGTTTTATGGCTATACCTTTCACCCAACTCTTTTATCATCCTCTCTTGTTCCTCACTATCCTCTTACAAGAATTCATTACTTCTCTTGAGATGAGCCAACTCTTGTTGCAAATTTATGATGACATCCCTAAACTGAGATGTTGGTGGTGTACTTCCATTTTCCAACTCAACTTATAATTCTTCACTGACTGCTATGACTGGAGGGGGGTCCTATGCCATTATGTTGTAGCTTTCATCACTTAAGTATCTTATGAACAATACATATTATTATCAGCATCTCATATTTATACTTCTACACATATTTTATTTTAATATGATTGTTCCTTCCAATCCCATTGTTGAAAATGAGGCTCTAATACCATATGTAACAAACCTCCATTTTTTTTTTCCAATTTACAACCATGGCTTTACCTTAGTTGTTTTACTCTTATTGATTCTTATGAAATACATGATAAATTTCAATTCTTTTTCATACAATAATTGTATTTGGTAAAGGCTTCCTACCATGAATTAGGCTTGTTAATCCTACTTTCTATTGCTTTATAATTCATGCCCATCATGTAAATGTATCATATTAAAAAATGTTATCATGTGGTCCCCATCATGTAACTTATTCTGAAATCGCCTATCCTATGGACTTTCACTAATGTTAGGTTTATTTCACACTAATCCTCTAATCTCGAGTGTTATGGGCAATTTTACACCTTTCATATTTGATGCATGGTATCATAAGTCCTTATTTTAATTATATATTGATTATAAATATTGAGGCTCACCCAATTATGCATATGATACATTGGTATTGATATATACGCATGGGTTAAATGTAAGACCCCAATCTACATTAGGGTGACATGCCTCTCATTTTAATCTCTTGGCAAGTTGGTGGAAAATGGGTTATTGTTTCTTTCCATTGGGTGAATGCGTACCTAACAATATATCACCCTTGGAATTATTCATATGCCTTAGGTGTAACTGTGATAGTGAAAACACCAGGATTAGGTTTGTGAGACATATGGTAAGGTGCCACTTACACAATCCCATGTGATTATCACATGGCTTTTGTATCACTACCCAATTTATGTTCATATTTGTGTCATATTGTTCCAATGATGAAGAGCGCTCCTTCTATTTTTTTAACCTATAGAGATAGTTTATTGACGGTTTCATTTGGAAATTTTCATTTCACCATCCCAGTGTCGATTCTCTGTGATGCCGCCATGAAATGAATTCAAGGTATTAGCATCTAGGTCTTTGTCAGATGATGTCATGGCATTGTTAGGGAATTCTATCATTCATACTTGTCACATGTAAGTTATTTAAATCACCCTCTATTTTCGCTAATTATTCTTACCCTTGTAACTATGTTAATCTCTGGTAGTTCCCTATGACTATATCCAAATTCCTCACCATGTTGAGTGACCATCAGTTTGAACTTGGAATTGAACCCTCGGTCAGAATTTTCTTATTTGTCACTCTAGATGACTATATTTTTTGTTTTATTTTTCCCAATTTTTCTTGCAAAATTTCCGTTTATAATGTATAGGGCTACACGATTCGAATTAACATTCTGGTATTGTTATTTGTGTACTATGGAATTTTCCCTTTTCTTTTCATTTGAGGAGCAAGGTTTATAATTTGTTATTTTGGCTACCCCTGATATCAAAATTTTTCTATTGTTATCAAGATATGTATGGAATTGAACTTATGTGATTGTCATGTGTAGTTTGTGACTGCTGGATCTTTTTCATTTAAGTATGATATTGTACCCCTAAATGTTTACATTTTCTCTGGTTGGCTTTTACATGTCATTTTGAACCTATTTATTCGAGAGTCCCTACATTAGTGATGAAAGAGAAAAATAAAGATTCACATTCTCTGACCTAATACCTCACGCTTGTGTCCAGGTTAGCCCCTTACAGACCCCCTGTGCCTCAGAAATGAAATCATTGTGAAAGTACCATCCTTGTTGACTTAAGTAAATATTTGTGTGATTTTCCTTACTAGGATGATTACTAGCCCTAGACTTTGGGGATAAAATTACCACATAGTTGTGGGGATAAATTATAACACTGTTGGTACCCAACTGTTTTTGTTCCTAGCTGTAAATCTATGTGTACATTTGTAATCTGAGGTTTATGTAGCTCCATCTCTGGACTGAACCCAACACGGGTCTTATTTATTTGTAAGGAGTTCATAATTTTGTTCCTCATTACCGTGTTTTTCGCATCTTTCCTCTGAAGCAATGTATTATATATTAAAATATAATTTAGGGATATCCAGTCCCTGGTTTTCTAGTTACATGATGTTGTTTACTTATTAAAGTGTTTAACTTAGTTACTGGATTCATATTCTCTCTTTTATCTCAAATTTTTCTTACTATGTACATGTAATTCTTATGGTGTGTGTATACATCAACTGTCATTTCCAGAGTTCAAATGAAATAATTATTTGTTTGTTTTGATGTAATTGGGCAGATGTATAATACCTTTCTAGGGTTTATCCTCTGTGCGAATTCTTTATTTGTAATGTTTGCCTACTTACAGTTATTTTCATGCATGCAATATAATTTTAGGCACTAGTCTTTTGTAATTGTTTTGGATTGATTCCCATCAACGTCCACTCTTGGGATACTACATCAAACCTCACCTAAACAATTTTAAAGTCAAATTTGCTCTGCAGTCTGTAATTATTGCTTTAGTTTGGCATGATAATTATCTCGGTACAGTTTTAGTTGTTGCATGCTTAATTTATCACTCACTTCTCTACCCAATAATTCCTTATTTATACATTTTTTTCGATCACAATTTCCTGTGTAGCTTATGATTCAATGGCCAAAATGTTGTTATCATATATACTCAAAATAACTGTGAAATTTTCCAACGTAATAACTCTTAGTCTCGAACTTCTATGATCTAAAGGTTGATTTTCCTATTAAATGTTCATGCTCATATTCGGTCTGAAAGCATCAAAGCATGTGACTATAGGTTGATTTATTCATTTTGGAACCCTATACAAGGTACCTTTATATTTTAATTCTTGCTCGTCCCACCCTACTCTGGTTACATGTTTTGGTCACAAGAACTTGATGTAAAATATCTATAGCCTTTGGCCATAACTCCTTTTAAGTTTCTAAAAATTAATAAAAATGATTCATTACTCTTTTCAACATTTGGTTACAGAAAAAATTAAATTTAATTCTTCATTCGAGATGATAAGAAACTATTCTTATGCTCCCAATTTTAAGCCTGGCAATTTTATTCCCACCCACGGTTGGTTATAGTTACTTTTTATCCTTATACCTTATGTTGTCCTTTACAACGCTTCGATTAATCACTAGGTGTACATCTATAAAAATAAAAACAATGCTTCCAGAATTAATAAGTTATATCAGAAAATGAAACACACGTGTGAGGGGAAAACAATCTACCATGAGTTCAATAAAACTCACACACACAAATAAATTGTTACTCCCATATATGAAAGCATTATTTTCTAGAATCCTCTAATTTGCATTCCTATTAAACCAAGAACGTAGTTTTGATCTCTAATAAAAATAAATTAATGACAACAGTATTCTCCATTACCATTCTCATATAAACATTTACTATAATACATTTTCATAATAGAAAATCCATCGATGGCCACTAGTAGAAGAACACTTGGGACTTGACACTTTTCCTTTCGACCTTGAACTGAATCTTCTAGTTCCCCTCAAGATGAGATGTACTTTCTAGGAAATCAACAACCTCTTTGATCCCTTAATAATGTATTTTATACATTTTCTTCCATAACATATTTTTCCTTAGAGGCGCCTCGCTTTCATGGTTCTGACACCCACTTGCTTAGGATTTCTTCTTTTTTTTCTTTAAAGACCACTTTTCTCTCTCACAATGCTTTATTCCACGCTTACTTAACATCTTTCTCCAGTTAAGTGATTTAATGGATCTTTCTCTCCTATCTCATTAAATCTTATTTCTTACCTCATAGGGATTTTTCTTTTTAGGAGTTCTCATTATGAAATATTTATCTCAATCTCATCCACAAATGATATTTTCCAAATCGTTTCTACAAGCATTTCTTAACTCTACTAAAAATTATTTATTACATCATAGTAATTGTACTATTCACAGTGCATTTCAACCAAACATCGCTTCCTTCCATCCAATTTGATAATTACATCTACATAATAGTAAACCATTAACATAACCAATTCATACGGATATGACAAAAAATTCCACCTTATGTGCTCTTTCAGTCTGATGGACTCCTCGCCTAATCTGCATCTGTGAAGCCACACATATTCACTCCCTATTTCTATCTATATCATAGTCCAAACTCGGTAGGGCCCCTGAGGTACAGTAAAACATGCTTAGCTGCCTTCCAAAATAGTTTGGTTGGCCTAACCATAGCTTGACTCAACTCGTTGACTACATAGCACATATCTAGTCATGTGTTCACAAGAATTTTCGGTGAACCCACTAGCTGTTGATAAATGGTAGAATCCACTTCCTCACCTGAAGTGGCATCCTCCTTCCTCTAGTTTGTCACTAGTGGTGTCTCCATTGGTTTACAACTCTCCATGTGAAAATTCTGTAGTATCTCATTTTCATACTTTCCTTGAGAGACAAATAGTTCCCCATCGCATTTCCATACTTCCAATATGGAGAAATAATACATGAGACCCATGTCCTTCTTTTCAAATTCCCTTGCAAGGTCCTCCTTGCAAGATATGATTAGTCGTTCATCACCGGTTAAAATCAAATCATCAACATATAATACAATAATGATAAATTTACCTTTTATCAAGATATGATATATGTTTGCATCCAATTCACTTTTTTTGAAGCCAAAACCAATAAGACAGTTATCGATCTTAGTGTAGCAGGAACATGGTGTTTATCTAAGATCTCACAATGCTCGCTTAAGTCTATGCACCTGAGACTCTTAATCAAAAGTCTCAAAGCCTTCTGGTTTCTCGATGTACACCCCATCATCAATAAATCCATTGAGGACTATTGTTGTTTACATCCATATGGTTAATTTTCCACCCCATTTGCACAACTAGAGCAAGAATTTATATAATGGATCAATACCTTGCAACAGGAGAAAAGTTCTCCTCATAGTCAATTCCCTCAACTTGAGAGTACCTTTCGGCCACAAATCTAGCCTTATACTTCTCTATGCTTCCATATGATGTCATATTTACCTTGAAGATCCATATCGAACCCACAACTAATTTATCTATCAGCCTTGGGACCAATTCCCAAACATTGTTCTTTACAATGGATTCATATTCCTCCACTATTGCATCAACCCAAATAGGTTTCTCTATTATTTCGTTGAAATAGGATGGCTCAATCTCTTCAAGCTCAATCATTAGAGCCATGTAGCCAGTGTACCGATCAAGTGACCTTATCTACTTGCGCAAATTTGAAGGAGCGCCCACATTTTATACCTTTCCTAGATGGTTCTTATTGAGTGGTTGTATCCCTAGTCCTTTTTATACCTTCTCTAGATGGTTCTTCTTCAATGGTTGTCTCCACTCTCTTCTCCTCAATTTGTAGTTGCTCCACAACTTCTTGAGGCTCCTCCTTTGGAGCTAAAAGATCCTACTTTGGTGGGATTTGAGACTCCCTCTTAAGAGAGAACTGCATCACTTTCTCCTCATCAAATTTTACATCCCTTCGCACAACTGTAATTTTGAGGGATGGAAAGTACAAAGGGTATTTTTGGGGAGTTTCTGTGTAACCCAGAAATACCCCCAATTTTGTTGTCAGCTCAAACTTCTTCCTTGATTCTTTGGAGACATGGCATTAAATAGAGCCTTCAAAAATCTTGAAGTGCGACACATCTGGCTTCCTCCCTGAGAAAGTCTCCTCTGGTGTAATCATGCCGAGAATATGATGAGGACTCTGGTTTTGCAAATAGACTGTTGTGTTGCATGCCACATCCCACATATGAGGAGGTAGGCCTTGGTCATGTAACATCATCCTCATTGCTACCACAATGGTAAGGTAGAACCAATTGCAATTTAAATGATTACAAGGGTAGAACCAACTTTTTAATGCTTGTATACTCATTTTCACTATGAAATAATTGTCTTCTCTGTACCATTTTCACCATTTTTAAATTGTTGTATATAGTTGTTAGTAATAAATCTAATACAACGGTCATGGAAAATAAATAGATTTAATACAAATGTCACGAAAAATAAATCAGTATCTTATCAAAAATTTTCACAACTTCCATGACAAATAATTTCCATCAAATGTATCAAATCTGTGATATTTTAATCGAATCTTCACAAAAACCTGAAAAATTAAAAAATAAGGAGTTAAACAATTTCGTTGCTAAGTAGTATGTCAAATAATTTCGTTAATATATCAAATTTTTTAATTAATTTAATAGACTAGTCTTACAAGAAGATTCAATTTTTTGTTTAATAGTACTCAACATTTTCAAAAGTCCAAAGTTAGTTTTCAAAAGTCTAGAGTTATGTGCGAAGTATTAACACCACTATAGTCTAATATAATCTATATGACTTCAAAGGGTTTTTCCATGCTCAAAATGGAGATACTGAATTATGTTCTCCAAATAGATTCGAATATATATTAGAGAGTTCGAAGGATTTTCCAATCAACAAAATGGAGATCTCCTTTCCAAGAGAGGCATATTCTACTTTGCAACCTATGTTGACAACTCCTTGACGAATGCTGGGAGTAAATTATTCTTAAAATGAAAACAATTTCAATATTTATTTTGAAGAGATTTTTCATATAAATACAATATTCAGTGAGATATTAAGCATTACAGTTAGATAATTTTTCCTATGTAGTTAGGTGGAATTCTATATGGAAAATTTGAGAATAAAAATAGCCGCTTTTTTTGGAAAGACACAAGATGAGATCCTATAGTTTTTAGAGGAACTATGAACAAAAATGTGTGTAATTTTAAGGAGATCCACCTATGTATTTTCTACTTCCATTTTAGAATGAAAAGATTGCATTTTTTCTTCTGAAAAAAAGTTGTAAAAGATAAGAAAAAAGGGGAAACGAATCGAGTAAGATTTCCAAATAAAACGTCATTAGAAACTGCTCAGAGAGGAACACATAATTTCTTGGCCATCAAAGTTTTGATATCCATGCTTGAATCTCAAAAACGATAAAGGCTATTTAAAGGTTCAAAATATCCTAACCCATAAATCCTTATCAATTAAATCCACTCCAAATTCAAAAGTAGAAACCTAAGATTCACGCCCTCACTAACAATCGCGAAACATCATCTATCTTCACGAAGAAGGCTTCCAAATGGATGCAAATTATCTATAATGTACCATGAAGTGATAAATATATGCTTTAAAAAGCGGGTACAAAAATTAAAGATTTATGAGGCATTTCCATTAGACTCCAGTTTGAGTGTCAATTATTGTTTTTGGCTGAGAATTTCAACGAACAGTCACAAAAGTAAAGATTGACCAATCAATATATTAAATGGTAAAATATAGAACCTCAGATCCATGTTCCATGCTTTCCTATGCATTTCAAAAAATATGATTAAAACCTCAAAATCACACTTTCAAAGTTCAATGAATAGAAATCTTGGGCAATGAAGTGATAAAAACTAAGGTTTCAATGGAGGAATTATTATTTTTTTTTAAATTGGGAAGGATTGACACAGAGTCTAGACCGTCGATAAAATCAATGACAATTTTACCTTAAAACGTAAAGAAACCAGGTAAGACGCCACACAACAATTTCCTCCCTCAAAACGAGTTTATTGTCTATCCGAAGATGCCTTGAGAGATGAAGTGTAACTATCACATAACTAATTGTAACTCATTAATACCTATTTTCAATCTCATGGCAAAGGCTATTGCCATCATTTAACACCTAAATTAAAGACACACAAAGTTACAAGTGGCATGGGAGGGGAGTTTTTTTCACAGGAACGCCTTATGGAATAATTACACTAATGAAACGATTGGTTGCATACTCTCTCATAGGGAACTAATTTCATTATGTATGTGTTGTTGGTCTAGATGAGAAAGTTAGTGTTTACTGTGTTAGATTCCAATTCAGAATAGTAAACAAAGTGCTTGAGGATTATGAGGTAAATTGCAAGTTTTACATGAGTTTTTTTTTGTGTTTTTATGTAAATTCCATGAGCAAATTAATATAAGTAAACACTGAACAACAACATAACAATAATACACTCAACAATTGATAAAGGAGTTCACCCCTCCTGGGCTACATCTCCTCCATCCAGCTTCCAATGGCTTGACCCAATCTCATTATGCTTGAAATTCTTTAGTGATAAAGAATAAATAATTCTGCTGACAGAAAGAGTGGCTAGTTTTCCCTTTCACAAAACATTCTTCTAAAAGAACTCTCACTCTAAATAGACGAAAACCTACAATTAGTCATGAAACAATCAGCGATCTAAAGGGCTTTCAAATCAAGACCCCATATTCCATCTAACAATGAGTATAATAATATCAACAATTCCCTTGAAGTACTAAAATAGAGATTTCCTCAAAGACACAATGAGAAGAGAGAAACATGAGCTACACAATAGATGTCTCAGCTACTGCAAAAAACATTTGAAGGTTGGAAAACCCCTACAAGGTCCTCTCCATTCTCGGAAGCCTACAAAAACAGATTCAACCTCCTAGTTTATCCTAGCACCCATAGACTCCAACCTACAAAAAGTATCTTCAAAAGTCCTCCAATGGCTCTAAAACCTATTCCATTAGTTTCAGAAGACCCAAAAATGCCTAAGCAGTCTCTTTTTGAGCTCCATTTGGATAAAAGATGAGAAAGTTGTGGCTTCCCCAAGTTTTAGCACTAATGGCACCACAAAATCCACCAAACTCGCCACCGAACCTACAAATCCGCCCCAAATTGTGTGAATGGAGCAACAAAATCATGGAAAATCAGGTGAAATTGTAGGATCATTAGTTTTCCCACTAACGCGCCCTTCGCGGTTAAATTAAATGTTAGGGCCCATTCACATGGGCGCGATTACCTCTGGCGGTTAGCACTAGCATATAGTGTTGGCGGTGACAGTTAGGTGGTGCGTTCACATGGGACTGTTAGCGGTTAACTGCTAGCACTTTACCCTCACTAATCCGCTGGTTAAGCCATAAAACTATGGTGATTACATTACATAACAAGGAAATATGGTATAGCTCAATGGTAGAGGCCCATGTTTGTTTCTCGAAGGTTGCGGGTTCTACCCTCGATGCCTCCACTCGGACCTTCAACCCATTTTAATGGTTGGGCGTTACCACGTGGTAGCGTCTGGCTCGGTCATGTGTCAACTTGTTGTTGGCCACCTTCCAACCAATTAAATTCTGCCAAATGCACCCAACGAAAAACTGCCACTTGGAATCACACGATTCACTGAAGGATCTTGTTGACTAGTCAACCCTTTCCATGTCAGCATGGCCAGCTAGTAGTACAGACTGCATAGTTAGCGTGCCTATAATTTTTTTGTCTATTTGATAAAATGATCAGAACACAATAACTTGATCATACGACATTGGTTTTCCAGGAAACGAGTTTTGCCGGATTCAAAATGATGAGATCTACATGGTTATTTAGGTTCCACACTGATCCAACAACTTTGAATTTTTAGCAAATTTTGAGCTCCGGATCACGCTTCCCCATTGGAAGTTTTTAGACCCCAAAAGCTCACTTTCATTTTTTCAGTAGTTGAGGGTATAATTCCATCAACTTTCCAATCTCGATTCATTTGACCTTGGAACTTCTCAAGATGATATTGAACTATTTGATGTACCAATTGGATTTTCTCAATGAACTTATTGGCTTTGTTTGTCACTATGACTATCAATAGCAACATCCTTCCCAAAAAATGAAATATAATGACGATCTTCTACAAAATATTTAGCAATGATTAAATCTAAAAAGACTTTGTCAAATAACCTAAAGAAGCTTCACATGAAAATACTTGTGTAAATGAGTGTTTGACACATTTGCAACATATTGAATGTGCTGCAACTACTCATCTCAAAATTTAGGATGCTTACTAAAATATACACAAATAGAAATGCATATTACAATATGGAATAAATTTGTCTCCCAAACTCCCATACAAATTGACCCATCATCAAACCAAAATAGGATAACAATTCCAAAGAAAACATTGTTCCATATAAGTGATTCATTCACAAACATTATTTTTACAAAATGCACAACTATGGGGTCATGCAACAAGTAGAATACAAAATAAATGCAATCTTTAATTAGACAAATAGTCCAACCATTTCTTACCCAACCATGGTAGGGAACTTTATTTTTGCACTTCACTTTCTTCTCGAACTGCTTCTGGAATGGTTATGGCATGCCTTACACATTCCTCTACTTTCTCCTTCTGAGGTGATTCCATTACCTATTTGTCCTACTTTGGATGAAGATATGGATACAACTTCCAACACTTTTCAATCCAATGCTCGCTTATGTTGCAATGAGTGCAAGAGATTTTGTTAGTTTTTCTTGGCACAAATGTCTTTAAACTTGGATGAGAATTTCCCTTCTTGTTCTCATTTCCAATTGACATATTCATCTTCTTGACTAATGTTTTCCTTTTGTGGAACTTAGCTACACAATGGTTAGGCACATGACAAAAAATGCACGGAAAAACATTCCACATGTTATTCAAATAATCATGTTGTTTGCAATTATCAAAAGCCTTTGAATAATTAGGATGCTTATATCTCTTATGGTTATCCTTTGGCTTATGAGTTTGTGTTATGAAACCAGCTCAATAAAAGATAGAAAAGATAGATCAATGCCTTAGAATTCGGCCTCTTCGAGGGGGCAACCTCCTTTACATTACATAAATGAACAATTCTTGGATGATACAAATGAAAAGACCTCCTTTCTATATATAGGAGTCTAAGGGTTCATAACATAATTAGAGCCGACATAACAATAATAATGTAAGGGCACAATAATAACAATAGTGAGCTTGTATGGGGCACAATAGTAACAATATGGGCACTACATGGGTACATCAATATAATAAGTGGGTTGTACTAATAACAATAAGGGGTTACACTAGTAGTATAGGGGCCTAACATGCCCCTCTCTTTCAAAAAGCGTTGTCCTCAACGCTTGAGTAGTTCTTGATGCTTTTGTATAAAATTCTTGTCCTCCCATGTGAAATCTTCAGTGGGTAAGTTCTTCCACTTGATGAAATACTCTGAAATTGATCGGTTTTGTAGCTGTCAAGTTCTTGTTTCTGTGATTGCTCCAGGTTCCAATATGATTTTTCCTTCCTCTTTAATTTCTGGCAATATTGTTTGAATTGGGATCTTTTGCAACTTTTGAATAAGTGGCCATACTTCTTCATCCTTCTTCCATTCATCCCTTGCTTCGTTTATCCAATATGGTTGGATAATAGAAATAGCACAAAACAATGCTTCCACATCCTCATCTTTGAAGAGTCTTCACATTCGATAAGGTCGCCATTTTTTAAGTGCATGTAGTATTGCCATCATTTCCTTTTCATAAATAGCTTGCTTGAGATGTAGCAGTAAAAATACCCAATCACCTATATCAAAACATTTTTCACTACAATGTTGATCTACTTGTTGTTTGATTTGATTTTGCACCGAAGTGGCGTTATCCTTTAAAAGTTGGAGAACTTGTTGTTGATACTCGATGTGATATTTCACTGCTTGAACCTTTTTCTCCTTGATATGTACTTCTATCTCTAGAGTTTGAGGAGTGGTAATTTCTTCCAATCCTTTACAAGATATGGTCGAATTCATTTCTAGATGCTCGATGTGATCTTTCACTTCTTGAACATTTTTCTTCTTGATATGTCCTTCTATCTTGATAGTTTGAGTTGTGGTAATTTCGACCAACGAATTACAAGATATGGTTGGATTCATTTCTTCTTTCTCGATGTGATCTTTCACTTCTTGCACCTTTTTCTTCTTGATATTTCCTTCTATCTTGAGAGTTTGAGAAGTGGTAATTCTTGCCAATGCTTTACAAGATATCGTCTGATTCATTTCTTCTTTCTCTGGGGTGGGTTCCTGGCGCATATCTTCTTCTTTTGATGTTTCTTGATCATTTTCTTCCTTCTCTTCATATTCTATGTAAAATAATTTCTTCTCGGCACACTTATGACCTTTAATGCATTTGCTATCACAATTATAACAAAGCCCTTTTTCTCTTTTTTCTTCCAATTGTTGTGGTGTAACCCTTGTAGCTTGTGGAAGGCTAGGAGAAACAAAACTTCCATCTTTATAGTTTTGAGGGGTATGCTTCCTGGTTTCCATAATTTTGTTTTCCACTATTTCACAAAGCCATTTTACTCTTTCCAATTGTTGTGGTGTTTCTCTAAAAAAGGTGTTTCTCTTTATATCCTCATAATGTGCTATCATTTCCTCTGTGAAAATTGACCATGTAACAAGTTTTTTACGAGAACAAAGCCCTTCATACCATAAAAATTGATCCAGTTCTAAATATAAAGATGTAATACATACCTTTTGTAACAGTTGCACCTCATGTAGATCGAAATATTTCTCCATCTGTAGTATCCAATTTACCGGATCCTTGCCATCAAACTTCCTCATCTCACTTTTTCTTGATTTTAGGAGCTCGATCTTGAAATGACTGTATCTCTATACTTTCAGATCTTTAAGTTCGGAAATTGCGGTCAGCAGTAGCCCTCTGTGTCCTCTTTCCAATGCCACACTTCTGACCCAATTTGTATTCTCCAAGGAAGAGTTATGCGAAATCTCCCACATTGACTTGACTATAGACTAATTCAGTAGAGTGAACTTGTACGACTTGCCACGAGTCACTGTTTCGACCTTTGGATCTGAAAAATGCATAAAAGAAAGTACATTCCGTCCTCTTTCTGTACCTTCTTACGAAATTTCAACCCAATCCCCAGAGAGAAAGTTGTGATGCTTTTCCCTAGGTCACCTGTTTGGAATGTAATTCAGGAGTCTGCAAAAAGACCGACTTCCTCAGAACATATCTCCACAAATATAGTGCGAACAACTCTGAAATTCGGACCCGAGGTTCAGCACGATTTCTTCTCAAATGGGTATTTTTTGCAACTTCTGAAACATTGCAGAAAACAAGTTATAGCGAAAATGCCACGATGACCTGTTTGGAGCAGTGAAACCCTAGAATCCAAAGCTCTGATACCAAATGTTATGAAACCAGCTCAAAAGAAGATAGAAAAGATAGATCAACGCCTTATAATTCAGCCTCTTCGAGGGGGCAACCTCCTTTATATTACATAAATAAACAATTCTTGGATGATACAAATGAAAAGACCTCCTTTCTATATATAGGAGTCTAAGGGGTCATAACATAATCAGAGCCGACATAACAATAATAATGTAAGGGCACAATAATAACAATAGTGAGCTTCTATGGGGCACAATAGTAACAATATGGGAACTACATAGGTACATCAATATAATAAGTGGGTTGTACTAATAACAATAAAGGGTTACACTAGTAGTATAGGGAACTAACAGTTTGGCTAGGATCACTTAAATGGCGAGAAGAATTTGTCTTAGTCTCTTCTTCAACTTGATTATCTCTCTTTGGAGAAGTCTTGCATTTCATGTTCTCCTTTTGCTTCAAAAACCAAGCTGGTACCAATTCTGGATGCAAATCCCAACAATTTTGCTCCTCATGTCCTCTCTTATGACAGAAAGAACAAGATACCCAACAACTATCACTGGAAGACCATTCTTCTTTTTAAACGTAGCCTAAACCTTCATACCGAGGTCTCTCCTTTGCCTCAATTGGATGGACAATGCCCTGATTGTTCATTCCAAGGCCTCCTCCCCTATAACCCGTTTTGAACAAAAGCATTGTTCCTATGCCTTTGCTATGCTTCTCAAAGGCTGCAAAAGAACTTAAATCAACATTTTCATGTAAAGAAATTGCATGTGAATGCTTACCATTCTCCTCATCTTTCGTGTGAGGAACAAAAATGCGCTTAAAATCTTTCCTAATTCTTGAGGTGTCTTCTTGGAGTCTTGGTCTTTCTTCTTTCATCTCCTTGGACTTTGGTGTTGATAAAACCTCAACCTCAACATCATGTGGACAATAGGTGCAGATTTGGCCATCTTCTTTCTCTGAGGGACTTTCTGCACTAGCCTCTTGTGGGTACTCATCCAACAATTCCTCCTCCTTCTCTGCTCTAGATGAAGCGGTGGATGATGCTTCAAAAAAACCTCCTTGTGTCCCTGGTACATAGGAGGCTTCCTCCATTTGACAACAGCCTTAGGTTATGTTCTTGCCATGTCCACAAGCTTGCTTAGTAATGGATGGACTCTTTCCTGCATTCTTGCCATATCCACAAGCTTACTTAGTATTGGAGGGACTGTTTTGCTCCTCTTTGCTCTATGTTCTCTCGTTAGAGAAATGCAATAATGTCCTCGAATCTTCCAGACTATCATGCTTTAAACTCATGCCCATGCTTACTGAAACCTCCATTGCAATTTGAAGTAGAACGGATGGTAACCATGGATAGCCCTTTTTGCAAGCAATATATGCTCGCCTCAGCTTTACAACTAAATTGTACTTGAATGTTCGCTGCATCTTCCACGAGCCCTAGCAGAAGTTAAAATTTGCAAAAAAAGATAAATAAATATTAACATTCCAAGCCAAGGAAGCATCGAATGGCTGCAACTGTTTCAATCGTCGAAAGGCCATGGGCGCCTTTTGCAGCTAAATCTCTTTTCCCTGCATCTTCCAGAAGCTTTCCATTGGAGAGAATAAATTCGTGATGGGGCACGGGGGAATTTCGTAGAGGAATCCGAGAAATTCTAAACATGGAGAAACAGCAGACGCCGACGGCTTACCCAGAAACTGTCAGGAACGATACGCGAATATGAGTTAACCCACACTCAATAGCTATATAGTATTTACATGAGATATGCTGCAAACAGGAGAATTTGAGAAATTCTGGCTTTGTGTATTTCTGAAAACCATTCAAGCACTTTAATGTAAGGATTTTCCGAAAGTAGCCGATATTAGTTTGAATTTAGGGTAAAAGATTGAAGTCCATGTTCGTGCGGCTTGTATTTGTGTTATTCTGACGGTGTCATCTCTTCTGCGCATGAAAAGAATGGTTATGAGCTCCACCCATTCCAGAGACCCGAGGAGATTCTCCCCAAGGGGATCGCCTTGGTGTGAGAATTACGGGCGATTCAATAATGATGACGAAGACGAAATACAGGACGATGCTTTCATTATGCAGCCCAAGAAAAGGCCACCGGATACTTTCAATAATAGCGATGATGACGAAATGCAGGGAGGTCTTTCCTCCTGTTTGTAATAAGAGGTAAACGCTCTGATTGATTTCTCTATATGTAACGACATATGAGCTTTATCCTCGCATCATAAAGAACCATACAGATCATTTGCACATGGATTCTACAATGAGAACTTCATGGTAATTATCACTCTTAGATTTGTGTGTTATTTTGGATGCGTGGTTTTTAAATCTTTGAACAATTGTATGTGCGTTGCAAAATATCTGGCGGGTTTCGAATTGTATTTCAATTGGGGAGCACAAGGATTATAGAATCTTTTACATATCAACATTAACATATTTATGTTAATTCTAAATTTATTAAACGAATAGGAAATTATGTTAATTCTAAATTCTATCAGAAAATAAGTAAATTTAAACACAAAAACGAAATTTCTTGTCGATTGAGACTTTCTGGTCTAAGAGAGATTAATGTTAATATACCTTTACTGAAATTATGATAATTAAATAAAAGGTTGTACTTTTCCCCACTAATTTTATATATAAATAAACATAACAGAATCAATGACTTATGTGCCTCGGAACATCCAAAGCTTCTTCTGCCTTTTAACTAATTTTATCACGGAATATGCTTAACCAAAATATAAAATTTTCAATTAAATGTTAAGAATATTATATAAAATATTAAAGTTCAATCTTTAATAAGTTTACTTATCTATTTATTAAATATTTGATATTTAAAATTAATGTTTTCATTTAAATATGCATATTATAAATCACTTAATATTAATTGTATTAATATAAAAATTATATCAAGCTTTTAGAGAGGTTTATTTAGCAAGCCAATGAAAATATAAGGTAATGTGAGTTGATGTTTTATGTTAAAATTTTGGTCTCTTCATTCATGAGTGTGTCTTGGATTCTGTGATCTATCTAAGAGTATAGTGGTAGCCATCTAAATTGATTTTGGGTGGTGTGGTTTACTTAAGGATATAGTGGTAATACTAGGGAACTAAAGGTATAGTGGTAGTAGTTGGAATCAACCCTATGACCTGGTGTAATTTGACTAAAAATATAATAGTAATTTAACTTGATCATATGCCACGTAAATATATGACATGGTTCACCTAATAATATAATGGTAATGGACAAAATGAACTCACTATAAAATGAGTACCAAACCAATTTTTTTAGTGAATATATATATATATATAAGAAAAAAAAAAACCATGCCATATACTTGTATAGATCTATTTTAACCACTCATTTATCAAGAGGGATCAAATCTCAAACTTGAAAAAATATTTACACTTCAATTAAGATAGATAGATAGATAGTGTTTGGTAAATATGTGACTAAGATAGATCTATAAAACATAGCTATGTTATTTTACCTTTAATTACATTAATATACACACACATATATATAAACAGAGATTTTTTTGTAAAAAGAGAAAGTTCATATTATTAAATATATTACTTAATATGAAATTCAAACAATTTATTTAAGTTCTATATTGAGATATGTATAAGAGAAATATAATTTTTTTTAATGAATTTATCTCTATAAATTTATATGGTTATTTAACTCTCTTTTTTTGTCGGGCTAAAATTATTTTTATTATTTTTTTTGAGGATGTGACATACTTAAATATATCCCTCATATTTGATTGTAAAATGAGCCTCTCACCTCAATAAAGAAATGGAATAGAACTTCTTTAAATTTAATAATACATTAACAAAACCTTTATCATTTTATCATTGAAATGCTATATTGGATAGAATAGAGCTTCTTTAAACTTAATGATGCATTAACAAAACATTTATCATATTATCATTGAAATGCTATATTATTTTCAATGTATCTAGGGATCGCAACTTCTTCGATTAATTATTCAACATTATATTTTTAAAAAAAATTGGGTATAAAAATTTATGTTTTAATTCAATTTTCAGTTATTATTAATGAGTTTATCTTATTATATTTGTTTATGAACAAAGTTAATTACTTTGACTAATCAAATTTTAAATGTGTTAATTAACTATATTTATTAATGTTGAACTTGTTAATTAATAATATTTATTATAAAAGTAATTTAAATATTATGAAATAATTAAGATAGATTTGAATTAATCAATCGTTAATAATATTTTAGATGAAGCAAAAATACTATTTTCTTACTAAGGGACAAAGACTTGCATAATTTTTGTGGATAGAAACCACTAAAAAGCTTGCACATTTTCATTTTTATTCCCATTTTAGTTCTATTCATTAAAGTGTTGAGATGGTGGGTAGTAACAACTCATGATAAGTGTATTTTTTTTTTTAGATTTTGTTCCTATCTATTTTTTATGCAAAAGCTTGTTTAAATTATTGTGAGTAGTACTTGATGGTAAATATGTTGTTGATTTGGGTATGAAGTGTTTTCAAGGATTTTATTTTTTGGTGATTAATCAAGATAAATCTAAAATTATCTAAAAATCATGGCAGCAATATTGCAACTGCATCTCAAAATTATGACAAAAAAATCTAAGGGAGCTATCCACATGGCATTGTGTTATGCAAAGGCTATAATAACAATCATTAGGGAATATGAACCAGTGATATTGCAGATAAATAATTTAACTATCAATAAAAAATAATAAAATTCAATCTATAATGTCAAACTAAATTGAATGCATAATAATAAGGTATAATAAGACGAATCATACTTGCAATTGGATATAGCAAAAATTCGTGTAGTGAAATACATCAAAATTAATGTAATAGTCTATCTATTATATGTTTTGGAGATTTTTAGGCATATTTTCGTGTCTAGTTTGCCTATATTTTAACAGGGATTTGTTGGAATCATAAGATTAAGTTGTGAACTCTCCACAATCCAAGTGCATTAAGACTTTCTTTAGGATGGTGAATCTATAGATATAGTCTAAAACATATTTTAAAAAACAAAATATCAAAATTTCACCAAATATTGTTTTGCGAGATTCCAACCAAAAACTCCAATACTTATAATAATTAAACAAATCCACAACAAAACTTCAACATCAACATTATCATCACCTTTGTATACTACACCCTAATCATTATATTCTCAAAATGTTAGTATGCAACATCAAAACTATCATCATATTCTTGTGCTACACCCTTTTATCACTATATTCTAGAAACATTAATTCTAGAGCCTCCCTACTAGCCATGATAAATTCATGGTTTCATGATTGGATGAGGGTTCATGTGGGGAATTCACCTTTACTTCTCATTTTATGAAAAAGTGTAACAACCCTGGGATAAAAGTTCATGTAATAAAAGTTAAAATAAGAAAAATAAGACCATAGTCAAGGGACACTTATTCCAAGTTGAATGTTGGGAAAAATATCCTAGTCAATATCAGTTGATGTGTTTATGGCTAAAGGGAAATTAACAAAGGAAATGACAAAGACTTCGAAGGAAAAAATGTATTTTGGTATTTTATTTACGAAAATAAAAGAACTTATGATAAAAACAAGTTGAAAGGTCATAGGTTGCATGTGAGGAGGAAAATGAAGGAAAGCGATGGAAAATTCAAGAAATTAGAGGAATAAAAATAAAAAGACATCAGAGCATCAGTTGGTAGTTTTTTTTTACAATTCCGTTTTGGAAATGAGTGCTATAGAGGAGTAGAGAACCAAGAGGAGAAGGAAAGCAAGCAAGAAAAGGAAGGAAAAGGAAAGCAAATGAAAGAAATGATCAAGAAAAAAAAAGTTGGATCAAGCCTCTTCAATCTAGGAATACTTGCAGGTAAGAGGTTGCATGTGTGATTTCCTACTTGGTTTTGACATGCATGGTATGTGCATGTTGGTATTTGGTCCTTTTGCTATCATTGGAATGGAATTGATCGGATTTCGATCGTGGATTTTAGCCTAGCCTTGCCATTTCCAAATAGCCATGGTGCGATGGGACTTTTCTCAGTTTGAGCTTTGGATTGTCGGAAGATTTTGGATCCAGGTGAGGTGGTCTTAGGAAAATTCCCAAATGCCTAAGAATCCCTTAAGTGATAATGGTGGGATAAATGTTAAATGTTGAGGGTGGAGACAGGAAAATTCGTCAAGATGTTAGAGAAGAGATTCCGAGGAATCGAAGCTTGGTTTGGTTTTGTGATCTTGGGGCAAGTTTAGATGAGATCATGGTATGGTGAGGCAGGAGTTGGTTTAAAATATGGATTCCCTTGGTTGGTTATGGATTGGTTTATCCCATGAGATCCCACATTCATGCTTGTAATATGGAACATGGGTGATTAGCTGAAAGAAAGATTTGGTTCGTTCAATCTATGGTCAAGTGGTACATGGAAGTCCCAATCCTTGTTGCCTTTTTCCTATGTTTAATAAGATCTATGTTTCTCTTTATTTTGGTGAGTAAATGTACTTGTTATTATGTGGCTTTAAATATTGTTATTTCATTTTTATTGATATGGTTATAGCTTGGTTATAACCATGGTTATTTGATAGTTCTTAGTCATGGCCCTTTCCATCCTTTTACTTGTAATTGGATGACTAATGAATGCAATACCTAATTGATGTTATACCAGCTAATGTTAGAAGGAAGTGACCCTTCTTGTTAAACCTTAGATAATTTTTCAGTCCCTTATGTTCATACTTGCATTCATGACCTGTAGGTTGCATATTTTCGAAGTGTTTAATGGGATGTCAGACATGATTATACTAGGGTAGGTCGAGTACTTGATCAAGTTTGTTATCAAAATAATTTTCTTCATGTTTTTTATGAGTTCTGAAAGTTTTATAGAGTTGTAGGCAGACGCTAAGCCCGAGTCCTGGAAAATATGCTTAAATCTTGCATTCACTGGCATAAAAATGACGAAAAAAGGCTAAGGTGCACTCAGTAAGGCTCATGGAAGCGACTAGAGACCCATAGTTTCTTTTAGGCCTTAGAAAGGGAGCCAATAGGGCTCTAAGTCAGGAAAAAGAGAGTTATCATAGGGGTTGGACACTTGGAGGGGTTGGGTTGCTCTTGGAGGTTTTGTAGTACTCGAGAGAAGTTAATAATGTCTTAAGTTGTTGACTTCATTTCCTTAAGGTCATATAGGACACTAAGTCTTATCATAATATGCCATCAGCTCATATTTACCTGTGCAAGATGGTGGAAGTGGGTAGATATCAGAGAAGGTGTGTTATAGGGTGGTATTAGAGTAGGTTGAGCTCTCTTGGGTCAATTATGATGTTGTCAAGGTTGTGGTTGTCATGCATGGAGTCATCATATACATTTGGTATGGTTATGCATGATATTTTTATGTTGTTATGTTGTTATGATGATGTGTTGATATGATTATATGGATATGCTTATGATTATACATGCACATGATAATCTAGACTAATATTGTAGATGAGATAAGCCCCCTAAACATCATTAATTTATGGATTTGATTTTGGTAAATATTTGGTTTATCTTACATGATAAACTTGCATGAAGAAGAGAATTAAAGATGACGAGAAAATTTGTAGACTATAGTTCCTATGAGTCTCCCTACAGATCAATTGGGTAGTAAGGAGAAGAGTATTCTCCTCGTATAGAACATACATTGAGGAGCTTGAGGGAAAAGATTAGAAGTTGAAAAGCAGATAATGACAGGTTGGTTGAGGTTGAGGAAATACCTGGGAGGGCTCAGGAAAAGTACGTAGAGGTTAGTGCAGAAATTCTTTAGAGAATGTTAGAGTTAAAGAAATAGTGACAGCTAAGGATCATTCAAGAATAGGAAGAGAAAACTAATGGAGCTTATGGAAGCAAGTCTCAATCCATATATAAGCTTGATAGAGGGGACACAGTTAGAGGTGGAAGATTATTGGATACACATGACAGGTGGGCTAGTAAGTATGGGAATAATTATACTTCCTCATTTAGGAGATATCATCACAGTCATCACGTTCATCACCATCCTTATAACATGGGTGAGTATTTATCGGAGGAGTTCAAGAAATTCAAGCCTCCTACATTTGATAGAGACATGAAGAAGGAAGAATATGCAGAGGTGTGGTTGCTTGGGATGAAGAAATTATTAAGATTACATAACTACTCAGAGAACATGAAAGCCACCTTGAGTCTTAAAGGGAAAGAAAAGAATTTGGTGGGAATATGTGAAGAATGTCAAGGGAATTCAGGAAGATGAGTCAATTTTGGAGTTGTAGACACTTTTCAAGAAGAAGTACTTGTTTGATAGGTGCTATGATTAGAGGGCTAAGGCATTTTATGAGCTACATAAGGATTCTAAGATAGATGATGAGTACACTAACATGTTACTAGAGCTATTGAGTTATGTGCCTTATCTCAAGGATGAGAAGGCTAAGATTCATAGGCTCATTAGTGGGTTTCCAACAACATATATAGACCAGATATAGTTTGATGAACCTAGATCACTTGAGGAAGCCATCTAGAAATTGAAGCATTTTTATGAGAAGTCAAAGCGCAAAGCTGAGCCTAAAACATGACTTCAAGGGAAATGAGAAATTTAAAGGGAAGGGGTCACCGAAGCTGGGTATAACTTAGGATGAATGTGAGAAAGAAAATTTGGTTCCTTACAAGAAGTTCAACACAATTGAGAAGGGGCATGGGTCGCAACCTAGACAGTAGCAGACTAGAGGTGATGGTAGGGCATCGTTACAGTGTTGGATATGTGGCAAACTCCATTGTAAGAAGGATTGTCCATTATCCTAGGGAGGTAGGCCATAGTGCGCAGGAGGAGAAGACATTTGGGGATGTTGGTGATAGCATTCCTCGAATTTATGTAGTTGTTGAAAACAAGCAGGAAGATCATCAAGAATCCATTATTGAGACGGAAGGTAAGCTATGTGGTCAATTTATTTTTATTTTGATTGATCCTGGATCTAATTATATTTATGTTAATCCTAACCTGGTGGATAGGTGTGGCTTGAGAAAATAAGCGCATGCATAGTCTTGGTTGGTGCAGTTGGCTACAAGTACTAAGAAGAGAGTTCATCACTGGGTAAGAGCTTATGCATTCGAGTTGAATGGTATGCCTACAGTGGCACATTTGAATGTACTTCCATTGGGATCATATAGTATGATTTTGGGTATGGATTGGTTGTATCTTCACAGGGCCAAAGTAGATTGTTATGAAAAGGATATTTAGTGCCTAGATGATAATGGGGAAAGAGAATCTTACAAGGAAAGAAGAATCCTATATCAGTGAGGATGGTCACAACTATGTAGGCTAACCGCAGTTGCACAAAAGGGTGTGTAGTATTTGCATCTTGTATTTCTAGTGACAAGGGTAAGGATGTCAATGATGCAAAAGTCTTCATGAGGTATCCTAGATTACAATAGTTTCAGGATGTGTTTCGAGGAGAGATTACAGAGTTTCCTCCCCATAGAGAAGTATATTTTTCTATTGAGATCATACCATGGGTACCACAAGCATTAAAAGCACCTTACAGGTTGATCACACCAGGTTAGTGGAGTTGAATTTTTAGTTGAAGGAAATTCTTGATAAGAGATAGATTAGGCCAAGTGTATCATCTTGGGGTGCTCCAGTATTGTTCGTGAAGAAGAAGGATGGTACTCTTAGGTTTTGAATTGATTACAGGCAACTAAAAAGGGTGACGATGAAGACCAAATATCCATTTTCGAGGATTAAGGACTTGTTCGATCAGTTGAAGGGAGAAATAATGTTCTCAAAGATTAACTTGATATCAAGATATAATCAAGTATGCATCAAAGAATATGACATCTACAAGATTGACTTCAAGACCACGTATGGGAATTATGAGTTTTTTGTATTTCCATTCATTTTGACTAATGATCTAGCTACTTTAATGTGCTTCATGAATAATGTGTTGCATACTTATCTAGAGAAGTTCGTTATTGTATTAATTGATGACATCTCTATATATTCTAAAAATGAGGAAAAGCATGCCAACAATTTAGCAGTAGTGTTGAGGTTGATAAGAGAACATTAGTTGTATGCCAAGCTTAGAAAGTACAATTTCTTTCAGACATAGGTTCATTGCTTGGGACATGTTGTTTCCAAGGAAGGCATAGCAATAGATCTAAAAAAGATAACAACTATCATGGAGTGGTAAGATCCTAGCAATGTGGATGAAGTTAGATCATTCATGTGGCTAGAAGGTTACTATAGGAGGTTCATTAGGAACTTCTCACACATTTCCTACCCTGTTACATTATTGCATAGCAAAGGTAATAAGTTTCAATGGACATAGGACTGTGGAGTCAGTTTTGAATAGTTAAAGTAGTTGTTGACGAATTCTCAAGTGTTATAGATTGTAGATCTAGATAAACAGTCCGTAGTGTGCCCAAATGCTTGCAAGTGACGGCTTGGTGGAGTCCTTACGCAGGAGGGATATGTGATATTCTATGAGTCCAAAAAACTGAATGAGCATGAAAAAGGTTATCCAACTCATGATCTTGAGCTGCCGGATATTATTCATGCCTTGAAGATGTCAAGACATAATTTTCTTAGAAATATGTTTTTGTTGATGAGTGGTCATATCGGGTTGAGATATTTGTTTAACCAACTAAATCTAAATTCTAGGAAAGCTATATCGATGGCCACAATTAGTGAGTTTGACTTCGAGATCTGATACATCAAGGGTAAGAAGAAACTGCAATTGAGCCATGTTGTAGCAGCGAGATCATATGGGACATATTTACAAGATTTTATATCACAGGCAGGACAATAGGATGATAGGTACATATAGCTTATGCACAGGCTATAAGGAGGCTTATGTGATAAGGATTTATAATAATGTCCCACAACAGATGGCTTGGTGCGATGTAGGGACAAGATCTATGTGTCCGATGATAGTGAAATTAAGAAGCTTATCTTGAGGGAGTTTCATGTAAATCCATATTCATGTCACCCAGGATATCGAAAGATGTTGACAAAAGTGAAGAAGTTCTAATATTCATCAAATATGAAGAAGGAAGTGGCAATATTCATGGCTAGATGTCTATATTGTTAACGAGTGAAAGCAGAGTGTAAGCATCCAAAAGGGTTGCTTAAGCCTATTCAGGTTCTTGAATGGAAATGGGAGATTATTTCCATGGATTTCAGTACAAGTGTTCTTAGGACATCAAGGAAACATTATTCTATCATGGTTGCGATAGACAAATTGAGAAAGGTAGCTCAATTTATTCTAGTAAATACTACTTATTCAACTAGTGAGGTAGCAAAATTCTTCATTAGGGAGATCGTGAGATTGCATGGTGTTTAATAGAAGATTGTATCAAACAGGGATGCCAAGTTCACTTCCAAGTTTTGGAAGGAGTTTTTCTAGCTTTAGGGATAGATTTGACCTTCAATAAAACTTATCATCCACAGATAGATGGATAGATAGAGAGGGTCAACAAGTTACTAGAGGATATGTTGAGGGTGTATGTGATGAACCGGTAGAGGATATGGGAGAAATACCTTCCAATGGTTGAATTTGTTTATAATAAAAGTTAACAAGAGTCATTATCGATGAGTCTATTTGAGGCATTGTATGTGTGGAGTTGTAAAACTCCCATCAGTTAGAGCGACCCAGTGAGTAGGGTACTTATTTGACCGAACATGTTGGCAGACATGAAATAGGAAATGCAGGTTATATAAAAGAATCTAAAGGTATCATAATGCAAGAAAAAGAATTATGTATACTAACAAAGGGCATTCAAGAAGTTTTGGGTTAGGGAGCATGTGTATTTTCACATCAAGCCCAAGAAGAGATCCTTGAGGATTGGATCATGTGTCAAGATAGCACCATGATATTGTGGGACTTTTGAGATCCTTGAGAGGATTGGACCAGTGGCCTACAGACTTGAACTGCCTCTGACAGTGAAATTATATGATGTTTTTCATGTTTTATTGCTTAAAATATATGTAAAGGATGTTAATCACATCATTGATTTGTCTGTAATGCAGGCAGAGAAAGAAGGAGAATTCCAACCAAAACCGTAGTGCATATTGTAGCAGAAATAACTCATGCTCTAGAATAAAGCAATCAAGCAAGTTAAAGTGCAGTGTAAGCACTGTGGACCTGATGAAGCTGCATGGGAGATGGATGATTAGATGTGAGCTATATATCCTTCATTTTTTTCAATGAAGGAAAATGAGTTTTTGTTATTGGTACATATTTATGTATGGCTTATATTATAATATCGCCATGAGATTTGTGATAAATCTCAAATAATAAATATGGTTTTCATGTTGTTATGTTTGTCATGATGGTTTTGCTTCTAAGCGGGTTGTTATTGTAAATACTACAATGAGTTGGGTTATAAAGCTCCATGGGAAATATGTTTTTGTTTTTAGTAGTTTTGTTGATTGTAGGTGGCATAGAACACAGAGGACAATGTTCCCCTAAGGGGGAGGGGTCTGTAACAACCTCGGGTTAAAAGTTCATGTAATAAAAGCTAATGAAGGCAAAATAAGACCGTGTTCAAGGGACACTTATTCCAAGTTAAATTTTGGGTAAAATATCCTAGTGGGAATCACTTGATGTGTTTATGGCTAGAGGGAAATTGGCAAAGGATTTGGAAAGGAAAAAAAAAGAAATTTGGCATTTTATTTATGAAAGTAAAGGAAATTAGGAAAAAAGGGAGGTGAAAGGTCACAGGGTGCATGTGAGGAGGAATATGAAGGAAAATAATCGAAAATTGAATAAATTAGAGGCATGAATAATAAAAAGACGTTAGAGCATCAACTTGTATCTTTTTGTCAGTTTAGTTTTGGGAATTAGTCTCAGAGAGAAGAAGAGCACTAAGAGGCGAAGGAAAGCAAGCAAGCAAAGGAAGGACAAGGAAAACAAAGGAAAGCAGGGATAAAGCAAGGAAACGTTTGTTCTTTTGGTTTTATTGTCATGGACTTTATCGAGTTTAGACAATGGATTTTGGCCTACATTTTCCATTTCTAGATAGCCATGGTGTCATGGGAGTTTTCTCAACTTGAGCTTTCGATTACTAAAAGCTTTTGGATCCAGGTGAGGCGGTCTCAGGTAAATTACCAAGGGCCTAGTAATCCCTTGACTAGTAATGGAGGGACACACGGTAAACTATAAGGGTGGAGACGGGAAAATTCCTCAAGGTATTGGAGAAGAAATTTTGAGCCATCCAAGCTCGATTTAGTTTTGTGTCTCGAGGTTAGTTTAGGTGAGATCACGATATGGTGAGGGAGGAGATGGTTTAACCTCTGGATTCCCTTTGTTGTTCCCATGAGATTCCACATGGGATTGGTTTATCCCATGAGATCCAACATTCATTGTTGGAATATGGCATGGGGGTGATTAGCTAAAAGAAATATTTGGTTTAGCCAATAGTTGGTGAGAATTTGACAGTTATTAGTCGTGGCTCTTTCCATATTTTTACTTATAACTAAATGAATAATGAATGCAATACCTAATTGGTTTTATAACAACTAATGTGAGATGGAAGTGACCCCTCTTGTTAAACCTTAGATAAGTTTTTAGTCACTTATGTTTAGATTTTCATTCATGGCCTATAGGTTGCATATTTTGCAAGTGTTTGAAAAAATTTCATTCATGATTAGACCAGGGTAGGTCATGTCCTTGATCATGTTTGTTATCAAAATCATTTCTTCAAGTATATTATGGGTTATGAATTTTTCATAGAGTTCTAGACAGAGTCTAAGCCACAAACTTGGAAAATAACACTAAGTCTTGTAGTAGTTGGCATAACACTAGTAGAGAAAGGCTACAGATGCACTCATGAAGGCTCATTGGAGTGACTGGAGACCCATAATCACTTGGAGACCTTGGTAAGGGAGTGTCTGGGGCTTTAAGTTAGGAAAAAGAGAGTCATCTCATGGGTTAGACACCTAGAGGTGTTGGGTTTTTCCTGGAGGTCCTATAACACCTGAGAGAATCCAGTTGAGGGTCTTAAGTTGTCGAGTCCATTTTCTTAAATTCATATAGTAGGTTGAGTCTTATCATAGAGGACCCTCAACTCATGTTTACCTGGACAAGCCATTGAATGTGGGTATATATGAGAGGAGGCTTGTTACAAAAAGGAATTCGTTCGGGTTGAGTGGGTCAGTTTAATATTTAAAATAATTACTTCAATGATTAATATATTTTTAAAATATTGTATAATTTTATTTTGTCTATAATCTAGTAATATACTTATTAGTGAAAGTGATATAATTGTTAATGAAAGTGAAATTGTAGTTTTGTATTATTTAAATCAATTGTGAGGGAAATTCTAGTTTTGCATTGTTTAAATTAAAATTTTGAATGTATAAATTAATTTAGAATGCTTAAAAAAATATTAGGATTTTTTCTTTTCTTTTTTAGGCCGAAATTTTTTCTATTAAATCATGAAAAAGAGACATCATCAAAAGCCCATCTGAAAATAAAAAATGGCCTCACTCCAACCGGATTTGTTGGATTTTAAGTACAAGAAAAATAAAATAGAAAGAGACTAAGGCAAGGGCTCAAGATGTCCATAGCCCACTCTGCACAAAATATATAAAAAAAATACACAAAACCAATATTCATCCTTACATATGAATTGGATTGGGGGAATTTTCCTCTGGAGCTCCGTTGTTATCATTTAGTAGTGGAAATATTCATGAATGTGTGATTCCACGGGAGCCATACAAGACTCAAAGCCATCCATGCGATCTTAAATTTGTCGTTTTTCGTTGAGCACTTCGCAGGGAAGCTTGATGATCGAGAAAATGTCTTTGATTATGAAGTATATCCACAATAAAATTGACCAAGTATATATGATCCTCATTCTACTTTTGGGAAAGCTGGTCTATAGAGTGTGGAGGAGATGAATTTGTGCCTCAATCTAGTATAAAGGAGCTGGTAGGTCATAATACTCCTTCATTTTTCTATGTTATGATTTACTATTTTTAGACATGGACTATTTTGAGACTATATGGCTAGAAAAGCCATGTTAGATTCGTGAAATAATGTGACCAATAAAATTAGTGTGCTGTAATTAAAAGATTATTATTAATAAATAAAATGTTGGAAATTACTCGGGAAAGAAGAAGTAGAGTTAGAATATTCTTGCCAATATGGGAAATGGTTATTGGTAGTTAAATTAAAGATAAATATTCCCTTAAATATCTCCTAAAAATCAATAGGAGGAAATAGGTAGGACTTAATATGATGGGAGAGAAATATCTATTAAATCACTTAGTTGGAGAAACATACTAATTTTGGGAGGAATAAATAATTGTTGGAGAGAAAGACAAGATTTATGGAAAAAGGAAAATAACATTTTTTCAGAAAAAAAGAAATAAAAATGCCTACTCAAGTGGGTTGGGAGACCCAAAAAGCGAGAATCTACTAGAATCCGCCAGGGAAGGAAAAACATATAAATATACACCTTAGGAATCAAGAAGGTTGTTGATTCCGTTGGCAAGGCTATCATAACTGGGTGGGGAACCATTGGATTCAGTTCTTGGTAACGAGGAATGTGCTCAGTTCCTGAGTAATTTTTGCAACCAAATTTCTGGTTAGGATTATGGTTTTTCTGAGTTATTTTCATATTTATATCTAAATTTTGCTTGCACTTAGGAATTGATAATCTACGTAGTCTCTCAATGATAGGGAACTGATTTAGTTTTGTATGTGTTTCTTATTCATACGTAGTGATGATGTTCGACTATGTAAGTATATAATATTATGAACTGTGAGAAACCCTTAGTGAAGCACATGAGAGATGAAGAATATTATTTAGATATAGCTATAGGTAGGCATAAAATTATTGAAGGAAAGTTATTTATTTCTCTTACGATAAAGAGAAATACACCTGTTCAAAATTGGAACTATCTTTATATATGAAATACTTATCATAAATAAATTCAGTTTACTTTTCTTCTTAAAATGAAACTAGTTATATATGAAATACTTATAATAAATAAATTCAGTTTACTTTTCTTCTTAAAATGAAACTAGTTATATGCCATCGTGAGGTAAGAAATAAGCTAATGTAAAGTTTAGATATACTATAGAAGATATACAGCTAGGAAAGTAATACTATACTAGAAAAAGATGGATTTTCAATCCCAATTCTGTTGAAATCTAATTTCAACGCAGACCACCAGAAACCGTGAACCAAGCCAGAAACCGTTCACCGGATTTTCTCGGAGCGATTTGCCGACGAAGGAATAATCCGGGAAGGAGCTCCGATACAATTTGGAGCTGACACGTGGTTCAGCCCTGACGTAACGCAACGTCATTTTCTCGGAGGTTAATGTTCAGCACTTGTTGCGTTTCCGATATTGTTGTCCACCGTTGGATGTGCTCTCGTGTTTTCCGCCGTTGATCACCTGGAGCTGCATACGAACCCACATCAATTCAATGTTTTGCGTGGAGTAAATTAAAAGCATGGTTGACCATACCTTTCATTAATGCTTGTCATAAACTTAGGTGAATAGTTAAGTTTTTTACATAGGGCACGTAATGCATTTAGTTTTATATATACGGCATATATTTATTTAAGTGTTGACCATATGTAATGTAAAAAAAAAGGGGCCACGGTAATATAGAGTTTTTACGCATTATGTTTTATATAGCGAGCAAAACATATATGCTTGTTTTTTTTTTTGCTCATTGTATTTTTGAAAAAGGGAAAACACACATCAGTGTGTAGAAAAACAAGAACAGGGGTGTGAGTTTTTTTTTTGGCGATGTAATTTTTTTTTGTGTTGGCCATAGCGAAAAACTATGTGTGGTTTTGCACAGCAGTGCATAAGGAAAATGGTGGAGCGAATTTTGTAAGCCTGTGTAAGTTTTGCTTTTACAGCAGTATGTAAAATTGTTTTACACCAGTAAATGTGAATGGAGGTTTTACAGCAGTAAATGTTAATGGGAATTTTTCCAGCAGTGTAAATTCTCATATGGAGACACAGTGAATGTTTTTTTTGTTTTAATGAATAGAAATATTTTATGGTGAAATCCTCTGTTCCTCAGTGAATTTTTTTTAAGTCTTCTGTGTGCACAAAAGATCCTGGAGCAAAAGAAACAGAGCATTGCCTCTGTGTGTTTGAATATTTGGTTTTTGGTATTTTCCCCATTGAAAATATCCAACAGTGGTATCAGAGCAAGCTTAGGCTCTTTAAAAAAAGTTAAAGAAGCTGAAAGAAGAAGGTTGTTGCTGCAGCAAAACTTCTCAGGCAGACAGAAGACTCAGACAACAAAGGATTCAGGTATTCTTCATAGCTATCTTGTTTGTTATTGAAGAGACAGTCAGTGTTTTAAATACACAGTCAAGGAATGGCCAGCACAAGCACTGGTATGGGTTTGTTTAACACCCAGCTCCCATAGTTTAATGGGAAGAACTATGACTACTGGTCAATAACTATGACAGCTCTGCTTGCTTCCCAAGATTTATGGGAAATAGTTGAAGAAGGCTTTGAAGAACCAGCAGATGAAACTGAGTTCAATGCATTAACTCAAGGAGAGAAGGATCTGCTGAAGAACAATAGGAAGAAAGATTCAAAAGCCCGTGTGTTGTTGTATCTAGCAGTAGACCAGAGTATGTTTCCAAGGTTAGCAGCAGCTAAGACAGCCAATGAAGCATGGCAAACCCTCAAGACAGCCTATCAAGGCATGGAGAGAGTGAAGACAGCAAAGCTACAATTGCTGAGAAAGGATTTTGAGAACTTGAACATGAAGGAGTCAGATAACATTGACTCATTTTTCACTCATGTGATTGGTGTAATCACACAAATGAGAACTCATGGAGAAACCATTGAAGATAGAAGGATTGTGGAGAAAATATTGAGGGTCTTACCCTCAAAGTTTGATGCCATAGTCACCACCATTGAAGAGACAAAGGATCTCTCAAGCTATTCAGTTGATGAGCTACATGCATCACTGATAACACATGAGCAGAGGTTGAGTAGGAATGAAAACTCATCTCTTGAGCAAGCCTTCAAGACCCAGATGTCCTTTGGAAGAGGCAGAGGTCAAGGCAGAGGAAACAAGAGAGGAAGAGGCAGAAGCCAGAACAGAGGTGGAAGGAACAGCCCATCAAATGCACAAGGAAGAGGCAGCAATCCAAATCAGAACCAAGGCCAAGGCAGCAGCCAACAAGGAGGACAACATCATGCTCAAGGACAAAGGTATGATAAATCTAATGTTCAATGCTATTATTGCAAAAAGTATGGACATTATGCAAGTGATTGTAGAAAGAAACAGCATGATATGAACACTAGACAAAATGCAAATGTTACAAGAGAAAACAGCAGTCAAAATAATGTCCTGTTAGCTTGTAACATGGCTGAAACACATAGTGAGGACATATGGTTTTTAGACTCAGGTTGCAGCAACCATATGACAGGGAATATAGCCCTCTTCTCAGCCTTAAATCAAAACTTGAAATCAGAAGTCACACTAGGAACTGATAGCAAAGTCTCTGTTATGGGAAAAGGGGAGATAAAAATATTTACAAAGCAAGGAGAAAGGAAAACCATAGCAGATGTCTACTATGTCCCCGGAATGAGATGTAACCTATTGAGTGTTGGACAGCTTATCCAAAAGGGTTACAATGTTTACTTTGTAAATGATGTGTGCACCATCATGGACATACCACCCAGCAAAAGATGCATTGCTGAAGTGAAGATGACAAGGAACAGGATGTTCCCTCTCCGGATCAGGGCAGACATGAAAAACAAAGGAGAAATTGCAGCAGTCACCCAAGAGGCCTTCCAAAGCGTGCCAAAGGATGAGAACTGGTTGTGGCACTTGAGATTTGGGCATCTCAATTTTGGAGGTCTGAATTTGTTGAGCAGAAAAGGAATGGTAAGAGGATTACCATTGATAGAGAAGCCGGACAGCCTTTGTGAAGGTTGTATATTGGGCAAACAACATAGAGAAAGTTTTCCATCAGGGAAAAGCATAAGGGCAAAGACACCCTTAGAGATTATCCACTCAGATTTGTGTGGACCAATGCAAGCTCCATCATTAGCCGGCAGCCTATATTTCCTAACATTCATTGATGACTGTACAAGAAGAACTTGGATATATTTCCTTAAAAACAAAAGTGAAGTGTTTGAGAAATTCCAAAATTTCAAAGCACTTGTGGAGAACCAAAGCGGGCTGCATATAAAAGTTTTGAGAACTGATAGAGGAGGTGAGTATATCTCCAAGGAATTCCTAAGATTCTGTAGAGAAAATGGAATTCATAAACAGTTTACAACTCGGTACACCCCACAGCAAAATGGAGTTGCTGAAAGGAAGAACAGGACCATCATGGATATGGCGAGGAGCATGCTGAAGGCAAAGCATTTGCCAAATGAGTATTGGGCTGAAGCTGTACATTGTGCAGTTTATATATTGAACAGGTGTCCTACAAAAGCAGTCATGAACAAGGTGCCAGAAGAGGCATGGAGTGGGAGAAAGCAAGGAGTCACCCACATGAGAGTTTTTGGGTGTGTGGCCTATGCACACATACCAGATCAGCTAAGGAGGAAGTTGGACAGCAAAGGGGAGAAATGCATCTTCATTGGATACAGTGAGGAATCCAAAGCCTACAGGTTGTATATTCCATCTAGCAAGAAGTTTTTTGTCAGCAGAGATGTTCAATTCATAGAAGAGGAAGCTTGGGATGGAAGCATAGAGAAAACAGTCAATGTCAAGAACTGTTTGTCTCATGATGAAGATGAAGAGGAAGTGGCTGAAGTACATCCCCAAACAGCAGCGCCAACACAAGGACAGCAAGGTACACCATTGAGGATCAATGAGAGTGCTTCTCCAAGCACACCACAAGGAGGAAATTCAAGTGCATCTTCAAGCACTTGCACACCAAGTGAAAGAGGTAAGAAGTTTAGAAATCTAAGTGAAATTTATGAAAAAGGAATGAATTCCTTATTTGCCTTGTATTGTCATGTTGATGATCCTATTCATTTTGAAGAAGCTATTAAAGATAGGAAATGGATAGAAGCTATGGATGAGGAGATGAATGCCATAGAGAGAAACAAAACATGGGATTTGGTTGAGTTACCAAAAGGCAAAGAAGTCATTGGAGTGAAATGGGTCTACAAGACCAAGAGCAACGCTGAAGGCAAGATTGAAAGGCATAAAGCAAGGCTCGTTGTCAAGGGGTACAAGCAGCAGTATGGGAGAGATTATGAGGAGACTTTCGCACCGGTTGCAAGAATGGAAACCGTGAGAGCAGTGCTGTCCATAGCAGCACAAAACAAATGGAAAGTCTACCAAATGGACGTGAAATCAGCATTCCTAAATGGAGTGTTAATGGAAGAGGTCTATGTGGAACAACCTCTCGGATATGAGAAGAAAGGTGAAGAGCACAAAGTGTGCAAATTGAAGAAAGCTCTTTATGGGCTGAAGCAAGCGCCAAGAGCATGGTACAGCAGGATAGATTCATATCTATTGGATAATGAATTCGACAAATGTGAAGGAGAACCCACAGTCTACATCAAGGAAAAGGATGGTAAGATTTTAATTGTTGTCTTATATGTTGATGATGTGATTTTCACAGGTAATGATGATCAGCTCATTGAGAATTTTAAATCAGTCATGAAGGATGAATTTGAAATGACTGACATGGGTTTGTTGAGATACTTCTTAGGCATAGAAGTAGATCAAAATGAAAAAGGAATTTTTATATCTCAAGCAAGATATGTAAATCAAGTTTTGGGCAGATTTAACATGCAAGAGTGCAAGGCAGCCATCTCTCCCACAGTAATGGGATTAAAACTCAGCAGAGAGGACAGCAGCAAGGATTTTGATCCTAGCCTGTACAAAAGTATTGTGGGCAGCCTTATGTATTTAACAGCGACTAGGCCTGATTTAATGTATGCTGTTAGTTTAATTTCCAGGTTCATGGAGAGGCCAAAGGAGGCACATTTGCAGGCAGCAAAGAGAATTTTGAGGTATGTCAAAGGTACCAAAATGTTTGGAATTCTATATCATGCCTCAGAACATTCAGATTTGGTTGGATACACTGACAGTGATTGGGCTGGAAGTGTAGATGATCGGAAGAGCACTTCCGGTTATGTTTTTAATATGGGTTCAGGAGCCATTTCATGGGCTTCTAAGAAGCAGTCCATTGTAGCATTGTCTACAGCAGAGGCTGAATATGTGGCAGCTACAGCAGCAGCATGTCAGGCAGTGTGGATGAGAAGAATGTTGAGAAGCTTAGGCCAAGAGCAGGCAAAAGCGACAGTGATTTTTTGTGACAATAGCTCAGCTATTGCTTTGTCAAAGAATTCAGTGTTTCATAAGAGAACGAAACACATTGATACAAGGTTTCACTACATCAGAGAATTAGTGAACAATGGAGAAATTGTCCTAGAACATTGCAGGACTCAAGAACAGGTAGCAGACATCTTGACAAAGCCACTTGATCAGAAGAGCTTTGAATTTTTGAGAAAGTGTCTGGGTATGACTGAATGCCCAGCTGTTGAAATTAAAGGGGAGTGTTGAAATCTAATTTCAACGCAGACCACCAGAAACCGTGAACCAAGCCAGAAACCGTTCACCGGATTTTCTCGGAGCGATTTGCCGACGAAGGAATAATCCGGGAAGGAGCTCCGATACAATTTGGAGCTGACACGTGGTTCAGCCCTGACGTAACGCAACGTCATTTTCTCGGAGGTTAATGTTCAGCACTTGTTGCGTTTCCGATATTGTTGTCCACCGTTGGATGTGCTCTCGTGTTTTCCGCCGTTGATCACCTGGAGCTGCATACGAACCCACATCAATTCAATGTTTTGCGTGGAGTAAATTAAAAGCATGGTTGACCATACCTTTCATTAATGCTTGTCATAAACTTAGGTGAATAGTTAAGTTTTTTACATAGGGCACGTAATGCATTTAGTTTTATATATACGGCATATATTTATTTAAGTGTTGACCATATGTAATGTAAAAAAAAAAGGGGCCACGGTAATATAGAGTTTTTACGCATTATGTTTTATATAGCGAGCAAAACATATATGCTTGTTTTTTTTTTTTGCTCATTGTATTTTTGAAAAAGGGAAAACACACAGCAGTGTGTAGAAAAACAAGAACAGGGGTGTGAGTTTTTTTTTTGGCGATGTAATTTTTTTTTGTGTTGGCCATAGCGAAAAACTATGTGTGGTTTTGCACAGCAGTGCATAAGGAAAATGGTGGAGCGAATTTTGTAAGCCTGTGTAAGTTTTGCTTTTACAGCAGTATGTAAAATTGTTTTACACCAGTAAATGTGAATGGAGGTTTTACAGCAGTAAATGTTAATGGGAATTTTTCCAGCAGTGTAAATTCTCATATGGAGACACAGTGAATGTTTTTTTTGTTTTAATGAATAGAAATATTTTATGGTGAAATCCTCTGTTCCTCAGTGAATTTTTTTTAAGTCTTCTGTGTGCACAAAAGATCCTGGAGCAAAAGAAACAGAGCATTGCCTCTGTGTGTTTGAATATTTGGTTTTTGGTATTTTCCCCATTGAAAATATCCAACAAATTCAAAACCTCTATTCCTACAGTTTGCTATCAATCTTAGAAGGGGAAAATAAATTGATAAGGTTAAAAAACAAAAGAAAATACTTGAAAGGAATTAACAAGTCTCTATTGTGATATTAAGGACAAGGTCAAATACAAGTAGTGGCTATATTATATGCATGAAATCATTTCCCTATAGATTAACATTCGTATAGAGAGAAAATACTTGTAGACTGTAGCTTTATAGGATTCGATAACACGTAAGAAAATTGATAAAAAATCAAGCACCAATATCAACAGATGAGAATTTATATGATTACGAGGATGGAAGGATAGAGTTGGGGCCTCGATGGTAAAGAATTATAAAGCGTTTACCGGATTTGGATAGCGAACAAGATGGAGTTTTCATCCGTAAACACCTAATGACCATTCTCTAACAAGAAAAAATGCAGATGTGAGAAGTATCTCACAGGAACATAGAAAATAGAAAATATATATATATATATATATATATATATATAAAATAATGCGTAATTAAGATGGTAACTAGAAATTATGCAAACCAAAGGTGGCTTATGTCATTAAACATAAAAAAAATTAAATATATACAAAATTATAATAAAAAATATGCATATAGAAGGAAAAAGGAAACCAAAATTACCTTGAGGGAAATACGTGAATGTATTCCATGAAATTTGTTGTAGCACTAATGAAATGGAGACGAAATGGTGTTATCATGATAGACATGAGAGTACCCCTGGGATGATAGGAGAAGGAACCTAGTCAATAAAACAAACACACAGGAATTTGAGTTGTAAATAAGGAAGTGAAGAAAATTAAATTAAATTACTAGTTTCCTTCAGGAGATAAACATGAATTTGGAAGAGAATATCATTGCCACAGAACCTAGTAAGGAAACATAACTGGTAGGGTAACAATACCTATAATGGTGGTGCTCTACAACCATGACACAACACCACCAATGAGAAACCCAAAATGAAAAGGGAAATGACCTTGATGCATATGTTAGGGTTTAGAGAAATGATTTTCCACCGTTAGATGGATACAACAGAATACCCACCATTCTTATGGTTCAAGTACTACCATCCATGTGAAATTCACATGTGTTCGTAGGAGGTGACCATTTTCAGTTCACTCACAAAACCCCTTGATTGTGGCTTCTGAAACCTTTAAATATCCCTTGAATTTCCATCGTGGTAATAATTGAATAAACTAAAGTTAATGACAAAGATGTATAAATTAATTAAGGTCAAGTAAACCCACCATTCAATATCATCGTTTCCATTGCATCTATGCAATGAAACATTTACATATACACCTTACATTTCACTTGTGTGCACTAGAGAGAAGGAAATTAGTTTGAGCTGTTGTTGACCCCATTTCTCTAGAATAAGTACTAATGAAAGTAGGTATGGGGATTATATCAATGGAACAATAAATTAGGAATGTGTTAACCTTCAGTGAGAAAATCCACATGTGGCTTTAACTTTTAGGTCATCTATTTCATTAATCTCTAGAATACAAACCATAGGGACTTATTTAACCCAAAAACAAAAGAAAAAACAACAACAAGAAACATAGAATATATCATACCTACGGGCTTCTATGGCCGAAGAAAATCATGACGGTGCTAGTAAAGGTACTAAACGAAGAAAAACAAACAAATACGAAAACATAATACAACATCCTTACATGTTGATCGTTACAAAGCTCATAGCAGAAACATCTATTCATACCAATTGCAATTTAAATGATTACAAGGGTAGAACCTACTTTTTAATGCTTGTATACTCATTTTCACTATGAAATAATTGTCTGCTCTGTACCATTTTCACCATTTTTAAATTGTTGTATATAGTTGTTAGTAATAAATCTAATACAACGGTCATGGAAAATAAATAGATCTAATACAAATGTCACGAAAAATAAATCAGTATCTTATCAAAAATTTTCACAAGTTCCATGACAAATAATTTCCATCAAATGTATAAAATCTGTGATATTTTAATCGAATCTTCACAAAAACTTGAAAAAATTAAGAAATAAAGAGTTAAACAATTTCGTTGCTAAGTATTATGTCAAATAATTTCGTTAATATATCAAATTTTTTTAATTAATTTAATAGACTAGTCTTACAAAAAGATTCAAAGTTTTGTTTAACAGTACTCAACATTTTCAAAAGTCCAAAGTTATTTTTCAAAAGTCTAGAGTTATGTGCGACAGTATTAACACCACTATAGTCTAATATAATCTATATGACTTCAAAGGGTTTTGCCATCGTCAAAATGGAGATACTGAATTATGTTCTCCAAACAGATTCAAATATATATTAGAGAGTTCGAAGGATTTTCCAATCAGCAAATTGGAGATCTCCTTTCCAAGAGAGGCATATTGTACTTTGCAACATATGTTGACGAATGCTGGGAGTAAATTATTCTTAAGATGAAAACAATTTCAATATTTCTTTTGAAGAGATTTTTCATATAAATAAAATATTCAGTGAGATACTAAGCATTACAGTTAGATAATTTTTACTCTGCAGTTAGGTGGAATTCTATATGGAAAATTTGAGAAAAAAAAGAGTATGGAAAATTTGAGAAAAAAAGAGCCGCTTTTTTTTGGAAAAACACGAAATGAGATCCTATAGTTTTTAGAGGAACTATGAACAACAATCTGTGTAATTTTAAGGAGATCCACCTATGTATTTTCTACTTTCATTTTAGAATGAAAAGATTGCAATTTTTCTTCTGAAAAAGGGTGTAAAAGATATGAAAAAAGGGGAAACGAATCGAGTAAGATTTGCAAATGAAACGTCATCAGAAACTGCTCAGAGAGGAACACATAATTTCTTGGCCATCAAAGTTCTGATATCCATGCTTGAATCTTAAAAACGATAAAGGCTGCTCAAAGGTTCAAAAGATCCTAACGCATAAAACCTTATCAATTAAAATCCACTACAAATTCAAAAGTAGAAACCTAAGATTCACGCCCTCGCTAACTACCGTGAAACATCATTTATCTTAACGAAGAAGGCTTCCAAATGCATGCAAATTATCTATAATGTACCATGAAGTGATAAATATATGCTTCAAAAAGCGGGAACAAAAATTAAAGATTTCTGAGGCATTTCCATTAGACTCCAGTCTTGAGTGTCAATTATTGTTTTCGGCTGAGAATTTCAACGAACAGTCACAAAAGTAAAGATTGACCAATCAATATACTAAATGGTAAAGTATAGAACCTCAGATCCATGTTATATTTTCGTGTGCATTTCAAAAAATATGATTAAAACCTAAAAATCACACTTTGAAAGTTCAATGAATAGAAATCTTGGGCAATGAGGTGATAAAAACTAAGCTTTCAATGGAGGAATTTTTTTTTGTTTTTTTAATTGGGAAGGATTGACACATAGTCTGGACCGTCGATAAAATCAAGGACAATTTTACCTTAAAACGTCAAGAAACCAGGTAAGAAGCCACACAACAATTTCCTCCCTCAAAACGAGTTTATTGTCTATCTCGAGATGCCTTGAGAGATGACGAAGTGTAACTATCACATAACTAATTGTAACTCATTAATACCTATTTTCAATCTCATGGCAGAGGCTATTGCCATCATTTAACACCTAAATTAAAGACACACAAAGTTACAAGTAGCATGGGAGGGGAGTTCTTTTCACATGGAATGCCTTATGGCATAATTACACTAATGAAACGATAGGCTGCATACTCTTTCATAGGGAACTAATTTCATTATGTATGTGCTGCTGATATAGATGAGAAAGTTAGTGTTTACTGTGCTAAATTCCAATTCAGAATAGTAAACAAAGTGTTTGAGGATTATGAGGTAAATTGCAAGTTTTACATAAGTTTTTTTTTGTGTTTTTATGTAAATTTCATGAGCAAATTAATATAAGTAAACATTGAACAACAACATAACAATAATACACTCAGCAATTGATAAAGGAGTTCACCACTCCTGGGTTATGTCTCCTCCATCTAGTTTCCAATGGCTTGACCCAATCTCATTATGCTTGAAATTTTTTAGTGATAAAGAATAAGTAATTTTGTTGACAAAAGGAGTGGCTAGTTTCCCCTTCCAGAAAACATTCTTCTAAAAGAACTCTCACTCTAAACACATGACAACCTACAGTTAGTCATGAAACAATTAGCAAGCTAAAGGGCTCTCAAATCAAGACCCCATATTCCATCTAACAATGAGTATAATAAGATCAACAATTCACTTTAAGTACTAAAAGAGAGATTTCCTCAAAGACACAATCAGAAAAGAGAAACATGAGCTACACAATAGATGTCTCAGCTGCTACAAAAAACGTATGAAGGTTGGAAAACCCCTACAAGGTCCTCTCCATTCTCGAAAGCCTTCAAAAACAGATTCAACCTCCTAGTTTATCCTAGCACCCATAGACTCCAACCTACAAAAAGTATCTTCAAAAGTTCTCCAATGGCCTTAAAACCTATTTCATTATTTTTAGAAGACCCAAAAATGCCTATGCAGTCTCTTTTTGAGCTCCATTTGGATAAAAAATGAAGAAGTTGTGGCTTCCCCAAGTTTTGGCACTAATCGCACCACAAAATCCACCAAACTCGGCACCGAACCTACAAATCTGCCCCAAATTGTGTGAATGGAGCGACAAAATCATGGGAAATCATGCGAAATTGTAGGATCATTAGTTTTCCCACTAACGGGCCCTTCGTGGTTAAATTAAATGTTAGGGCCCATTCACATGGGCGCGGTTACCTCTGGCAGTTAGCGCTAGCATATAGTGCTGGCAGTGACGGTTAGGTGGTGCATTCACATGGGAACATCGGCGGTTAACCGCTAGCGGTTTACCCCCACTAATCTGTTGGTTAAGCCATAAAACTATGGTGATTACATTATATAACAAGGAAATATGGTATAGCTCGATGGTAGAGGCCCATGTTTGTTTCTCGAAGGTTGCAGGTTCTACCCTCGATGCCTCCACTCGGACCTTCAACCCATTTTAGTGGTCAGGGGCTGCCACGTGGCGGCGTCTGGCTCGGTCATGTGTCAACGTGTGGTTGGCCACCTTCCAACCAATTAAATTCTGCCAAATGCACCCAATGAAAAACTGCCACTTGGAATCACATGATTCACTGAAGGAGCCTGTTGACTAGTCAACCCTTTCCACGTCAGCATGCCCAGCTAGCAGTACGGACTGCACAGTCAGCATGATTGTACAATTTTTGTGTATTTGATAAAATGATTAGAACACAATAACTTGATCATACGACATTTGTTTTCCAAAAAACGAGTTTCACCGGATTCAAAATGACGAGATCTACATGGTCATTCAGGGTCCACACTGATCCAACAACTTTGAATTTTTAGCAAATTTTGAGCTCCGGATCACGCTTCCCCACTGGAAGCTTTTAGACCCCAAAATCTCACTTTCATTTTTTGAGTAGTTGAGGGTATAGTTCCCTCAACTTTCCAATCTTGATTCATTTGACCTTGAAAATTCTCAAGCTTATATTGAACTATTTGATGTACCAATTGGATTTGCTCAATGAACTTCTTGGCTTTGTCTGTCACTATGGCTATCAATAGCAACATCCTTCCCAAAAATGAAATATAATGACGATCTTATACAAAATATTTACCAAGGATTAAATCTAAAAAGACTTTGTCAAATAACCTAAAGAATCTTCACATGAAAATACTTGTGTAGATGAGTGTTTGACACATTTGTAACATATTGAATCTGCTGCAACTACTCATCTCAAAATTTAGGATGCTTACTAAAATATACACAAATAGAAATGCATATTACAATATGAAATAAATTTGTCTCCCAAATTCCCATACAAATTGACCCATCATCAAACCAAAATAGCATAACAATTCCAAAGAAAACATTGTTCCATATAAGTGATTTATTCACAAACATAATACTTACAAAATGCGCAACTGTGGGGTCATGCAACAAGTAGAGTACAAAATAAATGCAATCTTTAATTAGACAAATATTCCAACCATTTCTTACCCAACCATGGTAAGGAATTTTCTTTTTGCACTTCACTTCCTTCTCGAACTGCTTCTGGAATAGTTATGGCGTGCCTTACACATTCCTCTACTTTCTCCTTCTAAGGTGATTCTATTACCTATTTGTCCTACTTTGGATGAAGATATGGATACAACTTCCATTACTTTTCAATCCAATGCTCACTTATGTTGCAATGAGTGCAAAAGCTTTTGTGAGTTTTTCTTGGCACAAATGTCTTTAAACTTGGATGAAAATTTCCCTTCTTGGTCTCATTTCCAATTGACATATTCATCTTCTTGACTAATGTTTTCCTTTTGCGGTACTTAGCTACACAATGGTTAGGCACATGAAAAAAAGTGCACAGAAAAACATTCCACATGTTATTCAAATCATCATGTTGTTTGCAATCATCAAAAGCCTTTGAATAATTAGGACGCTTATATCTCTTATGGTTATCCTTTGGCTTATGAGGTTGGCTAGGAGAACTCAAATGGTGAGAAGAATTTGTATTAGTCTCTTCTTCAAATTGCTTATCTCTCTTTGGAGAAGTCTTGCATTTCATGTCCTCCTTTTGCTTCAAAAACCAAGATGGTACCAATTCTCGATGCAAATCCCAACAATTTGCCTCCTCATGTCCTCTCTTATGACAGAAACAACAAGATACCCAAGAGCTATCACTGGAAGACCATTCTTCTTTTTCAACGTAGCCTAAACCTTCATACCGAGGTCTCTCCTTTGCCTCAATTGGATGGACAATGCCCCAATTTTTCACTCCAAGGCCTCCTCCCCTGTAACCCATTTTGGACAAAAGCATTGTTCCTATGCCTTTGCTATGCTTCTCAAAGGCTGCAAAAGAGCTTAAATCAACATTTTCATGTAAAGAAATTGCATGTGAATGCTTACCATTTTCCTCATCTTTCGACTGAGGGACAAAAATGCTCTTAAAATCTTTCCTAATTCTTGAGGTGTCTTCTTGGAGTCTTGGTCTTTCTTCTTTCATCTCCTTGGACTTTGGCACTGATAAAACCTCAACCTCAACATCATGTGGACAAAAGGTGCAGATTTGGCCATCTTCCTTCTCTGAGGGACTTTCTGCACTAGCCTCTTGTGGGTACTCATCCAACAATTCCTCCTCCTTCTCTGCTTTAGATGAAGTCGTGGATGATTCTTCAAAGAAACCTCCTTCTGTCCCTGGTACATAGAAGGCTTCCTCCATTTGACAACAGCCCTAGGTTATGTTCTTGCCATGTCCACAAGCTTGCCTAGTAATGGATGGACTCTTTTCTTGCCATATCCACAAGCTTACTTAGTATGGAGGGACTGTTTTGCTCCTCTTTGCTCTATGTTCTCTGGTTAGAGAAATGCAATATTGTCCTCGAATCATCCAGACTATCATGCTTTAAACTCATGCCCATGCTTACTGAAACCTCCATTGCAATTTGAAGTAGAACTGATTGATAACCATGGATAGCCCTTTTTGCAAGCAATATATGCTCGCCTCAGCTTTACAACTAAATTGTACTTGAACCTTCGCTGCATCTTCCACGAGCCCTAGCAGAACGTAAAATTTGCAAAAAAAAATAAAATAAATATTAACATTCCAAGCCAAGGAAACATCGAATGGCTGCAACTGTTTGAATCGTCGAAAGGCCATGGGGGCCTTTGCAGCTAAATCTCTTTTCCCTGCATCTTCCAGCAGCTTTCCATTGGAGAGAATAAATTCATGATGGGGCACGGAGGAATTTCGTAGAGGAATCCGAGAAATTCTAAACATGGAGAAACAGCAGACGCCGACGGCTTACCCAGAAACTGTCAGGAAGGATACGCGAATATGAGTTAACCCACACGCAATAGCTATATATAGTATTTACATGAGATGTGCTGCAAACAGGAGAATTTGAGAAATTCTGGCTTCGTGTATTTCTGAAAACCATTCGAGAACTTTAATGTAAGGTTTTTCCGAAAGTAGCCGATATTAGTTTGAATTTAGGGTAAAAGATTGAAGTCCATGTTCGTGCGGCTTGTATTTGTGTTATTCTGACGGTGTCATCTCTTCTGCGCATGAAAATAATGGTTATGAGCTCCACCAATTCCAGAGACCCGAGGAGATTCTTCCCTAGGGGATCGCCTTGGTGTGAGAATTACGGGCGATTCAATAATGATGACGAAGACGAAATACAGGACGATGTTTTCATTATACAGCCCAAGAAAACGCCACCGTATATTTTCCCCCATAGCGATGATGACGAAATGCAGGGAGGTCTTTCCTCCTGCTTGTAATAAGAGGTAAACGCTCTGATTGATTTCTCGATATGTAACGACATATGAGCTTTATCCTCACATCATAAAGAATCATACAGGTCATTTGCACATGGATTCTACAATGAGAACTTCATGGTAATTATCATTCTCTTATTTTTGTGTGTTATTTTGGATGCGTGGTTTTAAATCTTTGAACAATTGTATGAGCGTTGCAAAATATCTGGCGGGTTTCGAATTGTATTTCAATTTGGGAGGACAAGGATTATAGAATCTTTTACCTATCAACATTAACATATTTATGTTAATTCTAAATTTATTAAACGAATAGGAAATTATGTTAACTCTAAATTCTATCAGAAAATAAGTAAATTTAAAAACAAAAACGAAATTTCTTGTCGATTGAGAGTTTCTGGTCTAAGAGAGATTAATGTTAATATACCTTTAATGACATTATGATAATTAAATAAAAGGTTGTACTTTTCCCCCCTAATTTTATATATAAATAAACGTAACATAATCAATGACTTATGTGCCTCGGAAGATCCAAAGCTTCTTCTGCCTTTTAACTAATTTTTTCACGGAATATGGTTAACAAAAATATAAAATTTTCAATTAAATGTTAAGAATATTATATAAAATATTAAAGTTCAATCTTTAATAAGTTTACTTATCTATTTATTAAATATTTGATATTTAAAATTAATGTTTTCATTTAAATATGCATATTATAAATCATTTAATATTAATTGTATTAATATAAAAATTATATCAAGCTTTTAGAGGGGTTTATTTAGCAAGCCAATGAAAATATAAGGTAATGTGAGTTGATGTTTATGTTAAAATTTTGGCCTCTTTATTCATGAGTGTGTCTTGGATTCTGTGATCTATCTAAGAGTATAGTGCTCGTCATCTGAATTGATTTTGGGTGGTGTGGTTTACTTAAAGATATAGCGGTAACACTAAGGAACTAAAGGTATAGTGGTAGTAGTTGGAATCAACTCTATGACTTGATGTAATTTAACTAAAAATATAATAATAATCTAACTTGATCATATGTCATGTAAATATATGACATGGTTCACCTAAAAATATAATAGTAATGGTCAAAATTAACTCTCTGATTGATTTCTCGATATGTAACGACATATGAGCTTTATCCTCGCATCATAAAGAACCATACAGATCATTTGCAGATGGAATCTACAATGAGAACTTCATGGTAATTATCATTCTGTTATATTTGTGTATTATTTTGGATGCGTGGTTTTAAATCTTTGAATAATTGTATTTGCGTTGCAAAATATCAGGCGGGTTTCTAATTGTATTTCAATTTGTGAGGACAAGGTTTATAGAATCTATCTTTACATATCAACATTGACATATTTATGTTAATTCTAAATTTATTAAACGAATAGGAAAATATGTTAATTCTAAATTTTATCAAACGATAAGTAAATTTAAAAAGGAAAACCAAATTTCTTTTTCAGAGGAATAAGAAATTTGGTTTTCCTTTTTAAATTTGGAAAACCGAATTTCTTGTCAATGGAGAGTTTCTGCTCAAACAGAGATTTATGTTAATTTACCTTTATTGACATTATGATAATTAAATAAATGTTGTCCTCTTTTTCCCTAATTTTATTTATAAATATAAATAAGCATAACAGAATCTATGACTTATGTGCCTCGGAAGATCCCAAGCTTCTTCCGCCTTTCAACTATTTTTATCATGGAATATGCTTACAATAAAATATTATAATTAAACGCTAAATATTATACAAAAGCGAAAAGTTCAATCTCTAATAAATTTATTTATCTATTTATTAAATATTTGAAATTTGAAATTAATGTTTTTATTTCAATTTGTATGTTATAAATTATTTAATATTAATTGTATTAATGTAAAAAATATACAAAGTTTTTAGTGCGGTTTATTTGGCTAGTCATTGAAAATATAAAGTAATGTGAGTTGATGTTTTATGTTAATATTTCGGACTTCCTATTCAGATCAGTGTGTGTGGGGGATTCTGTGATTTAGTTAGAATATCAAGAGTATAGTGGTAGTTTTTTTAAGGATTTTGGGTAATTTTGTTCACTTAAAGATGCAGGGGTCGGTAAAGCAGTAATTAAGAGTATAGTGATTGTAGTTAGAATTAATATGGTGTGTTTTAATTACCAATTTAATAGTAATTTAACTTAACTATAAATATGTAATGTAGTTCCCCAAAAATATAATTTTAATGGTCCCTTTTTTTTTAATAAATAAAAAATATATAATTTTATTTATATACAAAATTTCATATATTTATATATAATTATTTCAATAAATAAAATTAATAAAAAATATAAAAAATAAAAATAACTCCCATTAAATTAACAGTACAACCTATATACATTAATAATGTCCTTATCATTAAATTTCTATATAATGTATGAAGGGATGGAATGGAATGTAACTTCTTTAAACTTAATGACACATTAACAAATTCTTTATTATTTTATCATTAAAATGCTATAATGTAGGAAGAGATAATGTAGGAAGAGATGAAATGGAAAGGGAGTTATTTAAATTTAATGATACATAAGCAAATCTACTATCATTTTATTATTAAAATGTTATATTATTTTCAATATAGATAGAGATTGAAAATTCTTCAATTAGTTATTTAATATTATATTTTTCAAATTTCTACATATAAATATTTAAAATTTAAATCAATTTTCAGTTTATCATATTATATATGTTCATGAATACAATTATTTATTTTGATTAATCAATTTTAAATTTATTAACTAACCATATTTATTAATTTTAAATTTGTAAATTAATAATATTTATTAATTTTAAATTTATAAATTACTAATATTTATTATAAAAGTAATTTAAACATCTAAAAAATTAATTGTTTATTAAAAGCTAAATATTTGCATAATTTTTTGTGGATAGTAACCATTAAAAAATTTGCATGTTTCCATTTTTATTTTTATTTTATTTTTACTCATTAAAATGTTGAGTTGGTGGGAAAAACAACTCCTTTTAAGTGTAATTTTTTTTTACATTTTCTTCCTATCTATTTTTTATGCAATAACCTATTTATACTATGGTCAGTAGTACTTAATGGTAAATATGTTATTGATGTGAGTATGGCCTATTTTCAAAGGATTTTATTTTTTGGTGATTTCCTCCGCTTAACGATGAAAAAACTAAAATTATCTAAAAATCATGGCATAAATATTGCAGTCCCAAAATTATGGCATAAAAATCTAAGGCATTTATCCAAATGGCATTGTGTTGTGCAAAGGTTGTAATAACAATCATTAGAGAACCATATTGTGCATAAATATTTTAAATATTAATAAAAAGTAATAAAATTCAATCCATGATGTTAAACTTGTTGGAAATAATACTGAGAGGGGGGAGGGGATTGGGGGTGAATCAGTATTATCAGGTCAATTATTTTTCATTTCACAATCAGATTTGTACACAATACTTCAGTTAGTGAAAACCACGTATGTACGCAACTACAGGTAAGGAAACTAACGTATAACCAGCAGACTTGTAATTTAAATTATTCTTCAGATGTTGATCATTAATTTGTGCATCAAACCATATACATAGTAACTAGGAACAGTAAAACAGAATAGGCAGTCACACATAAGAACACAAGATATAAGGTGGAAACCCAATGTGGGTGAAAACCACCTGCTGCAATTCATCTCTATCTTCTTTTAATTAGAAACTTCTTTTTATAATGTTTCTTTACTGGTGCAGTCTTATACCAGTACGCAGGCTGCTACCTGCAGAAGGCTACAACCTTCTCTCATTCTCTACTTTCTCCTAGAAAGGAGCTACAACCCCCTTAGCTCTTGTACAAGTTGAGGTACTAGTACGTAGGCGCTGACCTACAGAAGGCTACAACCTTCTATTTTCTTCCAGGGACCACGTTTCATAAATTTTCAAACTAGATCCATGAATAACGTCAATCAAACATCAAGTATATCTGCATCAACCAATCTCCTTTGCACCAAAAAAAATGAATCAAATAGTCACCTCTCTGAATGTTGTACCCAGAAAGCAGTAACAGTAACCAGACACCATTTTTGAACCTAGAACACTGCAGCAATAAACAGAAGTAGCTAAAACATATTTCAAGAGACGTACGCTACTTCAATGTGTACCACCTGCGTGCATACGCTTCTGAATTAAGGCCAACCTGTGTATACGCTATTTTGAATTACCGAACCAGCGTGTATACGTGCCTTTGCTTCACTGAACCTGCGTACAGATCTATAAAAGATAATTTATCCTTTTCACTTATTCAGACATCAGTTATACCCAGATTATCAGATTTATAGATCAAGTCAAGCGCCAAATATAATAGATCAAAATCACACAAAGATACTATTATTCAAGCCTTAGGATCTTGACCCATCAATAGAACTTATCCTTCTCCTTGCACTTAGGTTCCTCCTTGATTCAGATCCAGCTATGCACCATAACCCAATGACCTGTGTTCTAGATCTTGCCTTTCATAAGATATTCAATGCTTCAGTGAATGCCTTTGCCCAATGATCTCCTTCCCTTTTTATAGTCTTAGGCCTTACTCAATACCATGGTCCAAAACCACTTAGAACCAATACTTGGGGCACAATACCTGGGTTTAATACTTTGGACGAGATACCATGGTCCAAAACCATAGGTCCAAATACCAAGGACCAAATACTATGGACTAAAATAAGTTTTCCCACATGTACGCACTTTTCCGTGCATGAAAGTGCGTGCATACACATACGCGACTTTTGATTGGCAATCTCGCACGTATACGCGACTTCGTCAAAGGGAACCTGCGTATACTTCTTTTTCTTTCATTCTGAGAGTCTGAACAGTGATCTGCCATCTGAGTGAGTTGCCATCAAGGACAACACCTGTGTCATAGTGCCAAACCAATGTCATAATGACAACAATCTCCCCCTTTGGACTTGATGGCAACCCCAAGTCACTCAAAGTCATTCTCTCCCTTTCAAATCAAGGGCAAAGGGTTCTGCTCCCCTTGAATACATGCTGAAATCTCTGCTTTCCTGTGCTATCCATGCTCCCCCTGACTGAAGGCAATGTCTGCAAGAAAATGTTCTACAAGAAGAAACATGACTTTATACATCATAAATGACCTTCCTATCACCGAAGACTCATTCATACATCCATCTCCCAACCATGTGGGGATATACCAGTATTGACTCATCCACCCAACCAAGTGGGGATACACCAAAAGTTTACACATGATAAAACAAGAACATTACAACATCCATCCCAGGCATAGTGGGGAAACCAAAAAGGTCATTACATGACCTTGATAAGAAAACAAATACATGACATAGAGACGAAATATCTACAACAAGACTATGATAGTCATCAACAACTATCATCAGCAGCATCTGTCAATCATCATGCAGACCGGTAACCATGATCTTCTTCTGCACCTGTTCCACTTGAACAAAAATAGCTGTGAAATTGAACCAAGATCTTCTAAGATAATGCCAACAATGCATTATTAGAAGTATATGCTCCCCCTGAACCTGTGCCAGAAGGTCTCTGTCAAACCCATATCAGACTCTTTCCATCCTGAGTCTGGCCCATTGATTTCCTTCAAACCAACATTTACGCGACTGTATCCATAGAAATCGGTGTATATACGTGGATGATCCTCATAATACTCGTGTACAACTACTTTTCTCTGAAACAGATAAGTTTCAACAGCAAGATGATGCATCAACTACTCCTAGCTTCTGTCTGAGGTATTCAAATGTCTCCCTAGGCAGTGGTTTGGTGAGTATATCAACAACTTGTTCTTTGGAGGGGACATACTCCAATTTGACCTTTTGTTCAAGCACTTGTTCCCAGAGAAAATGATATTTGATAGGTATGTGCTTGGTCTTCGAATGCATGACTGGATTCTTTGAAATACTGATTGCATTTGTATTATCACAAAAAAAGGAAATAGGTGGAGTACAAGTGATTTGAATGTCTTGCAATGTTTGCATCATCCAAAGGAGTTGTGTGCAGCAAGATGCAACAACCACATATTCTGCTTCAGCTGTAGATAATGCAATTGAACTTTGTTTCTTGCTGAACCAAGATACTAATCTGGAACCCATAAAGAATGCACCATCACTAGTGCTTTTTCTGTCATCCACACTTCCTGCCCAATTTGCATCTGTATAAGCATGAAGTGTGAGATCTGTATTTCTAGGATACCATAATCCATAGTTTTGAGTTCATCGAAGATACTTGAAAATTCTCTTAACTGCCTGAAAATGAGTTTCATTTGGATTTGCCTAAAATCTTCCAACTATTCCCACTGCATGCATGATGTCTGGTCGGGTACCTGTTAAATAGTATAGACTTCCAATCATGGATCTATAGGTTGGTTGATGCACTACAGCTGATTCATCATTTGCACTAAGGCTGCATCCTGTTACCATAGGGTTACATACTGGTTTTGAATCCTCCATCCCATATTTCTTTAAGATCTGCTTGAGGTACTTGGTTTGTGATAGAAAAATATTGTCTTTGTTTTGTTGGACTTGTAAACCAAGAAAATATGTGAGCTCACCAAGCATGGACGTTTCAAACTCTTTTTGCATCACCAAGGCAAATTTTTGACTCATGTCTTCTTCGTTGCTACCAAAGATGATATCATCAACATACACAACAAGTATTAGCAACTTATCATTGTCAATTTTTATATATAGATTGCTATCTGTTGAACCTTTTGTAAAACCTTGTTGATGGAGGTACTTATCTAAGAAATAATACTAAGCCCTTGGAGCCTATTTAAGGCCATAGAGAGCCTTTTTAGTCTGCATACAAGTTTTGGATCATTTCTAAGGATTAACCCATCTAGTTGCTCAATATACACTTCTTCTTCTAAGTCTCCATTTAGAAACGCAGATTTCACATCCGTTTGATATACTTTGAACTTCTGAAAGCTAGAAAGAGCAAGGAACATTCTTATGGCATCAAGTCTAGCAACTGGTGCAAAAGTTTCTTCAAAATCTATACGTTCTTGTTGAGCATACCCTTTGCAAACAAGTCTGGCCTTTTTTCTAATAACATTTCCATTCTCATTCAGCTTGTTTTTGAATATCCATTTTGTCCCTATGACATTCTTATCATTTGGTCTAAGAAACAACTCCCAAGTATTATTCTTTTCAATCTGATCAAGTTCTTCATTCATGGCCTTGACCCAACATTCATATTTTCATGCTTCACTTACATTTTTTCATTCAGTGGAGGAAATCAATGCTAGATAGCTTGAAGCTTCTGAGATAGGTCTTCTTGTTTGTACACCTGCCTCTTTCTGCCCAAAAATTTGAGTTTCTGGATGATTCTTCTGAACGTACCTTGATGGAGTCTTTTCTTCTACCCTTATATGTTCTTCTGGTGCCTCATGGGTTTCTTTTTCATCATAAGTTTGATTTGGTGTTGAAGGATAGTCCTCATCATCTTCGAAATCTTCGGATTTTACCTACCTAGGAATGTTTCCTTCTTCATCAACCACTACATGAATACTTTCAACAATTTTTCCAAGTCTTTTATTGTAACATTTATATCCTTTGCTATGAGGAGAGTAACCAAGGAGAATGCCTTCATCTACTCTAGGCTCAAACTTGCCAAGGTTTTCATCAGTCCTTTTGATGTAACATTTGCTTCCAAAAATTTTGAAGTATTTTATTGTAGGAGCCTTACCATACAAAAGTTCATGAGGAGTTTGAGTGTTGTTCGCTCAGACATTTGTCTTGTTGAGAATAGTAACTGTAGAAAATGCAGCTTCACCCCAGAAGGTTGCGAGAGTTCCAGACTCATCCAGCATAGCACGAGCCATTTGTTGAACCATTTTGTTCATGTCCTCTCTTATGAAAAAAAGAACAAGATACCCAAGAGCTATCACTGGAAGACCATTCTTCTTTTTCAACGTAGCCTAAACCTTCATACCGAGGTCTCTCCTTTGCCTCAATTGGATGGACAATGCCCTAATTGTTCACTCCAAGGCCTCCTCCTCTGTAACCCATTTTGGACAAAAGCATTGTTTCTATGTCTTTGCTATGCTTCTCAAACGCTGCAAAAGAGTTTAAATCAACATTTTCATGTAAATAAATTGCATGTGAATGCTTACCATTTTCCTCATCTTTCGTCTGAGGGACAAAAATGCTCTTAAAATATTTACTAATTCTTGAGGTGTCTTCTTGGAGTCTTGGTCTTTCCTCTTTCATCTCCTTGGAGATTGGCACTGATAAAACCTCAACCTCAACATCATGTGGACAAAAGGTGCAGATTTGGCCATCTTCCATCTCTAAGGGACTTTCTACACTAGCCTCTTGTGGGTACTCATCCAACAATTCCTCCTTCTTCTCTGCTCTAGATGAAGCGGTGGATGATGTTTCAAAGAAACCTCCTTGTGTCCCTGGTACATAGGAGGCTTCCTCCATTTGACAACAGCCATAGGTTATGTTCTTGCCATGTCCACAAGCTTGCTTAGTAATGGATGGACTCTTTCCTGTGTTCTTGCCATATCCACAAGCTTACTTAGTATTGGAGGGACCGTTTTTCTCCTCTTTGCTCTATGTTCTCTGGTTAGAGAAATGCAATAATGTCCTCGAATATTCCAAACTATCATCCTTTAAACTCATGCCCATGCTTACTAAAACCTCCATTGCAATTTGAACTAGAACTGATTGATAACCATGGAAAGCCCTTTTTGCAAGCAATATATGCTCGCCTCAGCTTTACAACTGAATTGTACTTGAATCTTCACTGCATCTTCCACGAGCCCTAGCAGAAGTTAAAATTTGCAAAAAAAATAAAATAAATATTAACATTCCAAGCCAAGGAAGCATCAAATGGCTACAACTGTTTGAATCGTCGAAAGGCCATGGGTGCCTTTGCAACTAAATCTCTTTTCCCTGCATCTTCCAGCAGCTTTCCAGTGGAGAGAATAAATTCATGATGGGGCACGGAGGAATTTCGTAGAGGAATTCGAGAAATTCTAAACATGGAGAAACATCAAACGCCAATGGCTTACCCAGAAACTGTCAGGAAGGATATGCGAATATGAGTTAACCCACACTCAATAGCTATATAGTATTTACATGAGATGTGCTGCAAACAAGAGAATTTGAGAAATTCTGGCTTTGTGTATTCTGAAAACCATTCGAGCACTTTAATGTAAGGTTTTTCCGAAAGTAGCCGATATTAGTTTGAATTTAGGGTAAAAGATTGAAGTCCATGTTCGTGCAGCCTGTATTTGTGTTATTCTGATGGTTTCATCTCTTCTGCGGATGAAAAGAATGGTTATGAGCTCCACCAATTCCAGAGACCCGAGGAGATTCTCCCCAAAGGGATTGTCTTGGTGTGAGAATTACAGGCGATTCAATAATGATGACGAAGACGAAATACAGGATGATGTTTTCATTATGCATGTTGGGAATTTTTGATAATTCCAAACAAAATGAACAGAGAAAAATGCTCTGTTTCTTAACACAGAGGAACAACAATTTTTTTTTTTTGCTAAAGACAGAGTTTCAGCAACACACATAAAAAAAAACTTGTATTCATTAATAAGATTTCTATTACAAAATTCTTCCTCTCACAGAGGGATTCTTCTGAATGAAACTGAAAAACTTTGACCAACAAATGAAACCCAAATCTTCAGAGCTCACAAAAGCGGCAAAAAGAAAATCAGAGAAGCTCTCTGCCTCTGCACTGCTGTGCATTACAAAACACTTTGTTTCTTACTACAGAGATTTACACTACTGTGTGTAAAAAAAAAAATTCATTCACGCGCTGCTGCGTATTTCATTGCATAGGGATTACAACATAAAAAAAAATTACATTACACTTTTCTTGTATATTAAAACAAACGACTCCCGTGCATTAAAAAAAATAAAAATTAAAGACTTTACCTACATTTACCGACTGTCGTAAGTTTATATTAATTACATTCAATATGGTGATTTTTTTCTTTATTATTAACCGTGGATTTTACTCCACATTAATCGTACGGTGGTCAACCAATATCGCACGGAAGATCTTTTGAGCCTAGAGGTCCTCCTGATAACAACAAAAAAAAATGTGCCCCCGCTACCATATCGCACGGCAAACCAAATGAAGTTTATGCACTGGGGAAGTTTGACTTTGCAAAACCACTGAGGGCACCTGTCACCTGCTAAATGTGCTCGCTGCCCTCTCAAGAAATACCAGCATTTGGTAAAAGGTGGTGCGGAGAATCCCATGGTGGTTTTGGCATCGTTGTTAAAAGGCGGGTTCCGGCAAACACTACAGTTGGAATTAGCATTTCAACACTCCCCTTTAATTTCAACTGGTGGGTTATCGGTCATACCCAGAAATTTCCTCAAAAACTCAAAAATTTTCTTCCCCAATGGTTTGGTCAGAATATCAGCAACCTGCTCCTGAGTTCTGCAGTGTTCTAAAACAATTTCTCCATTGTTTACCAATTCCCTGACGTAATGAAACTTTGTGTCAATATGTTTCGTTCTCTTATGAAACATAGCATTATTGTATAATGCAATAGCTGATCTATTGTCACAAAAAATCACAGTTCCTTTTGCTTTCTTTTGGCATAAACTCCTTAACATCCTTCTCATCCAAATTGCTTGACATGCTGCTGCTATAGCTGGCATATATTCTGCCTTTGTTGTAGATAATGCTACAATAGGTTGTTTTTTAGAAGCCCATGAAATGGCTCCTGAACCCATGTGAAAAACATAACCGGATGTGCTTTTCTGATCATCTACACTTCCAGCCCAATCACTATCAGTGTATCCAATTAAATCTGAACATTCTAAAACAGTGTATAAAATGCCAAATCTTTTAGTACCTTTAACATACCTTAGAATCCTGTTTGCTGCCTGCCATTGTGCTTCATTTGGCCTCTCCATGGATTTGGAAATTAAACTAACAACATACATTATATCCGGCCTAGTTGCAGTCAAATACATGAGGCTACCAACTATGCTCTTGTACAAACTACGATCAAAATCCTTAGTGTTGTTCTCCTTGCTGAGTTTTAATCCCATCACTGCGGGAGTGATTACTGCTTTGCTCTCCTGCATATTAAATCTTGCCAACACTTCATTAACATATTTTGCTTGTGAGATAAAAATCTCATTTCCATTTTGTTCTACTTCTATTCCTAAGAAGTATCTCAGCAAACCCATGTCAGTCATTTCAAATTCTTCTTTCATGACTGTTTTGAAATTTTCAATAAGATAGTCCTCACTACCTATGAAAATAACATCATCAACATATAACACAACAATTAGTATTTTACCATCATTTTCTTTGATGTAGAGGGTGGGTTCTCCCTCAAACTTTTCAAATCCATTTTCCAGTAGATAGGAATCTATCCTTACTGTACCACGCTCTTGGTGCTTGCTTCAGCCCATAAAGAGCTTTCTTCAATCTACACACTTTGTGCTCTTGGCCTTTCTTTTCATAGCCTAGACGTTGTTTAATGTAAACCTCTTCCATTAACACTCCATTTAGGAATGTTGACTTCACGTCCATTTGGTAAACTTTCCACTTGTTTTGTGTTGCTATGGACAGCGTTGCTTTCACTGTTTCCATTCTAGCAACAGGTGCAAAAGTTTCCTCATAGTCTCTCCCATACTGCTGATTATATCATTTGACAACAAGTATTGCCTTGTGTCTTTCTATTTTGCCTTCAGCATTACTCTTGGTCTTGTAGACCCATTTAACTCCAATGACTTCTTTTCCTTTTGGTAGTTCAACTAAATCCCATGTCTTGTTTCTTTATATGGCATTGATCTCCTCATCCATAGCTTCTATCCATTTCCTATCCTTAATTTCTTCTTCGAAATGAACATGGTCATCAACATGACAATATAAAGCAAACAAAGAGTTCTTACCTTCATTTGTTGCCTCTTGTTCATAAATGTCACTTAAATTTCTGAACTTCTTACCTCTTTCATTTGGTGTACAAGTGCTTGAAGAAGCACTTGAATTTCCTCCTTGTGGTGTGCTTGGAGAAGCACTTTCATTTCTCCTCAAGGGTGTCTCTTGCTGCCCTTGTGTTGGTGCTGCTGGTTGGGGATGTATTTCAGCCATCTCCTCATCGTCTTCATCATGTGACAAAGAGTTTTTAACATTCACTGTTTTCTCTATGCTTGAGTCTCAAGCTTCCTCCTCAATGAGCTGAACATCTCTACTCACAATAAGCTTCTTGGTGGATGGGTTATAAAACCTGTAAGCTTTGGATTCCTCATTGTATTCAATGAAAATACATTTCTCCCCTTTGCTGTCTAACTTCTTCCTTAGTTGATCTGGAATGTGTGCATAGGCTACACATCCAAAAACTTTCATGTGGGTGACTCCTTGCTTTATCCCACTCCATGCTTCTTCCGGCACTCTGTTCATGACTGATTTTGTAGGGCATCTATTCAAAATGTACGGTGCACAGTGTATAGCTTCAACCCAATAATCATTTGGCAAATGCTTTGCCTTTAACATACTCCTCGCCATATCCATGATTGTCCTATTTTTCCGTTCGGCAATTCCATTTTGCTGCAGAGTGTACCTAGTGGTAAACTGCTTATGAATTCCATTTTCTCTATAAAAACGTAGAAATTCTTTGGAGATATACTCACCTCCTCTATCAATTCTTAGAACTTTGATATGCATCCCACTTTGGTTTTCTACAAGTGCTTTGAATTTGTGAAATCTTTCAAACACTTTGCTTTTGTTCTTCAGGAAATAAACCCAAGTTTTCTAGTAAAATCATCAATAAGTTTTAGAATATAGTGGCTGCCTGCAAGTGATGGAGTTTGCATCGGTCCACATAAATCTGAGTGGACAATCTCTAAGGGTGCTTTTGCCCTTATGCTTTTCCCAGATGGAAAACTTTCTTTTGTGTTGTTTCCTCAAAATACAACTTTCACAAAGGCTGTCTGGTTTCTCTATCAATGGTAATCCTCTTACCATTCCTTTTCTATTCAACAAGTTAAGACCTCCAAAGTTGAGATGTCTAAATCTCAAGTGCCACAACCAATTTTCATTTTTTGGCTCGCTTTGGAAAGCCTCTTGTGTCGCTGCTGCTATTTCTTCTCCATTTTTTAAATCTGCTTTCATCGTGAGAGGGAACATCCTGTTCCTTGTTATCTTCACTTCCGCAATACATAGTTTGCTGGGTGTTTTATCCATGATGGTGCATACATCATCCACATAGAAAACATTGTACCCCTTTTGAATAAGCTGTCCAATACTCAAGAGATTACATTTCATTCCAGGAACATAATAAACATTTGCTATGGTTTTCTTTTCACCTTTCTTTGTTAAAACATTTACTTTTCCTTTTCCCATAACAGAAACTTTATTATCAGTCTGTAGTGTGACTTGTGACTTCACACTCTAATCTAACATAGAAAACAGGGCTATGTTTCCTGTCATATGGTTACTGCAATCGGAGTCTAGGAACCATACATCTTCACTCTTTTCTTCAGTCATATCATAGGCTAAAAATAAATTATCTTGGCTGATATTTTCTCTAGTGAAATTTGCACTAGTTCTATTACTCATATCATGCTGCTTCTTCTTACATTCATTTGCATAATGCCCATATTTTTTACAATAGTGACATTGGACATTGGATTTATCATACTTTGTACTTGAGCATGATGTTGTCCACTTTGTTGACTGCTACCTTGGCCTTGGTTCTTATTTGGATTGCTGCCTCTTCCTTGAGCATTTGCTGGACTGTTTCTTCCACCTTTGTTTTGACTTCTGCCTCTATGACTTGTGTGCCTCGAAAGATCCCAAGCTTCTTCCGCATTTCAACTATTTTTAGCGTGGAATATGCTTACAATAAAATATTATAATTAAACGCTAAATATTATATAAAAGGGAAAAGTTCAATCTCTAATAAATTTATTTATCTATTTATTAAATATTTGAAATTTGAAATTAATGTTTTTATTTCAATTTGTATGTTATAAATTATTTAATATTAATTGTATTAACATAAAAATTATACAAAGTTTTTAGAGCGGTTTATTTGGCTAGTCAATGAAAATATAAAGTAATGTGAGTTGATGTTTATGTTAATATTTCGGATTTCCTATTTAGATCATTGTGGGTGGGGGATTCTGTGATTTAGTTAGAATATTAAGAGTATAGTGGTAGTTTTTTAAAGTGATTTTGGGTAATTTTGTTCACTTAAAGATGTAGTGGTCGGTAGAGTAGTAATTAGGAGTATAGTGATTGTAGTTAGAATTAATATGGTGTGTTTTAATTAACAATTTAATACTAATTTAACTTAACTATAAATATGTAATATGGTTCCCAAATGGTCCCTCATTTTTTTAATAAATAAAAAATATATACATTTTATTTATATACAAAATTTCATATATTTATATATAATTATTTTAATAAATAAAATTAATAATAAATATAAAAAATAAAAATAACTCCCATTAAATTACCAGTACATCCTATATACATTAATAATGTCCTTATCATTAAATTTATATATAATGTATGAAGGGATGGAATGGAATGTAACTTCTTTAAACTTAATGACACATTAACAAATCCTTTATTATTTTATCATTAAAATGCTATAATGTAGGAAGAGATGAAATGGAAAGGGACTTCTTTAAATTTAATGATACATAAACAAATCTACTATCATTTTATTATTAAAATGTTATATTATTTTCAATATAGATAGAGATTGAAAATTCTTCAATTAGTTATTTAACCTTATATTTTTCAAATTTCTAGATATAAATATTTAAAATTTAAATCAATTTTCAGTTATCATATTATATAGGTTCATAAATATAATTATTTATCAATGTTATATTATTTTCAATATAGATAGAGATTGAAAATTCTTCAATTTGTTATTTAACATTATATTTTTCAAATTTCTACATATAAATATTTAAAATTTAAATCAATTTTCAGTTATCATATTTTTTTCCCGAAGAAAAGAGCGCGTAATTTCCATTAATTTCAAAAAATTACATGTTGTAGATGCTGAAACGCATATGCTGTAGTGTGGGAAAACCACTTACAATAACCAATACTTCAGGGAAGTATGCAGATAAAGCCCTCGGACAGGGCATCCAGAAAGAGGGTATGTAAACCCCAACAAGAGTGTACGCCTACCCAACAAGCTAATAACTAATAATAACAGTAAATAAACGATGACTCAAAAACCCTCAAAACAGGGCAGCAAGAAGAATGGATCTGTAAACCTCAACAGGAGGATACCACAACCCAACTCATTCTAAAAACAGAAAAATAACAAAGGCTCCTGTAGATAGAGCAGAAAATTCGAATGACCGCCAAGACAAAGAGGAGAGGCACGAAATGGAAAAATGGCAGCCTGGATAGCCACACCCCCCACCCCCTCAACTCTCCTGCTGTGAGGAAGCCAGAGGAAGATACCGCCCATGTCCAAAGAAGCCATAAGACATGGCCATCCAGTACAAGCCATTGAAGAGACGGCACGAATCGGTGTAGAGACAGATCCACACCACAATCCCTCAACGCTTCCAATAACTGTCCAGGTAAGCCAGCGAAAAACCAAAAATAGTACCCCATAGCTCAGCAAGTGAATCCATCAGGGCCCATCAGGAGCTATGGTGATTCGGATCCGGGGGCAGAGGCGGCTGGGGCAGCCACCTCGCCCCCATAAGGCCAAAAAAGCCCCCGCTCCCGCTCCAAGGATCAACACTGGTTAGGAGGAACCCGCAAGATAGAGGGTCCGAAGAGAGCCGAAAACCCTGAAGACCAGAAGAGGATGAAAGCAGCTCCGTCGCCGCCCAAAAACAGAGCACTAAACCCAGAACTCTGTTTTATAATATGCAAAAACAGAATCGCAGAAGATGAGCCGAAAGCCGCCGAGATTGGTCTTACTCCGCCGCCGCCCAAATGTAGTGCTCAAGGCAAAACTGTAACCAGAGATGCGTTGAGGAAGATCCGCAGGAAAGAGGGTAGCGGTGACCGAAGTTGAAACCTCGTCACAAGATACTGGAGCCGCAGAAACTTCGATACCCCACCAGGTGCAGCGAGCCCGTCGGAGCACCAAGCAAAGTCGGTAGGGGGGCGGCCTGAAACCCAAGGAAGCCCTGCCGCCGCAGGCGCTTACAGCAACCAGAGCCGAAACGGCGAAACCCTAGCCCGCGCTCCGCCCTTTAGCTCCAAAAATCTTTTCAGTTATCATATTATATAGGTTCATAAATACAATTATTTATTTTGATTAAGCAAATTTTAAATTTATTAACTAACCATATTTATTAATTTTAAATTTGTAAATTAATAATATTTATTAATTTTAAATTTATAAATTACTAATTTTTATTATAAAAGTAATTTAAACATCTAAAAAATTAATTTTTTATTAAAAGCTAAAGATTTGCATAAATTTTTGTGGATAGTAACCACTAAAAATTTTGCATGTTTCTATTTTTTTTTAAATTTTTTTTTTACTCATTAAAATGTTGAGTTGGTGGGAAAAACAACTCCTTTTAAGTGTAATATTTTTTTACATTTTCTTCCTATCTATTTTTTATACAATAACTTGTTTAAATTATGGTCGGTAGTACTTAATGGTAAATATGTTATTGATGTGAGTATGGCCTATAAGTTTAGCAATGAAAAAACTAAAATTATCTAAAAATCATGGCATAAATATTGCAGTCCCAAAATTATGGCATAAAAATCTAAGGCATTTATCCAAATTCCATTGTGTTGTGCAAAGGTTGTAATAACAATCATTAGAGAACCATATTGTACATAAATATTTTAAATATTAATAAAAAGTAATAAAATTCAATCCATGATGTTAAACTTGTTGGAAATAAAACTGAGAGGGAGGAAGGCGGTTGGGGGTGAATCAGTATTATCAGGTCAATTATTTTTCATTTCACAATCAGATTTGTACATGATACTTCAGTTAGTGAAAACCGCGTATGTACGCAACTACAGTTAAGGAAACCAGCGTATAACCAGCAGACTTGTAATTTAAATTATTCTTCAAATGTTGATCATTAATTTGTGCATCAAACCATATACATAGTAACTAGGAATAGCAAAACAGAACAGACAGTCACATATAAGAACACAAGATATAAGGTGGAAACCCAATGTGGGTGAAAACCACCTGCTGCAATTCGTCTCTATCTTCTTTTCATTAGAAACTTCTTTTTACAATGTTTCTGTACTGGTGTAGTCTTATACCAGTACGTAGGCTGCTACCTGCAGAAGGCTACAACCTTCTCTCATTCTCCAGCTTCTCCTGGAAGGGAGCTACAACCCCCTTAGCTCTTGTACTAGCTGAGGTACTAGTACGTAGGCGCTGACCTACAGAAGGCTACAACCTTCTCTTTTCTTCTAGGGACCACATTTCATAAATTTTCAGACCTAATCCATGAATAACATCAATCAAACATCAAATATATTTGCATCAACCAATTTCCTTTGCACCAAACAAAACTGAATCAAATAGTCACCTCTCTGAATGTTGTACCCAGAAAACAGTAACAGTAACCAGACACCAATTTTGAACCTAGAACACTGCAGCAATAAACAGAAGTAGCTAAAACATATTTCAAGAGACATACGCTACTTCAATGTGTACCACCTGCGTGCATACGCTTCTGATTAAGGTCAACCTGTGTATACGCTATTTTGAATTACCGAACCAGTGTGTATACGCGCCTTTGCTTCATTGAACTTGCGTACAGATATATAAAAGATAATTTATCCTTTTCACTTATTCAGACATCAGTTATACCCAGATTATCAGATTTATAGATCAAGTCAAGCGTCGAATATAACAAATCAAAATCACACAAGGATACTATTAGTCAAGCCTTAGGATCTTGACCCATCAATAGAACTTATCCTTCTCCTTGCACTTAGGTTCCTCCTTGATTCAGATCCAGCTATGCACCATAACCCAATGACCTGTGTTCTAGATCTTGCCTTTCATGAGATATTCAATGCTTCAGTGAATGCCTTTGCCCAATGACCTCTTTCCCCTTTTATAGTCTTAGGCCTTACTCAACACCATGGTCCAAAACCACTTAGAACCAATACTTGGAGCGCAATACCTGGGTTTAATACTTTGGACGAGATACCATGGTAAAAAACCATAGGTCAAAATACCAATGACCAAATACAATGGACTAAAATAAGTTTTCCCACATGTAGGTGCTTTTCCGTGCATGAAAGTTCTTGCATACGCATAAGCGACTTTTGATTGGCAATCTCTCGCGTATACGCAACTTCGTCAAAGGGAACCTGCGTATACTTCCTTTTCTTTCATTCTGAGAGTCTGAACAGTGATCTGCCATCTGAGTGAGTTGCCATCAAGAACAACACCTATGTCATAGTGCCAAACCAGTGTCATAATGACAACAATCTCCCCCTTTGGACTTGATGGCAACCCCAAGTCACTCAAAGTCATTCTCTCCCTTTGACATCAAGGGCAAAGGGTTCTGCTCCCCCTAAATACATGCTGAAATCTCTGCTTTCCTGTGCTATCCATGCTCCCCCTGACTGACGGCAATGTCTGCAAGAAAATGTTCTACAAGAAGAAACATGACTTTATACATCATAAATGAACTTCCTATCACCAAAGACTCATACATACATCCATCTCCCAACCAAGTGGGGATATACCAATATTGACTCATCTACCCAACCAAATGGGGATACACCAAAAGTTTACACATGATAAAACAAGAACATTACAACATCTATCCCAGGCATAGTGGAGAAACCAAAAACGCCGTTACATGACCTTGGTAAGAAAACAAATAAATGACATATAGACAAAATATCTACCACAAGACTATGATAGTCCTCAACAACTATCATCAGCAGCATCTGTCAATCATCATGCGGAACAGTAACCATGATCTTCTTCTGCACTTGTTCCACCTGAACAAAAACAACTGTGAAATTGAACCAAGATCTTCTAAGATAATGCCAACAATGCATTATTAGAAGTATATGCTCCCCCTGAACCTGTGCTAGAAGGTCTTTGTCAGACCCATATCAGACTCTTTCCATCCTGAGTCTGGCCCACTGATTTCCTTCAAACCAACATATACGCGACTGTATCCACAGAAACCGGCGTATATACGTGGATGATCCTCATAAAACTCGTGTACAACCACTTTTCTCTGAAACAGATAAGTTTCAACAACAAGATGATGCATCAACTACTCCCAGCTTCTGTCTGAGGTATTCAAATGTCTCCCTGGGCAGTGGTTTGGTGAGTATATCAGCAACTTGTTCTTTGGAGGGGACATACTCCAATTTGACCTTTTGTTCAAGCACTTGTTCCAAGAGAAAATGATATTTGATAGGTATGTGCTTGGTCTTTGAATGAATGAGTGGATTCTTTGAAATATTGATTGCACTTGTATTATCTCAAAAAATGGAAATAGGTGGAGTACAAGTGATTTGAATGTCTTGCAATGTTTGCATCATCCAAAGGAGTTGTGTGCAGTCAGATGCAACAACCACATATTCTGCTTCAGTTGTAGATAATGCAATTGAACTTTGTTTCTTGCTGAACCAAGATACTAATCTGGAACCCATAAAGAATGAACCACCACTAGTGCTTTTTCTGTCATCCAAGCTTCTTGCCCAATCTGCATCTGTATAAGCATGAAGTGGGAAATATGTATTTCTAGGATACCATAAGCCATAATTTTGAGTTCCTTCAAGATACTTGAAAATTCTCTTAACTGCCTGAAGATGAGTTTCATTTGGATTTGCCTGAAATCTTCCAACTATTCCCACTGCATGCATGATGTCTGGTCGGGTACCTATTAAATGGAGCAGACTTCCAATCATGGATCTATAGGTTGGTTGATGCACTGTTGTTGATTCATTATTTGCACTGAGGCTGCATCCTGTTACCATAAGGGTACATACTGGTTTTGAATCCTCCATCCCATATTTATTTAAGATCTGCTTGAGGTACTTGGTTTGGGATAGAAAAATATTGTCTTTGTTTTGTTGGACTTGTAAACCAAGAAAATATGTGAGCTCACCAAGCATGGACATTTCAAACTCTTTTTGCATCACCAAGGCAAAATTTTGACTCATGTCTTCTTCATTGATACCAAAGATGATATCATCAACATACACAACAAGTATTAGCAACTTATGATTGTCAATTTTTATATATAGATTGCTATCTGTTCAACCTTTTGTAAAACCTTATTGATGGAGGTACTTATCCAAGCAATAATACTAAGCCCTTGGAGCCTGTTAAAGGCCATAGAGAGCCTTTTTGAGTTTACATACAATTTTTGGATCATTTCCAAGGATTAACCCATCTGCTTGCTCAATATACACTTATTCTTCTAAGTCTCCATTTAGAAACGCAGATTTCACATCCATTTGATATACTTTGAACTTCTGAAAGCTAGAAAGAGCAAGGAACATTCTTATGGCATCAAGTCTACCAACTGGTGCAAAAGTTTCTACAAAATCTATACCTTCTTGTTGAGCATACCCTTTGCAAACAAGTTTGGCCTTGTTTCTAATAACATCTCCATTCTCATTCAGCTTGTTTTTGAATATCCATTTTGTCCCTATAACATTCTTATCATTTGGTCTAGGAACCAACTCCCAAGTATTATTCTTTTCAATCTAATCAAGTTCTTCATTCGTGGCCTTGACCCAACATTCATCTTTGCATGCTTCACTTACATTTTGTGGTTCAGTGGAGGAAAGCAATGCTAGATAGCTTGAAGCTTCTGAGATAGTTGTTCTTGTTTGTACACCTGCCTCTTTCTGCCCCGAAATTTGAGTTTTTGGATGATTATTCTGAACGTACCTTGATGGAGTCTTTTCTTCTATCCTTATCTATTCTTTTGGTTCCTCATGGGTTTCTTCTTCATCATAAGTCTGATTTGGTGTTGAAGGATAGTCCTCATCATCTTCGAAATCTTCATATTTTACCTACCTAGGAATGTTTCCTTCTTCATCAGAACATCAATACTTTCAACAATTTTTCCAAGTCTTTTATTGTGACATTTATATCCTTTGCTATGAGGAGAGTAACCATGGAGAATGCCTTCATCTGCTCTAGGTTCAAACTTGCCAAGGTTTTCATCAGTCCTTTTGATATAACATTTGCTTCAAAAAATTTTGAAGTATTTTACCGTAGGAGTCTTACCATACCAAATTTCATGAGGAGTTTGAGTGCTGATCACTCAGACGTTTTTCTTGTTGAGAATAGTAACTGCAGAGAATGCAGCTTCACCCTGGAAGGTTGCGAGAGTTCTAGACTCATCCAGCATAGCACGAGCCATTTGTTGAATCATTTTGTTCATCCTTTCCACTACTCCATTTTGCTGAGGAGTCCTTGCAGTAGAGAATTCCCTTCTTATTCCATGTTCTTCACAAAAATAAAAAATCCATTCGAGGTAAATTCCCCTCCTCGATCAGACCTGAGGCATTTGATTCTGCGATCTGATTCGTTTTGAACCAAGGCTTTGAATGCTTTGAATTTTTCGAAGGCTTCGTCTTTATGCTTTAGAAGTCCTATCCAACACATCCCGGAAAAGTCGTCAATGAAGAATATGAAGTATTCTTCTCCTCGAGGTGACCTTTTCCTAGATGGACCACATACATCAGTGTGGACAAGTTCAAGTGGCTTACTAGCTCATCCTTCCTTCTCAGGGAAATTAGTTCTAGTTTTTTTACCAAACTGACATGGTTTTCATATTGTATTGTCTGGAATTATGATGTCAGGGAGATCACGAACTGCCTAATATTTGCATGCTTTCCTTATCTGAGAGAAGCTTAGATGCCCCAATCTTCTGTGCCATAGCTAGTGTTCATTATTCTTGCTTAGATAGCATTGTTGTTGTCCTCCCTTGAGTATGTATAAGTTATTTGGAGTTCTTATGCCTTTGATTACTGTTTCTCTTGTATCAAGCTCACGAAGAATACATCCATTTGATCGAAATATTACCTCATTTCCTTGATCACACATTTGACTAACACTCAATAGATTATGCTTTAAGCGATCAACATACATAATATTTCTAGCTTTGACCTTTTCTTTCAAAAACAAAACCTTTACCTTTTATGAGTGCAGGGGTGTCATTTCCAAATGAAACCTTTCTTTCCTTTTCTAAGGCACTATATGACTGAAGTTTTTCTTTATCACCTGTCACATGCTTCGAGCATCCACTGTCAATGTACCACTGATTTTCCTGTCCTTCCGCATATAAGGCTATCCCACATCTTTCTGGTTGCAGTTCTTTCTTTCTCCATGTTTGGGACTCAATGAAGCTTGCTCCTTCTAAGTTGTTTGTCGAAACCTACTCCCGCATTCAAAATATTCATGACCGAAGTTGTTACAAATAGAACATTTTATTTCATTCTCAAGAGCAGAAAAGTTATTGTAGGTCCTTTTCATGATCCGAGTCATACTCCTTTGTTTTTAAGCTTCTCTAGTCATGATGGTCTTGTAGGCAACACATTGAGTAGCTTTGTGTCCAAAGTTATGACAAGAGAAACATTGGCCATTGAAGAAATTCCTGCGATTATCAAACCTGCCGACCAAATGATTGTAGTTTCCATTGACATCCATTCTTGAGGCAAATTGAGAATGATTTTCCTGTGGTTGGTTGTAGCTTATTCTTATCCTTGAAGTAGATTGCCCCTGATTTACTTGGTGATCTCTGTTCATTCTTGAAGTAAATTGTCCCTGATTTACCTGGTGATCTGCATTATGCTTTTGCTGTCGATTGTCAACCTGTTCACTTCTCCATGCTGCATCAAGATAACTTTTGGAGGTGGATGGCTTATGTGCTTCAAATACTTCTTCAATATATCCATGACCTGTCTTGATTAGAGGAGAACGCACTTTGATAATCTCATTTAAAGTTTCAGTTCCTTTAGCAAATCTAAGATTAAGAGATTTTGATTTCTCAATATCTTTTCTAAGTCCCACAATATCACATTCTAACTTTTCATTGTGTTTTTCCCTTTTAGCAAGTTGGAATGTCAAAGTATCTATAATCATATTCTTTTCTTCTAAACAAATTTTAAGTTTAGAAATGTCTTCATAAAGACCTTCTTCATCTATAGCATCCAAGAAATCATCATCTTCAACAGCCTATAATCATTACATTGTTCATTTTCATCACTATTTGAAAGTCCATCACTGTCTTCATGTGTATAATAGCTCTTCTTACTTTCATTCTGTTTTCTATTCCATCTAATTGGTTCCTTACCTTTGTCAAGCTTATCTTTATGAAGACACTTGGCAGCATAGTGACCGACTCTTCCACAAGCAAAACATTTGAAAGGTAGCTTACCTCTGAATCTTCCAGAACTCCGTTGAAGGTTCTTGATAAAGTTTGATTCTTCCTCTCCTTCTAACATATGTCCTGACTCATTGTAATCTCCTTTTCCTAAGGCTTTGAACGCGGCTTCTCTCCTGTCTGATGGTCCCCCTTTTCTCATTTCGAAATCAGTTAGGATTCCGTGCAGCTGTGACATGGTAATGCTCTGTAGATTCTGCTTTTCTTCTATGGCAGAAACTTTTGATTCAAACTTAAAAGACAAAGATCTTAGAACCTTTTCAACCAAAGTAACTTCTTTTATTTCTTCACCCAAGTTTTTCATACAATTAACAATCTCATTTATACGTAAGAAATAGTTAGCCACACTTTCATCATTATGCATTCTGACATTTTCATACTGAATTCTGAGAGTTTGTAGTTTTCCTCATTTTAGCTGATCATCTCCTTCATATCTCATAACGATCTTGTCCCATATTTCTTTTGCAGTTTTGAGCTGCATAACCTTGACAAATTCTGATTGAGATAGACTCCCTAATAGAGTATTGACCGCCTTTGCATTTGTTTCATACTGCTTCTTACCAGCTGTATCTGTAGGAGTTACTGATGGAAATGTGTATCCTGTTTCCAAGATATCCCAAAATTCAGTACCAAGAGATTGAAGATAGGTTGTGATTCTTACCTTCCAATAGATGAAGTTTCTCCCATCAAAAATTGGTGGCCTGATCGATGCCTCTTTTTTCGTATTTTCTCATGATGATAGATCTTCCTTCAAGTGATCAAGCTTCTTCTGAAATACTTGCTCTGATTCTAATTGTTGGAAATAATACTAAGAGGGGGGGTGAATCAGTATTATCAGGTCAATTATTTTTCATTTCACAATCAGATTTATACATGGTACTTCAGTTAGTGAAAACCGTGTATGTACGCAACGACAGTTAAGGAAACCAGCGTATAACCAGCAGAATTGTAATTTAAATTATTCTTCAGATGTTGATCATTAATCTATGCATCAAACCATATAAACAGTAACTAGGAACAATAAAACGGAATAGACAGTAACACATAAGAACACAAGATATAAGGTGGAAACCCAATGTGGATGAAAACCACCTGCTGCAATTCGTCTTTATCTTCTTTTAACTATAAACTTCTTTTTTACAATGTTTCTGTACTGGTGTAGTCTTATACCAGTACGCAGGCTACTACCTGCAGAAGGCTACAACCTTCTCTCGTTCTCCAGCTTCTCCTGGAAGGGACCTACAAACCCCTTAGCTCTTGTACTCGCTGAAGTACTAGTATGTAGACACTGACCTACAGAAGGCTACAACCTTCTCTTTTCTTCCAGGGACAACGTTTCATAAATTTTCATACTAGATCCATGAATAATATCAATCAAACATCAAGTATATCTGCATCAACCAATCTCCTTTGCACCAAACAAAACTGAATCAAATAATCACCTCTTTGAATGTTGTACCCGGAAAACAGTAACAGTAACCAAACACCAATTCTGAACCCAGAACACTGTAGCTATAAACAGAAATAGCTAAAACATATTTCAAGAGACGTACGCTACTTCAATGTGTACCACATGTGTGCATATTCTTCTAAATTAAGGCCAACCTATGTATACGCTATTTTGAATTACCGAACCAACATGTATACGCGCCTTTGCTTCGTTGAACCTACGTATAGATCTATAAAAGATAATTTATCCTTTTCACTTATTCAGACATCAGTTATACTCAGATTATCAGATTTATAGATCAAGTCAAGCGCCAAATATAACAGATCAAAATCACACAAAGATACTACTATTCAAGCCTTAGGATCTTGACCCATCAATAGAACTTATCTTTCTCCTTGCACTTAGGTTCCTCCTTGATTCAGATCTAGTTATGCACCATAACCCAATGACGTGTGTTCTATTTATTTCCTTTCATAAGATATTCAATGTTTCAGAGAATCTCTTTGCCCAATGATCTCCTTCCCCTTTTATAGTCTCACGCCTTACTTAATACCATGGTCCAAAACCACTTAAAACCAATATTTGGGGCACAATACCTAGGTTTAATACTTTGGACGAGATACCATGGTCCAAAACCATAGGTCCAAATATCAAGGACCAAATACTATGGACTAAAATAAGTTTTCCCATATGTACACACTTTTCCATGCATGAAAGTGTGTGCATACGCATATGAGACTTTTGATCGGCAATCCTGTGCATATACGCGACTTCCTTAAAGGGAACCTGCATATACTTCTTTTTCTTTCATTTTGAAAGTCTAAACAATGATGTGCCATCTGAGTGAGTTTCCATCAAGGACAACACCTGTGTCATAGTGCCAAACCAATGTCATAATGCCAACAAAACTAAATTGAATGCTTATAATAAGAAGAATCATACTTGCAATTGTATATAGCAAAAAATCTTTAGTGAAATACATCAAAATAAAAGTAATAACCTATCTCTTATATATTTTGAAGATTTTAAGACATGTTTTCTTCTCTAATTTTCCTATATTTTAGTAGGAATGTGTTGAAATCATAAAATATTAGGGATTGAGTTGTAAAATCTCTACAATTAAAATACATTGAATTTTTTTAGCTGGCTAAATCTATAAATATAATCTAAAACATATTTTAAACAATAACAAAAATCAAAATTCCAAACATTATTTTTCCAAATTTCACCTAAAAACTCCAAAAACTTATAATAAATAAACAACTTCCAAACAAAACTCCAAAATCAACACTATCATCCTCCTCTTATATTGTACCCTTTTATCAATGTCTTCTAACAACGTGAGTATGTCAACATGAAAACTATCACCATATTCTTGGGCTACACCCTTTGATCACTATATGCCATGATAAATTCATGGCAACATGATTGGATGAGGTTCACATGGGGCACTATATGCCATGATAAATTCATGCCTGCATGATTGGATAAGGGTTCACGTGGGGCATTCACCTTTTCTTCACATTTTATGAAAAAGGAATTGGTTCGCGTTGAGTGGGTTGGTTTAATATTTAAAATAATTTTTTCATTGATTAAAATGTTTTTAAAGTATAGTGCATTTTTATTTTTTCTATAATCCAGTAATATAATTGTTAGTGAAGGTGAAATTATAGTTTTGTGTTATTTAAATCAATTGTAAGTGAAATTATAGTTTTAAAGTTTTTTTTTATTTAAATCATTGTCAGTGAAATTGTAGTTTTTTTTGTTTAAATTAAAATTCTGAATGTATAACTTAATGAGTAGGCTTAAAAAAATTATTAGGAATTATTCTTAAGTTAATAATTTTCTATTACATTGTTAGAAATTTTTTTAAAATAAAAAGTGGCTTCCAATAGAATTTGTTGGCACTTAAGTATAAGTAAATAAAATAGAAAGCTACTTAGATAAGGGTTTGATCTATCCATATCTCACGGTGTATAAAATTTATCTAAAAAATACACAAAAAAATCAACATTCATCTTTAGATTTGAATTTATGCTAAAAAATACACAAAATCAATATTCATATTTAGAGTTGAATTGAGTTGAATTGGGTGGGGCCATTTTGCTCTGGAACTCTGTTTTTGTCATATTGGTGGTATAAATCTTCATAAATGTGTGATTCCACATGAGCTATGCAAGACTTGAAACCATCCATGCGAAGCTGTCGTTGAGCCATCCGAAGGGAAGCCTGGCGATCTAGAATACGTCATTCATTGTGAAGTATATCCGCAAGTAAACCTACCAAATCTGTGTAGCATCTCAATGGAGTCGAAAGGAGCTGGTAGGTTGTAATAATCCTCCATTTTCTATGTTATGATTGACTATTTTTGGTGATTTCGCGTTAGATTTGTGAAATAATGTGATTAATAGAATTAGTGTGATGTAATTGATAAATTATAATTAATAATTAAAATCTTGGAAATTATTGGGGAAAGAAGTATTAGAATTAAAGATTTTATTTAATATGAAAAACAATTATTGGTGATTAAATTCAAGATAAATCTGCCTTTAAATATTTCCTAAAAATCTGTAGCAGGAAAAAGAGAGGTCTTAATATGATGGGAGAGAAAGATCTCTTAAATCACTTAGAATGGAGAAAGACTCTAATTTTGGGTGGAATAAAGTATTGTGGGAAAGAAAGACATGTTTTAAGGGAGAAGAAAAAAAAAACAAAAATACCTAGAAAAGTGGGTTAGCAAATCCAAAAAGTGAGACGCTACTAAAGTCTGCTAGGAAAAGAAAAACCTATAAATAGACACCACTCAGTAATCAAAGAGGTTATTGATTCCATTGAAAAGGATATCATAACTCACTGGGGACCGGTGAATTCAGTTCGTGGTAGGGAGGAAAGGTCAATTCATGGTAGGGAGGAACGTACTCAGTTCCTGAGTAATTCTCCTAACTGGAATTCCGTTTAGGATTATGATTTTTTAAAATTATATTGCATATTAATATCAAAATTTTGTTTGCACTAATGAAAATATAGGTTGCATAGTCTCTCATAGGGAACTCATTTCATTCTATATGTGTGAATCGATATGTAGTGATGAGCTTTGACTGTGTAAATATATAGTATTAGGAATGGTGAGAAACCCTTCATGAAGCACATGCAGGATCAAGAATATTATTTAGATATAGCTACAGTTAGTATAAAGTTATTGAGTGAAAGTTAGTTCTCTTACGGTAAAAAGAAATAAACTTGTTCAAAATTGCAACCTATCTTTGTCTCTGAAATACTTATTATAAGTGAATTCAGTTTACTTTTCTTCTTAAAATGAAACTAGTTCTATGCCATAGTGAGGTAAGAAAGAAACTAAGGTAAAGATTAGAGATACCACAAAAGATATATAGCTAGGAAAGTAATACTATACAAGACAAAGAAGGATTTTAAATACCAATTCAATAGTTCCATTTCTACGGTTCGCTACCAGTATTAGAAGGGGAAAAGAAATTGACAAGGTTAAAAAAGAAAAGAAAATACTTTAAAGGAATTAAAAAGTATCGGTTGTGTATTAAGGAAAAAGTCGAATACAAGTAGTGGTTGTCTTATATGCACGGAATCATGTCCCTGTAGATTACAATTCATAGAGAGAGCAAAGACACACAGACTGTAGCTTTATAGGATTCACTAACACATAAGAAAATTGAGTAAAAATCACGCACCAATTTCAACCAACGAGACTATTTATGATTATGAGTATGGGAGGATAGAGTCGATGCTTTGATGGTAAACAATCAATGAGCCTTTACCAGAATCAAATATTTAACAAGATGGAGTTTTCAGCAGGCTCTAACAAGAAAAATTTCAGATGTGTGAACTATCTCACAGGAACATAGACAAAAACAAAATAGTAATATGTAATTAAGACGGTAACCATAAATTGTGCAAACCAGAGGGTGCTTATGTCATTAAATATAAAATAACATATCTATGAAAATTTTGATGCAGTAGTTTTGGGAATGCAGGTAACCATTGAAAACAAATTGTGTGTACAATTTATTATAAATTTACCAAATGAAATTATATAGAAACCATTATTTCAATTTTTGGTTAAGAAAAATAATAACGAGTCATACTGAGAGTAGAGCACCAGAACATTTAGCACACGACATGCATTGTAAAATCATCAACGAATTCTATTAAAGTAAAATACCTTTAATTTACTAAAAATGAGATTCATCTCAAAAGTATTAACAACAAAAAATTCCGAAGAGAAAACTCTCGTAGGATTCAGTGCAGGGTATACTAAAGATATAATACCGGTATACTAAATGATAAGAAATGTAGAAGACAGAAGTTTGGACCAAACACACGGGAGGTCACAGGTGCAGATCACCAGGAGCTCCTACTAGCAAATGCATTCGCTTCACTTATTCATTAATCATCAGCAATTAAATAGATACATACGCAAAAACAAATTCCTAATTAATAAGAACTGAATATCAAATAAAGAGCAAATCATAACTACGTAACCTATTCTCCATTAATTTCTAACACTAAAGATATAATACCAATGAGACGTATAGACTCTGTATCATGAAAAGTATACACATTTCACATCAAATGTTTTTGAGGGTCCATTACAAAAAAACCATTGGTCGCACTCATAACTTATGGCAAAATTTTCCCTAGAGGAGGGATGACAACAGTCACTCTCTCTACCAAGAGTTGAGGACAACATGATAAATATATTCCACTGTGCCTTGAGGATACCAGAAAGAAGCCGAACATATATGTAGCGGAAACTGACCTATACCAGACTAAGAAGGAGCTATACGTGGGAGGCATGTCCTCTATCTTCGGAAACTCCCAAGTTAACCCTAGTTTGTGCATACCTGTAACAAGTATTCGAGGTAGGTAGTGTGTAACAGTGTACTAAGGATAAACATGGCTAGGTTGAACTAAAAATAAATTAGCAACCATTATACATGACGACTCCAAGCAGCCCTCCTCCTACACATTATCGTGGAATTCCCATTAGTGCCATGAGGACCGACGAGGGCTTTCCAACCTTGTTTAGATACCTAGTAAAAAACCATACTGAAGAAAAAAACACATAATAGGACAATGTACACAAAGGCGTCGTGAATTCTCTCCTGAGACAAAACCAGAAGGTGTGGGCAAATTCGCCCAACCGTAACAACCATTTGGAAAAAAAAAAACGCATGAAAATCCCTGCAAGGAAATATTTTCCAATAATCAATTGGGGAAATAAACGAAAACCTTAAAGAAATTTACCTTGTTTTATGCCCGAGTAAAGACCCTTTCCAGAGAAACCTATCCAACACTTCATAGAAAAATAATAGCCTCTTAGACTCATGAAACAAATGAAGAAGGGAGACCGTGAACCCAGTCACAAAATAGATACTAACACGAAATTATAAGAAAAAATATGCATATGTAAGGAGAAAGGAAACCAAAATTACCTTCAGGGAAAGACGTGGAAGTATACCATGAAAGTTTCAGTAGCGCTTGTAAAATGGAACGAACTGGTGTTATCACGATAGCCACGAGAGTACCCCTCAGATGTCATGAGAAGGAACCTAGTCAATAGAAAAAACACACAGGAATTTGAGTTGTACAAAAGGAAGCGAAGAAAATTAAATTAACTTACTAGTTCATTCGGGAGCTGAGCATGAATTTGCAGAGAGAATATGGTTGCCACAAAACCTAGTAAGAAACCACAATTTCCAGGGTACCAGTATCTCTCTACCAGCACGGCACAACCAAACCAGCCAGAAGCACCAAACGAAACGAAAAGCGAAATGAAATTGATGCATATGTTAGGGTTTAGACAAATGATTTTCCACAGTTGGATGGATACAATAGATTATCCACCATTAGTATGGTTCAAGTACTAACAACCATGTGAAATTCACATGGGTCCGCAGGAGGTGGCCATTCGCAATTCACTCATGAAATTCCATCACTGCCACTTCCCAAACCATTAAATATCCCTTGAATTTCCATGGTGGTAATAATTGCATAAACTAAAGTTAATGACCAAGATATATAAATTAATTAAGGTCAATTAAACCCACCATTTAAGATCCTCGTTTCCTTTACATCTATGAAAATAAATATTTACATATACACCTTACATTTCACTCGTGCCCACTAGAGAGAAGGGAATTAGTTTGGGTTGTTGTTATCCAAATTATTTAGAATAAGTACTAATGAAAGTAGGTAGGGGATTACCTCAATGGGACAATAAATTAGGAATGTAGTAACCTTCAAAGGGGAAAACAAAGCAACCAAATTTATGTATGTGACGTATGGTATCAGAGCATCAGTTTGAACATTGGGACTACTAGAGATCACCACATTTGGAATATAGATATGAGTAGAATTGGAAATTATGTTTGAAATGGTTATACTAACGTTGCAATGTGTTGAATTATAAGGTACTCCAACAAAGGAAGGTTACAACGTAGAATTGGGCATGATCCAAATCTACCTACACTGAAGGGAGAAGGAATCTATGTGAAATTGGGAGTAGGAATACTCCACCAACAACCCAATTTGTGGATATCGTGAGGAGTTCAAAAAAAAAGTTGATTCATCTCAGAACTAACAATGAACGTTTGATGAAAGATAGTGACAAAAAAGAAAGAACGATAAGGGATCTAACTAAAAAATCTAGTCACAGAATAAGAGACGCAGAAGAAGATGGAGGAAAAACATAACCACAGAAGAGAAAATATGTTAAAACCAAAACACAAAAGTCTGAAAATGGGGATGAATAAGACAAGACTTATTCAAAAAACACTAAAAAGAAGAAGAAAGTGGAGCTACAAGGGGAGTTTAGGAAAAAAAACCCTACATTTGATGATGAAAAAGAAGAGGATGTAGAAGTATGGATCCTCAATATGACAATGTACTTCCACGTTTATGAGTATGAGAGTAATTTAAAGGAAAGACTGGCTATTTATTAGCCGTAGGGGAAAGTTTTTCTCTGGTGGGAGGAGGTTAAATCAATGCACTCATTGGAGGAAATGATTGTTACTTGGGAAGCGTTTCAAAAAGAATTCAAGTCCAGAAATCTAAATGAACGATATTATGATGATCAAGACAAGGAATTCCATGAGTTAATACTACGACAATTAATCATGGATGAATTCATGGCTAGATTCACTAATTTGTTGTGTTATGCTCCCTACATCAAGTAGGAGAAATCCAAAGTGCATAGGTTTTTAAATTGTTGATTGGTTTCTTATAGGGAGATGATTGAGTTTGAAAATCCTAAAGCAATGGATGGAGCAACGAGAAAAGCAAGATTGTGTTGTCAGTAGTTTGAAAAAAGAGGGGAAAGTTCCAAACCTTGGCAAGGTAAGGATCAAAATAAATCTGTAGTCGAGCAAGAAGACAAAAACCTACATATCTTAAAGATTTTGGAAAAGACCACCGACGAAAGAAGTTTGATAGAGGAGTTCAACTCATCCAGCTCAATCTCAAATTGGGTCCAAGCCCATGGATTTGAACAATAAAAACGAAGGTGAGGTCAAAGAAAGAGAACCTTTGAAGTGTTGAGGGTGTGGGGAACCTCATTTTTTGAGGGATTGCCTCCATAAACCTAGGTTTATTGAAAACATACATGCAATATATGAAACAACAATAGTAAATGATATTTATAGAAGAATCCCAAAGATAATTGCATTGTTGTAAGACAGACAAGCAGAGCACCAATCCACTATGATCGAGATTGAAGTTTTTATTTTGAACCATTCTCTCTTTGTCTTAATTGACCCACGGGCTAGCCTTAGTTACATTTGCTCTCAAATGGTGGAAAGGTGTAAACTAAAAAATGAATATTTAAAAAATGCATGGTTGGTACATTTAGGTACCACCACAGAAAGGAAAATAATTAAGCATGTAAGATAATGTCCCTTAGATTTAAATACCTATACCACTAAAGTAAATGGAATTGTACTTCCATTAGGGTCATATGACATGTTAATAGGTGTGGATTGGCTAGAAAAACATGGAGTGATAATAAACTATTTAGAGAATATAGTGAGCTGTAAAAATCATGAGGGACAAACCTAGCTAATAAAAGGCATAACAAAACCAATATTAATTAGACGAATCTCAACATTGCAACTAAAAACGAGTGCGAGGAAAGGGTGTCAGCTATTTGCGGTGCATGTGGAATAAAATGAGCTACAAATAGAAAAGAAAAAATTATAGTAACTACAAATTATTAAGGATTTTAAGGATGTTTTTCTAGAAGATATTCTAGGTTTACCTCCCCACAGACACATATATTTTTCCATTGATCTAGTACCATGAGCAACTCGAGTGTCTAGAGTGCCTTATCGAATGAGTATTCCAGAATTATTGGAATTGAAGATGCAGTTACAAGAACTAATCAATAAAGGCTATATTAGAACCAACATCTCACCATGGGGGGCTCCTGTGTTATTTGTGAAGAAGGATGGAAATTTGAGAATGTGCATATATTACCGACAGTTAAATAAATTGACCATTAAAAAAATACCTATTGCCCCGTATTGATGATCTATTTGATCAAGTAAGAGGGGAAACCATATTTTCAAAAATTGATTTAAGGATCAGGTATCACCAGTTGAGAATAAAGGATGAAGACATTCATAAGACATATTTTCAAACCAGATATGGTCACTACGAATTTGTAGTGTTACCATTGGGGTTTACCAATGCACTAAAAACATTTATGCACTTAATGAATAACGTGCTTAGTAAGTACCTTGATAAATTTGTGCTGGTGTCTATAAATGAAATTTTGGTATATTCCAAAAATGAAGAAGAACATAAAGAAAATTTGTGTCTAGTGCTGCAAACTTTAAGAGAACATCAATTATATGCTAATTTTAACAAATGTGAGTTTTACGAGGATAAAATACAATATTTTGGGTCATGCCATCTCAAAGGAGGGGTTGTTTTTTCATCTTGAGAAGGTTATGGTCAGTTTGAGCTAGCCCATACCTAAGGATGTGCGATATGCCCGATCATTTATGGGAATTCACGGATACTATAGAATGTTTATTGAAGAGTTCTCTAGACCAGCCTACTGTATCAGTTCCTTACAAAAGAAATGAACAAAATTTGATTGGACGACCAAGTGTCAGGAAAGTTTCGACAAATTAAAAAAAAATTCAACAATAAAACCTATTCTAAAAATTGCAAATCTGTAAAAGGAATTTGTTGAATGTACTAATGCTTGTTTGGAAGGTTTAGGTGGAGTCTTGATGCAGGAAAATTTAGTAGTGGCCTATGAATCGCGGAAACTTAAATCACATGAAAATATATAGGCAATGTATGATTTAGAGTTGGATGCTTCGATACATGCTTTAAATATGCATAGACACTACCTATTGGGAAAAAAATTCACTTTGATAACAGATCACATTAGCTTACAATATTTCTTCACTTAACAAGATGTTAATGCTAGACAAGTTAGGTGGATGGATTTTCTAAATGAATTTGAATTTAATATAAAAAAAATTAAGGGTAAATAAAACAAACTAGCAGATGCTTTAAGTAGACAATAAATTGTTATTAAGGAAATTTATGTTAGCAACACCACTACAAATTTCACAGTGTAGGTCAAAAACTCAATATAGGAAGACCAAATTTATCAGCAAATTCAACAAAAAACAAAACAAGGAGAAATTCCATGTTACACTGATAATTCATAAGGATTGTTAATCTACAGGAATATATTGTATGTTCCAAATACAAGTGCTATAAAACATATGATATTGTATTAATATCATAAGAATTGTATTATGGAAACCCCAGATAACAAAAGATGATAACGACACTAAGGAAGGAAAAAATTATAAATATATGCCACTCAGGAATTAAGGAGGTCTTTGATTCCACTGGAAATCATATCATAGCTCAGTGGGGAACTAGTAGATTTAGTTCGTGTTTAGGATGAATGTGCTTAGTTCTTGAGTAATTTTTCCAACCAAAATTCTGGTTAGGATTATGGTTTTTCTGAGTTATATTGCATATTAATATCAAAATTTTGTTTGCACTAGTGAAAATAAAGGTTGCATAGTCTCTCATAGGGAACTAATTTCATTTTGTATGTGTTGTGTATTGATATGTAGTGATGAAGTTTAACTGTGTAGGTATACAGTATTATGAATTGTGAGAAACCCTTAATGAATCACATGCAGGATAAAGATTATGATTTAGATATAACTATAGGTAGGTATGAAATTATTGAAGGAAATTTAGTTCTCTTATGATAAAAAGATATACACTTGTTCAAAATTGGAACCTATATTTACCTCTGGAATACTTATAATAAGAGAATAAAATTTACTTTTCTTCTTAAAATGAAAGTAGTTCTATGTCATTGAGAGGTAAGAAATAATCTAATGTAAATATTAGAGATCTAGAGAATGCCTAAGTATCGTAGAATATATATAGCTAGGAAAGTAATAGTATACAAGATAAAGAGGGATTTTCAATCCTAATTCAACAGTTGTATTCCTATGGTGCGTTATTAGTCTTAGAAGGGGAAAATAAATTAACAAGGTTCAAAAACAAAAGAAAATACTTGAAAGGAATTAACAAGTGTTTATTGTGACATTAAGGACAAAGCCGAATATAAGTAGTGGTTATCTTATATGCATGGAATCATGTCCCTGTAGATTAACATTCATAGAGAGAGCCAAGACACATAGACTGTAGCTTTATAGGATTTGGTAACTCATAATAAAATTGAGTAAACATCACGCACCAATATCAAGTAATGAGACTATATATGATTAAGAGTATGGGAGAATAGATTTTGTGCTTCAATGCTTAATAATTAGTGAGCAGTTACCAGACTCGTATATCAAACAAGACGGATTTTTTATTAGTCAACACCTAATGACTAGTATCTAGATAGAAAAATTACAGATGTGTGAACTATCTCATAGGAACATAGAGAAAAAAATATATATAGTAATACATAATTAAGATCACAACCAAAAATTGTACAAACCAAAGGTTGCTTATGTCATTAAAAATAAAAATTTATATTGATGAAAATTTAGATGAAATACTTTTAGGAATGTAGGTAACCAATGAAAAGGAATCATGTGTACAATATATTATAAATTTTCCAAATGAAATTATATCCTACAGAAGTGAAACACATCCATTCACGAACCCATTATTTCAATTTCTGGTTAAGAAGAAAAACAATAAAGAGTCATATAGACATTGTAAAATCATTGGAAAAGTTTATTAAAATAAATACCTTTAATTTACTGGAAATGAGATTCATCTGAGAAGTATTAACAACAAAAATTTCCTAGTAGAAAACCCTCACACATTTCCCTGTAGGGTATACTGAATATATAATACTAATGAGACATATAGACTTTATACCATGAAAAGTATACAAATTTAACATCTAATGTTGTTGAGGGTCAATTACAGAGAAAAAGTGATAGGTCACACTCACATATTGTATGCCACTAGCATGGCACACTTTTTCCTCATTTAATTGCCCTAGTAGACAAGGGTTGACAATAATCACTCTCTATACCAAGAGTTGAGGAGAGCACAATAACTATATTCCACTATGCCTTGAGGATACTAGCAAGAAGCTGAAAGGATATGTAGTGGAAACCAACCTGTAAAAGAGTAAGAAGGAGTCATGGGTGGGAGGCACGTCCTCTATCATCAGAAACCCCTCATTTAACCCTAGTTTGTGCATACTTGTAACAAGTATTTGATTCAAGTAGTGAGTACCAGTGTTATGGATGACATGATCAGGTTCAACTAAAAATAAATTAGTACTAAGTAGTGACCAGTATACTTGTAGTTGTGACAAATCCAAGTAGCCCTCCTCCTACACATTATTGTAGAATTCCCATTAGTGTCATGAGGACCGGCAAGGGCTTTCCATCCTTGTCCATAGACTTGGTAAAATACCATATCAAAGAAGAAAAACACATAATAGGAGAATGTACACCAAGGCGTGTTGAATTCTCTCCTAAGACTAAACCAGAAGGCGTGGGCAAATTCTCCCAGCCCAAGCAACCATTTGGAAAAAAATATGTAGATGAAGATCACTCCAAGGAAAAAAAATCACTAACTAATTGGGGAAATAAACAAAAGCCTTAGAGAAAGTTACTTGCTTCTATACCCGAGTAAAGCCCTTTTCCAGAGAAACCTATCCAAATATGCATAGAAAAAGATTGAACTCTTTGAATCATGAAACAAATGAAGAAGGGAGGCTAAGAACCCCAGTAACGAAAGCGATACCAACACAAAATTATAAGAGAAAATAAGCATATATGAGCAAAAGGAAACCGAAAGTACCTTGAGGGAAAGTCGTGGAACTATTCCATGAAAGTCGCAGTAGCAATCATGAAACGCAGATGAACTGGTGTTATCACAATAGACATGAGAGTACCCCTGGCGTGACATGAGAAGGAACCTAGTCAATAAAACAAACACACATGAATTTGAGTGATAAATGAGGAAGTGAAGAAAATTAAATTAATTTACCAGTATCTTTCGAGAGCTAAGCATGAATTTTTGGAGAGAATATCATTGCTATGGAACCTAGTAAGAAAGCACAACTTCCAAGGTACTAGTACCTCTCATGGTGGTTCTAACGAGCACGAGACAACCCAACCAACGAGAAACACCAAGCGAAAGAGAAATGACCTTGATTCATAGGTTAGGGTTTAAAGAAACAATTTTCCACTGTAGTACAGATACAACAAAATCCCCATTGTTTGTATGGTTCAAGTATTGATAGCCATGTGAGATTCACATGGGTCTGGAGGAGGTGGTCATTTAAAATTCTCTCATGAAACTCTATGTTTGTAGCCTCCCAAACCATTAAATATCCCTTGAATTTCCATGGTGGTAAGAATCACATAAACTAGTGTTGATGACTAAGATATATCAATTAATTAAGGTCAAGTAAACCCACAATTCACGATCCTTATTACCTTTGCATCTATGTAAAGAAATATTCACATATAAACCTTACATTTCACTAGTGCGCACTAGAGAGAAGGGAATTATTTTAAGTTATTATTGATCCCAATTCTCTAGAATAAGTACTAATGAAAGTATGTAGGGGATTACCCCCATGGAACATTAAACTAGAAATGTATTAACCCTTAGAGGGGAAAAAGTAAAAGAAAAAATTAACAAGCATAGGTATGTGACATAGGTCTACTCGAACAGGTGAGTCTCTACGAGGGGCTTCTAAATCCCCATCCTCCTCATGAATCCAACTTCTTGGGTGGTCTCCTCCTTGCCATGGATGACCTCATTGGCACGTCATTATGATAATTCTGACACCCTGGCTCAATTACACGATTGAAAATTCCCACATGGACAGAATACGAAACCTCCAACCCCTCACGACAAAACATAACATCCCTTCTGCCAATCAACCAACAACGGAAGACACATTGGTTCTAGAAAAAACAACACCCCCAATGAGTAGATGTTGGAATATGCTAACAGTTCCACATTTTCACCACCAAGAAAGTTAGTTCTATAGGTATCCTCTACCTCTAGCAGGCCCACTGACAAATGAATTGTTATGCCTAATGGTTGGTGATCTACATCAAATGAGCGGGGTGGATTGCCAAGCTTCTAGGATGTAGATGGCTCAAATAACTGGACTTCAAAGTTACCCAAAGGAAACATAGTTAGGGGTTAAGAATCACTTGCCAGAACAATGGCGATGTGAGAATATTTTTGCGGTTTAATGTAAACCCATTCTTCCTCTGCCCATCAGATCTAGGAGAAAATATCACAACTTGGAAATCTTCACAGTCTACTAGACACCTCACTTGCTTCACACTAGGGTCAGAAGTGATGGATGCACTTCGAATTTTGAGAGAGCTTGCAGTTTTGAATGTTATTAGAGCTAAAGCCTCCTCTCCCCTCCCTAAGATAACCTGAAATTGAAGCCGAGGAGTCTCTCCTCAGCCTACGAAGAAGATCTTGTATCTCCAAACTTCATCTTCAGTCTCACCACCCTTATCTTGCCTCCATATCCATTATTCCTAATATCAATGCTTGCTTAAAGAATGTTCACCAGGTTTGTTCCCAAGGCCCATTTACTAATTTTCCTATTCATTCTTGTTACCTTGTGTGTGGTGAGTAATGCCTCTTGTCCAACCATTCACCTCGACACTCACCCTCGATGAGGAAATTTATTAGAAACATTAATTATAGAATTTAAATTTGTAATTCCATAATTTTTTGTGAAATTAAAAACAAAAGTAATCACATTATACAATCTCATTAACTTAAATTTACAACTCAAATAAGATTTTTAGCCCAAAAATTATGGAAATATCTTAGAAAGATAAAAATAGAGCATTTAAACTACACTACTGTAAGCTACTTTAAATCAAATATGGTCTAATGATTATAATAATTATGATCTGGTTATATCTTCTTGGGAAAAATGATTTCCTATGCATTCTTAGGAGAATTAATGGTACTAATGATTGGTATATAAAAAAAAAATATTTAGGGATTTTGGGTTGACCATTTGTTTTGTGATGTAAGGGTTGGAAGGACCGAGTCATTCTTAACATATCATTGAAAAACAATCACTACTAACTTTAACTTTGATTTTCGTTTTGATGATTTGGTCAACAAAGTTGTGATTAATCAATAGATAGCAAAAGCAAGGAGGTTAAGTAATAAGTCACAATCATTCGTATCAAGTTATAATAATTTAATTCATAATCACCATGGCATTGTTGTTTTTTTGTTTTTTAACACCTTTGAATAAAAATATTAATATTATCATTGTAATTTTTAGAAGATAGAATTTGTTTCTAAATAATTAATTTATGGAAATTTAAAAATTTAAAAATATGAAATAAATTTTATGGATAACTTTAACATGATGGATTATATAATAAATTTATATTACAATTCTTTTTTTATAATGAGGATAATGTGATGCAAAAGTGAATTTCAACTATATTTCTAAGAACTTTTGATTGGAGAGATCAATTATAAGTTAAAAAATCTCATCACTCTGGCCCTTAATGGTTCATTTCATATTACTTTCCGAAGCAAATAGTCACACCATTTAGCTCTCCAACTTATTCACAACACTTTCTTAGAAGGAGCGTGTGGTTGTGTAATCGAGTGGAAGTAGAATCCCATGAAACTTAAGCAATATAATTGATTTCTTGCACTAATGTTTTTGTGTGTATAGATATATTTTCTATGTTTGTTTTCTATTCTCCCCCTCTAATCCCCAAAAATGGTATCGGAACATGCTATTGATGAAATTGTTGGCATTTGCATTATGTAGCCCTACAATTATTTGGTTATGGTTGTGTTGTTGATCCCAAGACATTATGGCATGTGATTTGCATGTTCTGATGCATGTTAGTTGGTGATTCACTGATTTCATAGTTTTTTTAACCGTTTTTCCTTTTGTTTAATGTTAAGACAAGCCTCTCGATTATTTTCTCAAAATCTTTGGCCTATAGGTGGTATATGAGAAATATTTCTATAAAGATAAATTAATGATATTATAGGCATATGCTAGAAATCATAGGCATATAATTGTCATCATATTTCTTGAGGCACTCATGATTATGCCATGCTTCCAAAAAAATCTTAGAGAGGATTGTAGATTTTAGCACATTATTACATATCTAGCACAAAATAAACATCAATAGTTTGATATTCCAAAATTTTAATTTGCCATTGAATAAGTTTCCTTTCAGTTCGGAAAGAATCTTTAGAAATGAATCTAGGGAGGGACATAAGCCATCATTATGGAAACAATAGAACTACAAAGGGTAGATTTGTGATATGCAAATTCAATTGCAGTGAACTTTGAATAAGGAAACAAGATCACCATCACTGTAGTACTCATTTTTTGGTGTTCAACTGTGAATTTTAAGGTTGTGCTCCAAAATTTGTTGCTTGGCTAGGAGAGACCGTGTATGTCTTGTTTTTGGACCAACTTAGCACTAGCCTAAGTTTTACAATTCCAAATGAGAGAGTGCATAAATAATAGTGAAGAATATAAATACAAAGTTCGAGGTGGAGAAATTCAAGGGGAAGAGTTGCTTTGAGCTATGGAAGTTCAAGATGCAAAATTTGGTGGTGCAAGAAGGGTTATATAAGGCCTTGGATGGCAAGAGAAGAAACTGATGGGTATGTGTGATGAAGACTTAGAAGATTTTGATGTGAGATCCCTTAGCACTATTTGTTTATGTCAACTAGATGATGTCCTTTTCAATAATATTGGAGAGAAAATAGCTTTAAGGGTATGTAGCATAATGGAGGAACTCTATAAGATGAAATCATTGACAAATCAAATCTAGTTTAAGAGGAAATTATACAATCTATGGATGAAATAAGGTACAGAAATTGCTAATCATTTGAATTATTTTAATACACTTATATGTCAGTTGACTAGCATGGATGTAACGATTGATGAGGAATATAAGGCAATGACATTATTGTGTCTGATTCTTGAACCTTGGGATCATATATAGACACTTATATTAGCTTATTGCAATTGAATTTATTGATTATGATTTTGTTTTGGGAGAATTGTTGTCTTAGAAGTTGCAGAGGATATCAAATATAGAAAAAGGGGAAAAGTCAAAAGGTACATTAAGATTTAAGTCAAATCGAAAGGAGGCTAAGTTCAAATGTTCGTATTGTTGAAATATTGGGCATGCCAAGAAATATTTTTGGAAGAGATAAGAATCCAGGGAAAATCGCAAGATGGAAGCGATTTCAATTTAGTCAATTTTAGGTATAGTTGATGAAGCTTTATCTATATGTAATTACTCCCAATATAATGAAGAATGGTTATTATATTATGCTTCTTCATATCATATTTTTCCATATATGAGTTTTTTTCTCTATTATCAAGGTGTTGATGATGCCTTTCTTATGGGAACAAAGTGTCTTGTAATATTGTTGGGATTAGGAGAAATAAGATTAGAATGTTTGATGATTTTTTAAGGTCATTCAGAGGGAAGGATGTACATAAACTTAAAAATAATTTAATTTCTATAGGATCTTCGGGTTCTACAATATACAGGTTTAGAGGTCAAGGTGGAGCAATAATGGTGTCCAAGGGCATCCTTGTTGTTATGAAGGATACATAGATAGGGAAATTTTATACGTTGGAAGGTAACATTGGAATAAATGAAAAACTAATGGTATATGAGGAAAAATATGTGTCACAACCAAAAGAAATTTTTCAAGAATGCAAAAGAATATTTTTTTGCTAACCGAGGTAGTCATTGTATGGGATAATATAGTTCCCAAGGCACTTGTACAAGAAATTTAATTACTTCATGGTGAGCTCAAATTTTACTAGAAAGTGACTTTTGTTGTGAAGGATCTATGAGTAGAAAAGCAAATTTAGGGAATTAAAATACACAGAAATACAAAATGGTATACTTTGGCTATCAAAATTGAGATATCTTGAATGTGAAACCTAGGGAAATTTTTAGGGGATAAATTTGGCAGATTGGCCAATTTTCCATGTTTTTTCCCAAAAAAAAGATTAGTTGATATCCACTTTTTATAAAAGTGATTTTTTCAAATTCTATAGAATACAATTATTTTATGTTAAAAATTGCCAAAATTTTATAGAGGCTATATAAAATAATTAGAAAAATGGATGTTCTTACACAATATCGCCAAACATTTTACAATTTGCATATTAGGAACTAGTAAAATTCACTATGATTTCTACACTTTAAGATAAATTTTCATTCTTAATTTTTTTTGGGTGAAACTTATAAATATCTGTTTTACTTTTATTTTAAGATTTCTTCAATGTTATTTTATATTGGTAGAGAGGAAAAGGGTTATATGTCTCATGTACCATATCCTAAGATAGTAGAAATGATGCAGGAGCATCCGGACACGTCAATGAAAGAAAATTAGAGGAAGAGGACAAGTGGACAACCACATGGACAGCCAAGGCAATCTTGAACAAGATTCGGTTATAAACTAATTTTAGTTTAAAATCAGTTAAAACTGAATGTACCTAAATGTATGTGTAATAAGAACTGAAGGATTGATGAGAGAATCAGTAGGAAGAATGAGAGGAGAAAAAAAAACCTGTGCGTAAGAGAGAGGGCAATATGTAGTTGCTGGAGAAATTCCGGATTAAGGCTGAGATGCCTTAAAACTGTAATCTAAGTTTGTGCATAATACAAATATGTTTTTGTGAATTTATGTCTGTATTTTTGTTTTGAATGGTTTGCCAGCGACTTGGATTTTCTAAACCATGGCGTGTTTGTTCAGTGGGCCGGTGATGTGGAGAACCAGCTTTGGAAAATGTTGTCCCCATCATTTAGGTGTTTAGAGTGTTTTCTGTTTTGGCTAATTTGGAGCACCGCCATCCTTACATGAGGCGGAACGCTATTTTGGCAGTGATGGCCATCTACAAGCTGCCACAGGGAGAACAACTGCTTGTCGATGCGCCTGAGATGATAGAAAAGGCCCTGTCGATAGAGCAGGATCTATCCGCCAAAAGAAATGCGTTCTTGATGCTGTTCAATTGCTCCCAGGAGCGTGCGATCGGTTTCCTACTATGGAATCTCGACGTTGTGCCAAACTAGGGAGATTTACTCCAGATGGTTGTTCTGGAGCTGATCCAGAAGGTCTGCCGATCTAACCCAACGGAGAAGGGGAAATACATCAAGATCATTATTTCGTTGATGAATTCGTCATCGACTCCGGTCATGTATGAGTGTGCGTCAACTCTGGTGAGTCTGTCGTCGGCCCCGACTGCGATTCGGGCTGCGGCGAATACCTACTGCCAGCTCTTGCTGTCGCAGAGCGACAACAATGTGAAGCTCATTGTGTTGGACCGGTTGCAAGAGCTCAAGGTGTTGCATAGGGATGTTATGGTGGATATGATCATGGATGTGCTCCGGCCACTGTCGAGTCCGAATCTGGATATACGGAGGAAGACGCTTGATATAGCACTGGAATTGATCACTCCTAGGAATATTGACGAGGTTGACATGACGCCAAAGAGAAGAGGATCTGCGAATAGAACGTGAAATGAGCGAGGCAAGCAAGAAATCGTGGAAGTAACAAGATCAAAGAACCCGAAAAGAAGGCGCGCGTGGAAGAAGAAGATGACAATGTCATCATGCGTTGTGGACTGGTCTGTTCCGAGTTTGTCCTGGCGTGGTCCTCCTTTATTTCAAATAAGGCAAGTAAGATCAGAGTAGCATCGCAGATAGGCTACGTGGGCCCATAACCCACAGGTCCCAAGATCGAGCCTGTAAAAATTTTGAAAACGAAGAGACCGCAGAATTAGTTTTCATCAAGTGGTATCAGAGCGGGAAAAGATTTCCTACGGAGAAAAGTTTTTTTTGCATGCGAAGAAAGGAGGTACGAAGAAAGAAGAGGTACAGTAAGTTTTTTTAATTTATTTTGTAAAGGTGAGAAAATTGCAGCAAACCTAGAGCATGAGTGCTCAATTGGTTCGAGAGGAGAGAACCGCGGAGATGCCGAGAGGACTAAGCTCAGCAGAGAAGCTTGGTAGGGCATCTGGTAGCAGGGAGGACTTGCTATGGCAGAGGTTTGGTTGCAGCTCACAGAAGGCAGTTCCACTGACGAAGTGAAACAGTGGGTAGAATTGCGAATTGCGAAGGAAAAGCATATGACCAGGAGGTCATAATTTTGTACCTCGGGAGCATATGACCAGGAGGTCATAATTTTTGTACCTCGGGAGTATGATGCAGGAGCATCCGGACACGTCAATGAAAGAAAATTAGAGGAAGAGGACAAGTGGACAACCACATGGACAGCCAAGGCAATCTTGAACAAGATTCGGTTAATAAACTAATTTTAGTTAAAAATCAGTTAAAACTGAATGTACCTAAATGTATGTGTAATAATAACTGAAGGATTGATGAGAGAATCAGTAGGAAGAATGAGAGGAGAAAAACAAACCTGTGGGTAAGAGAGAGGGCAATATGTAGTTGCTGGAGAAATTCCGGATTAAGGCTGAGATGCCTTAAAACTGTAATCTAAGTTTGTGCATAATACAAATATGTTTTTGTGAATTTATGTCTGTATTTTTGTTTTGAATGGTTTGCCAGCGACTTGGATGTTCTAAACCATGGCGCGTTTGTTCAGTGGGCCGGTGATGTGGAGAACCAGCTTTGGAAAATGTTGTCCCCATCATTTAGGTGTTTAGAGTGTTTTCTGTTTTGGCTAATTTGGAGCACCGCCATCCTTACATGAGGCGGAACGCTATTTTGGCAGTGATGGCCATCTACAAGCTGCCACAGGGAGAACAGCTGCTTGTCGATGCGCCTGAGATGATGGAAAAGGCCCTGTTGACAGAGCAGGATCTATCCGCCAAAAGAAATGCGTTCTTGATGCTGTTCAATTGCTCCCAGGAGCGTGCGATTGGTTTCCTACTACGGAATCTCGACGCTGTGCCAAACTGGGGAGATTTACTCCAGATGGTTGTTCTGGAGCTGATCCGGAAGGTCTGCCGATCTAACCCAACGGAGAAGGGGAAAGACATCAAGATCATTATTTTGTTGATGAATTCGTCTTCGACTGCGGTCATGTATGAGTGTGCGTCAACTCTGGTGAGTCTGTCGTCGGCCCCGACTGCGATTCGGGCGGCGGCGAATACCTACTGCCAGCTCTTGCTATCGCAGAGCGACAATAATGTGAAGCTCATTGTGTTGGACCGGTTCCAAGAGCTCAAGGTGTTGCATAGGGATGTTATGGTGGATATGATCATGGATGTGCTCCGGGCACTGTCGAGTCCGAATCTGGATATACGGAGGAAGACGCTTGATATAGCACTGGAATTGATCACTCCTAGGAATATTGACGAGGTTGACATGACGCCGAAGAGAAGAGGATCTGCGAATAGAACGTGAAAGGAGCGAGGCAAGCAAGAAATCATGGAAGTAACAAGATCAAAGAACCCGAAAAGAAGGCGCGCGTGGAAGAAGAAGATGACAATGTCATCATGTGTTGTGGACTGGTCTGTTCCGAGTTTGTCCTGGCGTGGTCCTCCTTTATTTCAAATAAGGCAAGTAAGATCAGAGTAGCATGGCAGATAGGCTATGTGGGCCCATAACCCACAAGTCCCAAGATCGAGCCTGTAAAAATTTTGAAAACGAAGAGACCCCAGAATTAGTTTTCATCAAGAAATTTTAATTTCTGTGGTGGTATTTCATATTAGTAGAGAGGAAAAGGGTTATATACCTCATGTACCATATCTTAAAATAGTAAAAAATTTAGTTTGTGTGATGGAATATTTCACAGAGTTAATGTTGTCAAATTGATACATGGCAGATCTAGGTATATATCATTAGATAACAGTGAAATGGAATAGGTCTTAAGAAGATTTTCTCTCAAAAATGTTGTGAAAACATGTACTTCCTTTTCTTACGAGGAACATGATGAATGAGATTCGGCAAGCTATCAAAAAATTACAGTCAAAATGGAGATTGTTGGGCGATGAAAACAACCCCTTTGACAGTTCATTTTCTCTTCCTTTCAAGAGAACGACGACACCATTTGGTTATCCAACTCCTTCAAAAAAAAATCTTATAAGTATTGTGTGGTTGTTTGAAGTAGTGAAAGTAGAATTCCACCAATCTTGAGCAATAAAACTGATTTCTGCCGTTGATTTTTAGTGTGGAACACTTTGTTCTTTATGTTTATTTTATGTTCTTCCTCCCCTAATTGCAATCTAAACAGGTATAGACTATTATACCAGGTATACTAATCGGTCGTTGAGTGGGATTAGGGTTACACTATTTTCGATTCACCTTCCGCACATAACTGAAGCAATAGATCAGAGACCTTAGCATCCTTCAAGTCCATCGACTTCTCAGATATATACAAAGAGAAAAATTTGGTGGCAGATCACCTCTCAAAAATTGGTTGATTTGCTACTCCGGGTGAATTTTGCCACAAATCCTTTGTTGTTGGTTCTCTTTGTAGCTCTAGGAGTTTCAAGATCTGAAAGTCTGTGTCATTCGCAATTTTTATTAGCGGGATCGGTGATCATATCAAGCTTTGGGTCACTTCTTTGGTAGAAGGTGCTCAAGGTTCTCTTTTTTTTTTTGCTCACATGTCTATTCTTATATATGTAGTATTTTTATGAGATGTTTTTGGCAATTATTCCTATCAAATAGGAATTAGTGAAGTGAAGAACACAATTCTTTCTAGCAAAGTGGTCTCCCAAATTTTTCTTTATTTGTTCTCTCCCTACAAACTAAACTATTATTTCATATAGGAATCATACTTTGGTAAAAGGTGCTCATAATTCTCATTTGTATTTTTTTCTCACATGTCTATTCTTATATATGTAGTATTTTTATGAAATACTTTTTCCCATTAATCCTATAAGATAGGAATTAGTAAAGTGAAAAAAAACACTTATTTTTAGCAAGGTTGTCTCTTAGATGTCCATTCTCTTGCTTTCCTTATTTGTTCTCTCCGTGCGGACTATTATTTCATACATGAATCACGATCATTAGATTTTTAAAAATATAACTACTTTTGTTTCCTAATAAAGGTTGGTAGGTTTTTTCTCCCTAAAAAACTGCTATATCATGTTTTCATTGTAAATGGAATTTTTAAACTTATTTTTAAAATATTTATTGCAAATTGCTTATTTACTATGTTTACATTTTAAATGTTGAAGGTTGGTTTAAATATTTGTTCATATGTGTTGACAATTAAAGGTTATGCTTTCCCTTTTTCACGTTGGGGACGATAGTAGATGATAATGGGAAGATAAATTTCAAAAAATAAATTAAAAAATACAAAATTATTATTTTTGTTGTTTGAAAAAATATAAATTTATTATTTTTGTTATTTGAATAGTTTAATTAATTTTAATTATTATTATTATTTTTTAAATTGAATGATAATATTGATTTTAATATTAAAGAAGGTTTTAATAATACACTAAAACAACAATTATTCATTGTACCCTAAACAATTAACCTTAATAATATCAATAACTTACAAAATTGATAATTATATGTTACAACATCAAATTTAAGTACATTCGCACTCAGTCATGAAGTTTTGGCATGACCATGAAATCATATGCCTGGATTTTCAACTCGTTGGGCAGTTCAGCATTATATTCAATTAAGGTTTGCGATTACTTCCTTTGAAGCATTTGTCTATTATATTTTATTATTATTATTAGTCATTTAAATATCTGATATCTGCTCAATATGGACAGGTCACGGAAGAAATTGCTCGATTACCTGATCAGAGTATGTATTTCCATTTTCCCTTTACCTAAACATCACAATTAAATTAAAACAAAAAAATCGCTAAAATAGTCATTGACATTCCAAGCAAAAGGGATCATCGAATGGCTGCAAAGTGTCTGCATCCTGGAAAGGCTGTGGGTGTCTTTACAACGAAGTCTCTTCCCCTGCACCTTCGAGCAGCCTTCCTTCGCAGACGCCAAATTCACGGGTGGCTCCGGAGAAATTTCGTAGAAGAATCCGAGAACATTCTAAACATGGACAGACAACAGACGCCGACCACTCGCCCAGAAACTGTTAGGAAGGATATGCGAATAACCGTTAACGCCCACTCAATAGCTATATATATAGTATTTACATGAGATGTGCTGAGCAACAGGGAAATTGAGATATTATGGTTTCAGCGCTTCTGAAAACCGTTACAGCACTTTAATGTGACTAATACTGTGCTTTAACGGCAATAGTTGTTCCCAAAAAGGAGACATTAGTTTGAATTTAGGGTACAAGATTGAAGTCCATGTCTTTGTGAACGCTGGCGGTAGCCTGTGTTTGTGTTATTCTGACGGTGTCATCTCTTCTGCGCGTGAAAAGAATCGTTATGAGCTCTAGCAATCCCAGAACCATGTGGACATTTTCCCCGAGCCGATCTGCTTTGGGTGAGAATTACGAGCGGTTCAACAACGATGACGAAGACGGAATGCAGCCCAAGAACTATGTTTTCAGTATGCAGCCCAGGAAAAGCCAATCGTATATATTCAGTAACAGCGGTGACAAAGACGAAATGCAGGGATGTCTTTTCCCCTGTTTGTAATCAGACGTAAACGCTCTGATCGATTTCTCGATATGTAACGGCCCATGAGCTTTATCCCCACATTAAAAAGAACGATACAGATCATTTGCACCTGGATTCTGCAATGAGAACTTCATGGTAATTATCATTCTGTTATATTTGTGTATTATTTTGGATGTGTGATTTTTAATCTTTGAATAATGGTATGTGGGTAAATTGCATGGGGGTTTCGAATTGTGTTTCAATTTGGGAAGATAACGTTTATGGAATCTATCTTTACATATCAACCTTAACACACTAACATAGAGTTGGGTGAATTCTAAATTTTATTAAACAACGAAGTTTAAAAAGATAAGTAAATTTCTAATCAATTAAAATTTATGGTAAAGAGACACTTACGCCAATTTACCTTCATTGACATTAGAATAATTAATAGAAAGTTGTGCTCTTTTCCTTAATTTTATTTATAAACATATAATCTATGTGACTCGGAAGATCACATGCTTCTGCGTTTCAATTATTTTATGTATTGTATTTTTATGTATATATAAAAATTGGGTTGAAAATATACCAGTCTAAATCCATCTTAATCTTGAATCTATCAAGCTCTGAGAGGGGTCAAATCTCTTGAGCTACAAATCTTTTTTAAAGTGAAAATATATTTGATCTTTCTCCTAGATCCAAGGTTAATATGGATCTAGACTAGTTTTTATATACACATGACATACCATATCTAGGCTGGATCCATCTCTCCCACTCCACGCTCCTCTCTCTCTCTCTCTTCCCTCCCACTCTACTCTCTCCCTCACTCTCTCTCCATCTCTCCCTTGTCGCCTTCTCTCTCTTTTCCCATCTTTCTCTCTTTATGTATTTTTTCTTCCTCCCCTCTCTGAGCCCCCGCAACTCCATCTCTCTTTCTCTCTGGCTTTCCCTCCCACCTCCCTCTCCCTCTCTCTCCCCTCCTCATCAGTTTCTCTCTCTTTGCCCTCCAACTCTATCACTATCTCCCTCCCTATCTCCTTCTCTTTATCTCCCCTTCTCTCCCCCCTCCATCTCAGTGTCTCCTTTTCTCTCTTTCCCTTCTCTCACTTTCTCTCTCCTATCTTTCTCTCTCTCTCTTCCCTTTGCTCCTCTCCCTCTCTCTCTCTCCATCTCTCCCTTGTCACTCTCTCTCTCTCTCCACCTCTATCTTTCTATATTTTTGTTCTTCCCTCCCTCATCTCTCTCCCTCCCTTCCTCATCTGAATCTCCCTCTCTCTACCCTCCAACTCTATTGCTATCTCCCTCCCTCTCTCTTTCCTCTCCTTCTCTCTATCTTCCCGCTTATCCTCTCTCCATCTCTATCTCTCCATGTCTTGCTCTTTCCTACCTTTCCCCTCCCTCCCTCCCTCTTGTTTACAGCTCCCTCTCATGCACATAAATCTCTCTCTCTCCATCCTCTAGCTTTTCTCACTATCTCATTCCCTGTCACTATCTCTTTCCCTCCCTCCTCTCCCCCTGCTCTCTCTCCCCCCTCCATCCATATGATGGAAAATTTTCACGCTATGTAATCATTGATATATGCAATGTCTAAAATATTTCACGTTTCATTTCAATTTTTTATTGTGAAATGAGTTATGTTTTTTGGCATGTGGTATTGATAATCCATGGTATTGGCCCATGGTATTGTAGCAAAACCTATTTACAAGTTAATAATATCCATGGTAATGTGGGGGTGGATATCCATGGTTAAGAAACTTGTTATATTGTAAGTTTATTGTTTGTATTAAGTTTTTATGTGCTTATTAATTAAATTTAAATATGGTAATTGAATCATTATTAGTCCGTGCCAACACATAAATTTTCAAACATTTGATTGGACCATAAATTGAAGGTCTTAATGGAGCCTTTGCAAAATATAATGCCATGTGAATAAGTTTCGTACATATTTTATGCCACAATTAATGGGTATCTTTGCATGATTTTTAAATATTTGTGTAGTTCTTTTTTATTCCTAAGCTTTGCACAATATAATACCATGTGAATAAGTGTCATACATATTTTATGCCACAATTAATGGATATCATTGCATGCTTTTTAGATATTTGTGTAGTTATTTTTTATTCCTAAGTTTTGCAAGAAAACCATCCAAAATAAAATACTTGAAAATTAACATATACCCAAGTAAATAACATATTTACTATCAATTACTTCCCACCATAATTTAAGCAAATCTTTGCATAAAAAATGGATATGAAAAAAATTTAAAAATTATATTACCCACCATTATTTAATTTTTCTTCAACACTTATGTAGGAGTTAAATTCTAAAAGTGTAGAATTATTATCCACCAAAATTTATGTAGGAGTTAAATTCTAAAAGTGTAGAATTATTATCCACCAAAATTTAGGCAATTTCTTTCCCTTGAGCAAATAATTTACTTATCCACTTCACATTGCAATTTATTAGTTACTACTAAAAAATTATTATAAGATGATTTATCTATCGACCATTATTGATTTAGAATTACTTGAGTTGGAGGGGTTAAGCTTCCATACAAAACATAATTACAATATAACAATTTGAAGTTTATTATTTTTATTAATTTTGACATTTTATTATATATTGATTCCAGCTTTAAATGTTTACACTACAACATCTTCACCATACTCAGCTGGGTATTACTTTTAACCTATTATTATTATCTTTTAATTGAAGCGACATATAAATTCCACTTCCCTAAATCCAATGTTGAATTTATATTTTGTTTATACTTAATAATATATCAATTTTTAGTTAGGGTCGACATTGTTGTTTGATTAAATTTATTAAATATTAAGTGTTGAACATTTATGCTTGAGAATATATATATATATATTCTAACTTATAGAGGAAATAGCCTTTTTCACCTCAATTCATCAAAAATCAAACAATACAATTTAGAGTTTGTGTTGTTTAAAATATATTTTTGAATGCATAAATGGATTAGATTAAACAATTTAAATTCGACTTTTTAAAAATGGAAATATCATTTTTCACAATTTCAAGATTTCTTTTGTTTAAAATACATTTTTAAATGCATAAATGGATTAAACACCCTCAAAAACTCCTAGAGCACTCTAATTATGCAAATTAAATAATTTAAACTCAACTTTTTAAAATTCTCTATAGAGTATTGGTTAGAGTTAACTAGAAAAAATATCGTGAAAAAATGTTATTTCATTTACACCTATATATATATATATGAGATTTATTCATATATGAAAATTTATTTGTAAATATTTTACTAAATAAAAATATGATAAAGGTAAAGAAATAAAAGTACCTATACAAATAATAATTAAAATTACATTACAAAACATTCCGCAAATATCTCAAAGTGAAAAAATCTTTGTCACATCCTTCACTTTATAACCTTAATAAACATTTACTAAATAAATAAATACATTTACCAAGTTTCTCAAGCTATTTGATATGTTATTAATTTTGGATATTTTCAGAGGATATTGAATATTTACATTCTAAAACCATAGTATAACATTGCACAATTTTAGATTATCTTTATGCTAAATTCATCGTTCACATCATTGTTAATATTTGTGATTGGCAAGTACTTTATTAATGTTCAATTAAATGGATATCTAGACCTCCTTCTCGGTGGATTAACGTGTTCATCCGTTGGTTATACATAACAACTAAGAGCTTGGAACATTCTCAATTCAGGTTTGCATTCGCAAGATGTTGGTAATTCCAATGGGATTTATCAACATTGTCAGATCGAAGGTTGATCAATGAGATGGTCATGATAAATTGGTTGTTCAGTAACCTATTAGGTTACTGAAACCCTAACCCTCCCTCACACTTAATTATTTCCCTACTCTCTCGCTTGTTGCTCGAGATCTGCATCTCAAAAATGCCTCTGACAAGTTAAGACTTCAACTTGGCTCTCAGGGATTTCAATTAGCGACTCTTAAAAAGATTATTAGTTTCAGGTAAGGACACTATACGAAACCTCTCAAATGATTTTATTGCAATTTACTTAAAATCTGCATTTCTCCTATCTCGATACTTCCACCATTGACAACAGGGTTCACAGAGTCTTGGTGATGGATGACATTTCTATGGAAGGGTTATCGATCTGCGTTGAGGTAGACATCTCCTTAAGCGGTCATCTCGGCACCAGGTTTCTTAGAAAGATCCTTCTACAGGTGAATATTTGCATAAATGATTGGGTTTTCAGGGTTGGGTTATGGTGGTCAGCTCGCTACGCGACCCTATCATAGAGTTTCTAGTTACAAATCTACTATAGGGTATACGATGAATCGAGGTACACATTCTACTTTCATTTCCCGTTCCAGTTTCCTACGAACTAAACTGATCATTTTTTGGCTTCTCTTCTAACATATGCCCTTTTTCCTCTCAAAGGTAACGAAAATGAACATTTACAGCTTTTCTATTTTTTTTCTTGGGGCTTCGTGAGAGAATTTAACTAACCCACTACTTGCGGTATCAATTTCTAGGTTGGTTCGTTCTTATTTCTCAAACCCTTCCTAGATCTGGTTTTAGAAATTTGGCTAGCTAACTTAGGAAAGGTTTCTATGGAAGAGCCATCCTCTGGCAGCGAGATTTTAGACTAAGTCAAGATGTATTAGCGCCAGGGTTTTACTCCATTGAGGAGTCACCATTTGGGAAAAATCATTTGTGTTTTGATTCTTCATTGAATTCAGAACCCTGATCAAATAATGACTCTGAGTCGAAAGCCATATTTGTTTCTTTGTTTTATATGAAAGGAAATGAGTATGATTCCCATTGCATGCTTTCATTTAAAACAAATCATCATTTAAGTTATTGTTTTCCGAATTCTATCTATAGAAATAAAGGAAACATTCTAGCGAGTTTCTTTAATTTAATATTCGTAAATATTAACAGTGTGAATGTCTATTACAACTATTCTCTTCTTATGTTGTAATATTTAAATCTTTCTCTTCATCTCTATTAGCAAATCTTTGTATAAAGGAAATAAATAAATTTAATCAAACTGCATTATAAACTTCTCCGTTTTTCTTTTTCTTGTTTCTTGCAATGTCACTGTTGACTAGAAGGTTCCACCTCATGACGTCCACACTCTCCCCCCAGGATCTTCCCCTCCAGACAGTATATATATATATATATATTTATTTATTTCATACTTAGTTTGAGTTGCCGTGAAACATCAAGACTAATAGTCCACCTTCAAGTCTCATATCTTCATGGGGTTATCTCCAGATCTCCCAATCGTTTATTTCAGCTAGCTCAAGGAGGTTTCTAGTTTCATTCGGCAGCATCCTGCCTTCTCAAGCAAGTCTAACACTTTCCTCTCGAAATTTCTCCAGCCCCCTAGGCCTTCCTTAAATTTTCCTTTTGAGGAAAAATGTGAACAACCATCTTAACTATCTCAAGAGGTTTAACAATTATTTTCCTGTTCTTGAAAACACCTTATTCTTATTATATATTATTCATAAATTGTTTTGGATACCTCATCCATGATTCTTTTAGTGTTTCCATTGAACACATTGTGATAAGGAAACAACAATAAAGTAAAAGTAAATGCAGTAAAAGTAAGTTAATTGTTCATGTAGCCTGGGGTGTTACAATATTTTTTGAGTGAAAATCTAGAAGAAAGGTTTGCACCTAAAGAGATTTGATTCCTCTTAGTAATTGATTAATTTTGAGTTAAGAGCAATCTAGACTATATATATATATATATATATTCTAGTGTTACTGAGACAAGCATAGTTCTTGGCATTTGGTAATTACCTCTAATGCTATATGATCAATATCATAAAGTAATTACGCACTAGGAATTAAACTTCTTAAAAGTTTCATCATCTTCCTTAGATTACTTAATACATGTGAGAGAGATAAATATGTGTGTGATAAGTATGCAATAAGTGTATATTAGGTTGACCCAAAAAGGAATGTCACTTTGTAGATTAAATATAAAGTTACATTAAATAATTTTTTTTTAATTCTATTTATTCTAATTTAAAATTTATTTTTTCTTTCTTTTAACTTGTGTATGTTGGGAATACCACCTTACCTAAAAATCAAAACCCCCTCTTAACTAGGGAGGTATTCACTTTGAGTTCCTCAAGTGTCCACATCGCTAAAGATTTATTACCATGGGAGTTGACATGGACTACTTGTTCATCATCCCAAATCTTTGAAGGATTGTAATAATATGCTTCCTTTGACCAAAGTTGATCTCAAACAGTTTCTTTCACACTTCTAGTCCCAAGAAGTAATGTATCCAAGCAAGGTCGTTCACCTTGAACACAGAGATCAACTCCATTGACATTGAAGTAGGGCTTAACTCATCCCTTTATCACGAAAGCAACTCCTCCTACCATTGTTGATCCCTTTATCACGTGAGTCCTTATCCCTTCAGAAACAAGTCATAAAATAACAAAATCAACCATGACTCATCCACAGAAAATTTTAAGAACCCCCTAAATTTATATGTATAATAAATAGGTGAATCCCCATGATACATGGAAAAATGAAAGGTGATTTTATCAATAATATAACATGTATATATAATTTTTTTGGTGAATGTTTCACCGGATTATATTATCTTGTAAAATCATGGCAAATATTTCACTAAACTATAAAATCTTGTAATATCTTGCCGAATCTTTCACTGAATAACAAAGACTTTGTAAAAGGCTAACAAAGTTCATAATGAGTATTTCTTGTAATGGCTTCAAGACTTTTTAAGCAATCCATCAAGAACAAAACAAGTATATTCCTTATATGGAATATCAAGATATTTCTCATGGAAAGTCAATTAGGTTTAGCACAGGTTGTAGGGAGAAATCCTACATGTGACAATGCGTTGAACTCATAATGAGTATTTCATATAATGGCTATGAGCCTTGTTTTCTAAGAAATCCCTCAAGGATTGAAATAAGTATATTCCTCATATCGAATATAACGACATTTCACATGTATTAAAAAAAAGGGAGGATATGAGATGAATGATATAATTACAAAGCCATGTGAAGATGTACTTAGCATTGACTAGTCACAATGGTTGAGAGGTTATTCATGTACTTTAGTAAATATGTGTCAATTCATTTATTATTTTAATTGTTATATTATAATTATTGCGTGTTTATTACAACTTGGTAAGAACACACATAATTTTCATAAGGTAATGTGTGATCTAGTTCCAATTTAGAGTGTTTGTCATTTCGCCCATGGGCTAAGATTCACCCCTAAAATTTTCTATGGATACAAACTATCAATCCAATAAACACATGTTCAAGTATTGGCAAGCTATCAACTACCCTGCATGGGGTCTGCCATATTACAGGGGAATATGGCCTCTCAGATGTAGCCACAATTTGTGCCTATCATTATTGTTGCCTTGTTATAGCATGAAGAACATTAATACATAATTTTCATTGACCTACCTAGTACCACTAGTCCTTGCTCAGATCTCAAGGTTTACCTTTAATATCTTCCTAAAGTCAAACTATTTAGGGTAGAACAATTGGTACCAAGAATTGTTGTTTCCTTGATGTAGCGCACAAGAAATTAACACATAATTTTCATTTACCTACCTCATACCACTAGACCTTGTGGAGATCTTAGGGTTTACCCTTTATATCTTCCTAAACTGACACTGCTTGGAAATATTATTTCAATGCCCTCCTCTCCCTGACAATTCAAGGGCCAGGGTTCATTAGATATACATCACAACAATGTTCAAATACCAACAAGCTATCAACTACCCCTACATGGGGTCTTCCATATTACAGGGGCATGTGCCCTCTCATATGTAGCCACAAGTTTTTCCAAGGACATTATTGGTTTTCCAATTAGCGACTCTTCAAACCATTATTGGTTTTAGGTAAGGACACTATACGAAACCTCTCGAATGATTATTTGCAATTTACTTAAAATACATCTTTCTCCTATCCTGATACTTCAACCATTGAAAACAGGGTTTCACATAGTCTCAGCGATGGATGACATTCTGTGGCAGGGTTATCGATTTGTGTTGAGGTAGACTTCTCCTTAAGCGATCATTTGACCATCAAGGTTCTTGGCAAGCTCCTTCCGTAGGTGAATATTTGCATAAATGATTAGGTTTTCCAGGTTGGGTTATGGCGGTCACAACTAACCATACGCGACCCTGTCACATAGTTTCTGGCTACAAATATACTAAATGTTTTACGATGAATTGAGGTACAAATTCTACTTTCACTGCCCATTCCAATTTGCTACGAACTAAACTAATATTTGTTTGGTTGGTATTCTTAATTATGCCCTTTTTCCTCTCATAGGTAATGAAAATGAACATTTATGGCTTTCCCATTTTTTTTCTTGGGTTTTTGTGAGAGCATTTAACTCACCCACTACTTCTGGTATTGATTTTGAGGTTCGTTCGTTCTTATTTCTCAAACCCTTCCTGGATCTAGTTTTAAAAATTCGGCTAGATAACTTAGGAAAGGTTTATGAGGAATAACCATCCTCTCGCAGCCATATTGTAGACTAAGTAAAGCTGTATTAGCTCCAGGTTTGTATGCCATTGAGGATTCTCCATCTGGGCAAAGTCATTTGTGTTTTGATTCTTCATTGAATTCAGAATGCTAAGTAGTTAACAAAATTGAGTTGAAAACCATATTTATTTCTTTGTTTTATATGAAAGGAAATGAATATTCTTTCTGTTGCATTCTTTTATTTAAAACAAACCATCATTTAAGTTATTATTTTTCGACTTCTATCTATAGCAATAAAGGAAAGATTCTATACAGTTTCTTTAATTTAATCTTCGTAAATATTAACGGTGTGAATATCTGTTATAGCTATTATTTTCTTATGCTTTAATATTTAAATCTTTTTCTTCATCTCTGTTAGCAAATCTGTGCATAAAGGAAATAAAGAAATTTAATCAAATTTCATTCTAAATGTCTTTGTTTTTCTTTTTCTTTTTTCTTGCAATGTCACTTTTTCCTGGAATATCTCACCACCCAACCTCGAGTCTGGGAATGATGTCTAGACTCTCCCCCGAGTTCTTCCCCTCTAGAAAGTGTATATATATACATATATTGTAATCAGTTTGATTTACCTTGAAACATAAAGACTAATAGTCTAACTTCAAGTCTCATACCCTCATGGGTTCATCTCCAGATCTCCCACTGTTTTATTTCACCCAGATCAAGGAGGTTTTTGGTTTCATTCGGCAGCATCGTGCCTTCTCAACCAAGTCAAACACTTTCCTCTCAAAATTTCTATAACCCCCTAGGCCTTCCTTGAATTTTCCTTTTGAGGAAAAAGGTGAATAACGACCTTAACTATGTCACGACATTTAACAATTATTTTCCTATTCTTGAAAATACCTTATTCTTATTATTCATAAATTCTTTTTTCCACTTCAGTGATGATTCTTTTAGCATTTCCATCAAACACATTATTGTAAGGAAAGAACAGTAAAGTAAAAGTAAAAGAAGTAAACGTAAGTTAATTGTTCATGTAGCGTGGGGTGTTACAGCCCCCCTTGTTATGAGGAACACCCTCCCCGATTTCTCTTTAATTTATGAAAATAGTGCAAGATAAGATTCCTACATAAAGTTCTCTTCTTCCTAGGTGGCTTCGTCCGGGCCAAAGTGCTTCCGCTGCACTTTAACTTGGTTGATGGCTCATTTCGCAAGGTTGTTTCTCTCCATTCGAGAATATGAAGAGGTTCTGCGAGAAACTTTCCTTCTGACTCGACCTGCCCATCATCATGAATTTCCATCAGTAATTTAACTTGTATATATATCTATCTATATATATATATATATATATATATATATATATTTATTTATTTATTTCATCAACTGATTTACCTGCATATTTTCCTAGTTAATTATATGTTGAGGATTGTACACATATTTTTTTAACAAGGAGATATGGAAAACATCATGAATCCATATATGGCTTGGTAGCATGAGCTTATATGCTATAGGTCCAATTCATTTGAATATTTGAAAAGGAACATAATACGTGGTTGCTAATTTAGTACACCCTCTCCACTGCAAGGTACTTTTCTTTGTCTTGACTCATAAATAAATGTGATCCCCTACCTAGAATTCTTTATAGGTTCTCTTTTCTTCTAAATAAAATTTTTGTCTGTCTTGGGCAGAATTTAAGTTTTGGCTAATCTTTTTAACTGTTTGCTCTGCCTCGGCTAGCATATTAGGACCCAATGCTAATTTATTTACAGGATTTTTCCAATCTATGGGTACCCTACATTTTCTTCCATACAATACTTTGAAGGGACTCATTCCTAATGATTCATAGTGTCCATTATTATTAGAAAACTCCACCAAGTGGAGGTAGTCTTCCCACTTATTAAGTTGTTGCATCACAAACATTCTTAACATATCCTATAAAACTTGATTAACCAATTCAGTATGTCCATCCATTTGAGGATGATAAGTAGTACTGAATTGGATTTGTGTGCCCAATCCAGATAAAAGGGTCTTCTAGAATGTGGATGTAAATTTTACATCCCAATCTGAGATCACTACTTTGGGTATCTCGTATGGTCTAAATATATCTCTCATAAATATCAACAATTTCGATAGTCTTGTAGGTGGATTTTACCAGTATAAATGGAGTGGTTTTACTTAGCTTATCAACCACAACCATAATCGAGTCATGCTTCTTTCAAGTTCGGGGCAAACCTGTAATAAAATCCAAGTTGATTATCTCCCATTTCCACTCGGGAATAAGCAATGGTTGAAGTAATCCAGCGAGGTGTTGGTGTTTCACCTTCACCAGCTGACATTCTAAACATTTAGATAGATATTCTATAATGTATTTCCTTAAACCTGTCCAAAAATAACCTTTCTTGATAGTTGAAAGTATTTTATGGTATCCAGGATGTGCAGCATAAGGTTTCCTATGAAACTCATCCATTATAAACTGTTTAATAGAATTCTGATTAGGGATATAGATTATATTTCAAAATGTTAACAAACTATCATGATTTATTCTATATTCAGATTTTTTTGCCTTATTATGAGCATTAATTGGTTGCTGCCAAAGAAAGGTATATTCTAGATCGTTAAGAGATGCTTCTCAAACCATGTTATAAAAAATTAACTTCACTTGGCTGAAATTTACTTCATAAATGCAATGCAGCTTCCTACTTAACGCATCAACAAGTCAATTTTCTTTTCCTTTAAGGTGTTTGATTTCAAAATAAAATTCTCTTAAGAAGTTCGTCCATCTAGCTTGACGGGAATTTAAATTGGGCTAGCTAAAGAATCTTGTAAGACTAATATGATCTGTTAACAACAGAAATTTCCTCCCCAGCACGTAGTGTCACCGCAATTTCAATGCATGAACTACTCTTGTTAATTCAATATCGTAGGCAAAGTAACATTTTTCATACTCCTTTAGCTTGAGGGATTCATAAGCTATAACTTTACCTTATTGTGTAAGTACTCCTCCAACACCTTCCCTACAAGTTTCTGTGCATACCACAAATGATTTCTCCAGGTCTACAACCTTTAATACAGGTGCAGTGGTAAGTAGATGTTTCAATTTCTCAAAACTCTGCTAACATTCAGCAGTCCACTAGAAACTTCTTCCCTTCTTCTGTAATGATGTCACAAGAAAGGAAATTTTCGAAAACCCTTCAATAAGCTGAGGGTAATACCCAGCTAGGCCCATGAAGGATATAATATTAGTGACATTCTTTGGAATCAACCACTTCATAATAATTTTAATCTTTTACGGGTCCACTACTATACCTACAACTGAAATAACATGACCAAGATATTGTATTTGGATTTTGTAAAAATCAAATTGTTGTATTTAGCATATAACTGATTATCCCAAAGGGTTTTCAACACAATTTTGAAATGATTTTCATGCTACTCTCATTTCTTAGAGTAAATGGATATATCATCAATGAAAATAGGCACAAATTTATCTAAGTACGACTGAAAAATACTTTTCATCAGACTCATAAAAGTTGTAGGGGCATCCGTAAGACTGAAAGATAGTACCATGAAATCATAATGACCATAGTGAGTTCGAAAGGTAGTTTTGCAAATGTCTTCGAATTTAATTCTTATTTGATGATACCTAGATCGTAAGTCAATTTTCGAAAACACACAAGCTCCTCAAACTTGATCGAATAAATCATCAATTCCAGGTAAGGGCTATTTATTTTTGATATTCAATTTATTCAATTGATTATTATTGATACATAATCTTAGGGTTCCATCCTTTTTTCGTACAAACAGTACGAGAGCTCCCTAAGGAGATACACTAGGACGAATGTATCCTTTATCAAGTAGTTCCTGAAGTTGAATTTTGAGTTTAGTCAGTTCGGGTATGCTTATACGATAAGGAGTTTTGGAGATAGGAGCTAACTAACTCTATTGTAGAGCCAATATCTCTCTTAGGTGGTAGCCCGGGTATGGATTCAAGAAATACATCAACAAAATATTGGATGACAAGAATATCTTCAAGAGAAGTCATATTCTTCTTAGAATTTATATATCCCACATGTACAACAAAAATTTGACAACCTTTTTTGAGGTATTTTCCAAGATAGTTAGCACTAATTGGGCGTAACTTAATATTTTTCTTAATTCCTTGAATTTCCTTTCTTTTTCATGGTTCAGTGAGATAACTAGCAATTTTTTTCTTAAAATCTACCAAGGACCAGTGACTTTCCAACCAATCCATCCTGATTAGTACATCATATGACCCCAATGGAAGTACGTTCAAATTAACATGAATTTGTTGTCCTGAGATATTCACAGGGTAGTTTTATGTTTTTGCAATCACTCTTTGCTTAGCTATCTAACTGAACTAGCCAAGGTTTTTGAAATTTAATGCTTTGCAATTGGCATTATTCTACAATCTTAGGACTAACATAGCTTAAGCTAGCACCTCAGTCAAACAAAATAGGGACATGTTGATTAGCGATCACACCTTCACATTCGATCATGGTGAGTTGATATTCTACCTGATGGTCATCCAATGTGGAATTAATACTAGGCAGGCTCCTTGCCACCTCCCCAACCATAGAGGCTTCTTACATGTTCGAAAGATGCTCCGTTCTAGTTCTATGTAGATAGTTTTTGTAATAATGGGGTTCTCTGCACCCCCGACACTAAAGAGGTTATTTTTATTGATGGTCATATTTTGGTTTATTAATTCCCTCAGTTTATCTACTTTCAGCAGGTGTTGGAACCTTTGGTTGATTCTTTGCTAAAAATTTATTAAAGGTTTTTTGCTATAAATTTCTTCCACTAACAATTTTTGTCTATCTATTTGGGGGAAAATTTCTTATTCCCCTGTGATTCAAGCCTCCTTTCGAACCTTCGCTTTTCTGTTTCATTTGATGATAACAAATGCAGGCTTTTCACATAGCATCGTCCATTGTTTTTGGATAATCAAATTCCAGCTTTTCCTTCATGAAATTAGGCAGACTACTGATGAAACATTGGATCTTAGCTTTCACCTCCTTTATATACAATACATATCATAGTAAAGGGATAAATCATTTTACATATTAATAACTAGTTAAGGTCCCCAACCTTAAATCATGGAACTCCTTCGCTTTTCCATCATAATAGTGCTCTGTCAAATATTTATCTTTGAAATGCTTCTAGAATTCTTTCCATGTGACTTGTTGTTTCTTAATTTTCCTCACGGTTTTTATTTCTTCCCACCACAGTGTGGCCTTACATCTTAACTAATACATTGCCAACTAAGCCTTCAAGTTATCATTATATTTGTAGATATGAAGATATTTACTCATATCTATCTACCATGCTTTCGTCGCTTCCTCAGTTTCACGTTTAATGAGGGGGTTTTATTTTAAAAATTCTCCTTGCAATTCTCTTTTTGGTCTTTTTGTCTTTCATTCATCGGAGACATTATCGGAATGTCCTTTGTCATCATTTTGTCCTCCTGTTGTCTCAACTTTATCTTCCCTTTGATGGAATGTTGCAATTTTATCTCCGTTACCGGCACTAGGGTTTGGTCCACATTGATTTTGTTGATGGGACAAGCTTTTCAGAATTCTCTCTTGTTCTTGTCGTAATGCCTCATTTTCAGTTCTCAAATTAGTCATCTCAGCACGTAATTGCTAAATAGTTTTGAGTAAGGAAACATTGGCATGGTGATATTCTTCTCCCAATTGTATCCACATCTTTGAATTGGCCCCTACATACATTGCATCTGACTGTATTGGTGGTCTTGGTCCCCTCTACATTATTTCCTTGTAGTTTTATGCCTTTCTCTCTCTATGATCAATCATTCGCACAAAGTTCCACTTAGTTCCTTTTTTTCGCAGAAGCCTTAGTGTCGTAACCCTCAGCTCTAATACCATATGTCACATCATTCACTTTATAACCTTAATAAATATTTACTAAACAAAATAAAAAATTACATTCACCAAGCTTCTCAAGTTATTTGATATGTTATTAATTTCGGATCTTTTCACAAGACAATGAATATTTACATTCTAAAACCATAGTATAACATTGGACAATGTCAGATTATCCCTATGGTAAATTCATCATTCACATCATTGTTAATATTTGTGGTTGGCAAGTACTTCCTTAATGTTAAATTAAATGGATATCTAGACCCACTTACTGTTGGATTAACCTGTTCATTCGTTCGTTATATACAACAACTAAGAGCTTGGAACATTCTCGATTTAGGTTTGCATTCGCCACTTGTTGGTAATTCCATTAGGATTTCTCCAGATCGTTGGATTGAAGGTTGATCAATTAGATGGTCATGAGAAATTGAGCATCTGTTAGGTTACCGAAACCCTAACCATCCCTCACACTCAATCACTTCTCTACTCTCTCGCCTACAGTGTAAGCTCTGCAACTCGGAAATGCCTCTACCAAGTTAAGACTTCAACCTGGCTCTCAGGGATTTCAATTAGCGACTCTTCAAACCATTATTGGTTTTAGGTAAGGACATTATACAAAACCTCTCAAATGATTATATCCAATTTACTTAAAATATTCATTTAGCCTATCTTGATATTTCCACCATTGCAACAAGGTTTCATAGAGTCTAGGTGATGGATGACATTTATGTGGAAGGGTTATCAATCTGCATTGAGGTAGACTTTTCGTTAAGCGGTCATTTGAGGACCAAGGTTCTTGGCAAGCTCCTTCCGTAGGTGAGTATTTGCATAAATGATTAGGTTTTCATGGTTGGGCTACGGTGGTCACAGCTAACCCTACGCGACCTTTTCATAGATTTTCTAGCTACAAATCTACCACAGGGTTTATGATGAATCGATGTACAGATTGTACTTTCATTTCCCATTCCAGTTTCCTACAAACTAAATTGATCTCTTTTATGTTGCTCTACTAACTTATGCCCTTTTTCTTCTCACATGTAATGAAAATGAACATTTACGCCTTTTCTATTTTTTTTCTTGAGGCTTCATGAGAGCATTTAAATCACTCACTACTTGCGGTATCAATTTCTAGGTTGGCCATTCTTATTTCTCAAACCCTTCCTTGATCTGGTTTTAAAAATTTGGCTAGCTAACAAAGGAAAGGTTTCTAAGGAAGAACCATCCTCTAGTAGCCATATTTTAGACAAAGTCAAGTTGTATTAGCGCCATGATTTTACTCCATTAAGGAGTCTCCATGTGGGAAAATACATTTCCATTTTGATTCTTCATTGAATTCAGAACCCTGAGAAGGTAATGACTCCAAGTCGAAAACTAGATTTTTTTATTTGTTTTAGATGAAAGGAAATGAATATGATTTCCATTGCATGCTTTTATTTAAAAAAAACCATCATTTAGGTTACTTTTTTCGAATTCTATCTTTAGGAATAAAGGAAACATTCTATCCAGCTTATTTAATTTAATCTTCGTAAATATTAACGGTGTGAACATCTATTACAAGTATTATTTTCTTACGTTGTAATATTCAAATCTTTCTCTTCATCTATGTTAGCAATTCTGTGCATAAAAGAAATAAAGAAATTTAATCAAACTGCATTATAAAATTCAATGCTTTTCTTTTTTTTGTTTCTTGCAATGTCATTGTTGCCTAGAATATCTCACCACCCAGCTTCGAGTCTGGCAATGATGTCTAGACTCTCCCCTGAGCTCTTCCCCTCCATATATCTATATATATATATATATATATATATATATATATATATATATATATATATATATATATATATTTCTTATTTAGTTTGAGTTACCATGAAACATTAAGACTAACAATCCAGCTTCAAGTCTCATACCCTCATGGATCTATCTCCAAATCTCCCACTCATTTATTTCACCCATATCAAGAAGGTTTCTGGTTTCATTTGGTAGAGTCTTGCATTCTCAACCAAGTTCGACACTTTCCTCTCGAAATTTTTCTAGCCCCTAGGCCTTCCTTGAATTTTCCTTTTGAGGAAAAAGGTGTATAACCACCTTAACTGTCTCAAGAGGTTTAACAACTATTTTCGTGTGTTTGAAAGCACCTTATTTTTATTATATATTATTCATCAATTGTTTTGGACACCTGAGCCATGATTCTTTTAGTGTTTCCATTGAACACATTATGGTAAGGAAACAACAATAAAGTAAAAGTAAAAGTAAGTTAATTTTTCACGTAGCACGGGGTGTTACAATATTTTTTGAGTGGAAATCTGGAAGAAAAGTTTGCACCTAAAGAGATTTGATTCCTCCTAGCACTTGATTAATTTGTAGTTAAGAGAAATCTAGACTATATATATATATATATATATATATATATATATATATATATATATATATATATATATATATATATATATATATATATATATATATATATATATATATATATATTCTAGTGTTATTGAGACAAGTATAATTCTCCACATCTGGTAATTACTTCGAATGATATATGATCATCATAATAACACAAATTTCATTAAATTTGGAAGTTTTCAATGGATCTAGAATTTAGAACTTTAACTAGATTAAGTTTTTTCAAAATGAGGAATTAGAAAGTCACTTAGTTCACTAATTTTAATGTAGATATTCACCATTTTTTGTGTAAAAATTATCATGATAAACTTTATAAAAATTATATAAACTTGCTAAAGCAAATCTTTCACATCTTAATCTTGGATTCCTTACATTATCTATTTTAATAGTTTTTATGGTTTATATTAAAAGATAAGTTTTTTAAGGTTATTTTATGAAAATAAAGATGTGTATTTTACTATAATTAACCCATTTAATTATAGTCAGATATAGTAAATATCATATATGCGTTAAGCTACAATTATTACTAAGAAAGTGTTGGCACAATTTAAAAGTCTATCGCCTTTTCAACACTAATAATATGGTTGAAGATTAAAAAGCTCTCATAGATCATCCAGTTTATACTCTTATTGGAATTAAATTTCAAAATATTTGTGACGCTACCAACCTTTTTGATTGTTTAACTAAACAAAATTATGATGATCTTGAAACACTTCTTTTAATACTTTTTGAGCATATTAAAAATAAAATTCGAAATAACTTTTAGTAATACCTTTTTACCTTCTTATATACCATTTCTGGTCTTAGTGGATGATAATCATCATTATCACCATCATAATTACATACTATTGTAGGAAGTTTGCACCATTTTAGAGTTGAGGAGAAAAAGAAATAGTGTCAAATTAAATGTTGAATGTGAGTAGTAGCATAATTTATTTTTATTTATTATTTGTACTTTTATGTTAATAAAAAAGTTGATTGAGGCTTGCTTAATGAATAATAGATTAATATGAAAGATACATATTAAGTATAAAGTCATCTAATGACAAATGATATTAGTGATGTTTCCAATATATACCATTATTTAGAACTTTAACTAGATTAAGTTTTTTCAAAATGAGGAATTAGAAAGTCACTTAGTTCGCTAATTTAATGTAGATATTCACCATTTTTTTGTGTAAAATTATCATGATAAAATTTATAAAACAAATTTATATAAACTTGCAAAAGCAAATCTTTCACATCTTAATTTGGATTCCTTACATTAACTATTTTAATATTTTTTATGGTTTATATTAAAAGATAAGTTTGTTAAGGTTATTTTATGAAAATAATGGTGTATGTTACTATTATTAACCCATTTAATTATAATCCAATATAGTATATATCATGTATGAGTTAAGTTATGATTATTACTAAAGGAGTGTTAGCACAATTTAAAAGTCTATCACCTTTGCAACACTAGTAATATGGTTGAAGATTGAAAACTCTCATAGATCATCCAATTTATACTCATATTGGAATTAAATTTCAAAATATTTGTGACGGTACCAAATTTCTTGATTGTTTAACTAAACAAAATTACGATGATCTTGAAACACTTCTTTTAATGCATTTTGAGCATATTAACAATAAAATTCAAAATAACTTTTGGTAATATCTTTTTACCTTCTTATATATCTTATTTGGTCATAGTGGATGATAATCGTCATTATCACCATCATAATTACATACTATTGTAGGAAGTTTGCACTATTTTAGAGTTGAGGAGAAAAAAAAAATTAGGATCAAATTAAATGTTGAATGTGAGTAGCAGATTGAGGCTTGCTTAAATAATAATAGATTAATATATATCATAAAGTTATTTAATGACAAATGATCTTAGTAATGTGTCCAATATATACCATTATTTAGAACTTTAACTAGATTACATTTTTTTGAAATGAGGAACTAGAACGTCACTTAGCTCACTAATTTTAATGTAGATATTCACCATTTTTTGTGTAAAAATTATCATGATAAAATTTATAAAACAAATTTATATAAACTTGCAAAAGCAAATATTTCACATCTTAATGTGGATTCCTTACATTATCTATTTTTAATATTTTTATGGTTTATATTAAAAAATAAGTTTGTTAAGGTTATTTTATGAAAATAATGATGTGTTGTTGCTATTATTAACCCATTTAATTATAATCCGATATATTGTAAAATATCATGTATGTGTTAAGTTATGATTATTACTAAAAGAGTGTTAGCACAATAAAAAGATTATCACCTTTGCAACACTAGTAATAAGGTTGAAAATTTAAAAACTATCATAGATCATCTAGTTTATACTCATATTGGAATTAAATTTCAAAATATTTGTGATGCTACCAACCTTCGAGATTGTTTAACTAAACAAAATTATGATGATCTTGAAACACTTCTTTTAATGTTTTTTTAGCATAACAATAAAATTTGAAATAACATTTAGTAATATCTTTTTACCTTCTTATATACCATATTTGGTCTTAGTGGATGATAATCATCATTATCACCATCAACATTACATACTATTGTAGGAAGTTTGCACCATTTTAGAGTTGAGGAGAAAATATTTTTTTAAGATCAAATTAAATGTTGAATGCGAGTAGTAGCATAATTTATTTTTATTTATTATTTGTACTTTTATGTTAAAAACTTGAGGCTTACTTAATGAATAATAGATTAATATGCAAGCTATATATTAAGTATAAAGTTATTTAATGACAAATGATCATAGTAATGTGTCCAATATATACCATCATAGATCCATTTTAAGTGCAGATGTAGGGATCAAATTTCTTCACGTGCAAACATTTTGAATGAAAGATACAATGTGTTATTTTTCATTGTTGAAACTGTATTTTTGAATGCTAAATAGAGTATATATACGACAAAATAAAAATTTTAACCATAAAAAACTTTTTTCTTATATATAGATATATATGAAGTTGATATTGACATAAATTAGTTAACATAAATCTTCAAATAGTTTCTCTGTATCTCTAGCTGAAATTTTTTGAAAAGTATAAAATTTAAAAATCTAATTCACACATTTTATATACTTCTAATTACTTTACAGAATATTCATTTTTTTTATTTTTCTATTTAGAACATAATTTTTATTTCCCCCCCATATTGCGTTGTAAAATGAGCCTCTTGTCTCAATTACTAATCATTTTAATGATCAAAATCAATCATGAATTAGAATAGTAACAAAGTAGTACAATTTGATTATTTTCAAATACAACAGGAAAGAGAGAAAATTGACTAAGATATTTATTACAAATGTTTAGCTTTTATTCCTGTAGTGTTTAAGGATATTATATTGAAAAGAACATATTAACATTCATCTAAAACTTAGATTAGTTAAATTATTTCTATTATCATTAACATTTATATTTATGTATTAAATTTGACTCGTGAATAATAGATTTTGCAAAAAAAACTTACCTATAAAGTTATTTAACAATATAATAATATTGTTTTTCTTACTATTATTGACCATAATGATCAAAATCAATCATGAATTAGAATAGTAACAAAGTAGTACAATTTGATTATTTTCAAATACAACAGGAAAGAAAGAAAATTTACTAAGATATTTATTACAAATGTTTAGTTTATATTCATATAGTCTTTAAGGATATTATATTGAAAAGAACATATTAAAATTCATCTAAAACTTAGATTCCTTGCATCATTTCTATTATCATTAACATTTATATTTATGTATTAAATTTGACTCATGAATAATAGATTTTGCAAAAAAAAACTTACCTATAAATTTATTTAAGAATATACTAATATTGTTTTTCTTACTATTATTGACCATTTTAAATTGACACTAACTATTTATTTTTCCTACGTTGAGTAAAAATTAATTATACTAGTACAATGTGGGCACCACTTCAAAATCTATAAGAGGAAATATTTTATAACTCTAGTTGTGTTGTTCAATGATCAAATTTTTTTTGTTTATAAATTAGAGTGCAACAAAATAGTGAATTTGATTTATATCAATTATAATAAGGAAAATTAAGGAAAACTCACCTCAAACATTATATCTAGTGTCTAGCATTTATTCATTAAGTGTTTAAATGGTTTATATTAAATAGAATACTAATTAGGTACTCCATTGATTTTTTAATAGACCAAGTTTAGAAGATGTTTTTAAGTGCATTATTGAATTTGATTATGCATATTTGATATGGTGAGAAGTCATGTTGGTCAAATAAAGCTTTGAAAACTTAAATATTTTATGGCATTGTCATGTAATTTGTATAACACATGATTACATTGAAATATTAAATACTATAAAACTCCTCCAAAAAGAATATGAAGAGAATATTTGATATACAACAAATATGGAAAAGTGTGTCTGAATGTATTTTTTTTTTCTCTGCAAAGACTAAAATCTATTAACTGAAAAGTAGAATAATTTTACAAGGAGTTGAGGCCTCAGATAATAGTACCCGAGAGCACTCAACATAGCAAAATTGCCCCAACATAGAAGGAACCTGGGGAGACCAATTACAAAGAGCTAGAAGACAGATATGGAACCCAGAGATGGACCAGTAGAACATAGGAAGAAACATGAAAGCAAGAAAGCCAATGTACTTGGAAAACCAGACGGTAATTAAACTGCCACTGCCCTGGAGGGAAACAAAATCATCAGGTTGAAGATGCTGAACCATGACTGTAAACAGAGTGGCCTGGAAGTAGTCATCTGAGCGATAGCAAAACCAAAAAGAGAGAAAAAACAGACCCAGGTGGCCTTAAACTTCCACATCCTCACCAGGAGTCTTCTCCGCTACCGGACACGCGCTGCCAATCCACAAATCTTCACTGCCATCCTTCTCGCCCGCTGGGTTCGCCAAGGGATGATTAGTGGCTCCAAAAATCCCTTCCCCGGCCACTGGAATATTGTCTTCAAGAGGCGGAATGATTCTGGGAACTTCATCCTGGCCAAGCTTATCACTCATACGTTTCTCCTGGCTTCCCCCATCCATTAATTGCTCACTGCTTTGAGAAGGTTCAGGAGCCATGCATGACAGAGGATAGAGCTGATTTTCTTCTTCCGAAAGGATTATAGTGATATGAGCAGTGATCAGAGGCCTATTAATATTGCTTTGGAATTTGAAATGATTGGTTTGGAAAGCACTATTTGGTGTTGGCTTGCGAACAGGGCTCGGAGGAGGCACATTCACTTGAGAGGAGGGAAGATTGATAGGAGACTGATCAGGGTCCATAGAATGACTAGCCATCGAACGTTTGCCGCTACCACGTCGTCCCCCAGAATGATTCCTCCCACTCTGGCGAACCATAATGAGGAGCGAAGGCACAGAGTTACCAGAAACAACGACAGGAGGATAAAAGGACTGGAATAGAGACCGATACAAGCGCACAGAGTATGCCTAAGAAGGAGAAGAGAATCGCCCACTTCTAAATTCAAGAGCTTTAGAAATATTACCCCTTAAAGTAGCACTAATCCTGCCGTGGGGACCCTTAGCATAGTAATACCACCTCCAGAATAACAAAGAACCGATCTAGAGCTTGCCTCTGTTAGCAGAGTCCTACTTGCCACCAAAAACCACATCAAACGAAGGCCTGGAGCAAGAAGACTGAACGCGACGTGTGAAGGGAATAAACGGGATCGCCATGATTATAACTACCATAGTTTTGCTTCGAACAGTGCACACCATTAATGCTGAAATCCTACCACATCCATCCTTATTAAGCCTATCCCTCTTGCGCTAAGTGAGATCCTGGGAAGCCACGCTGCCCTGCAGCTAGTAGTACCTGGTCTTACGATCTGGCATGAATAACATTTAATACATTTGTGTCACCCGCATCCGGGGGTGTCTGAATGTATATTAATAGATCCTTAAAAAAAAATTACATTCATGAATCAAATAAACCTACTCTTAAGATATTCGCTCAAGTAGATCAAGAATGGCTTCTACACCATATTTATTTATCTTGGTCTTCTTGCAATGTTCTTTCTTTGGCATCCATGCCCACACTATGGTATTAATTGGAATAGAGCCAAGTTCTATGCCATCAGGATTTGGTACCCAATATTGCTCTAAAAATTTTCCATTGTATTTCCCTGACATAGGCTTCCACCAGTCAACCTTTACATGAAGATTCTCACTTTCATTATCCCTAAAGATATTTGAGATGGATTTTTCCATCCAAATCATCTCTCCTGCATCCTCATTTCCTTATCTAACTAGCAACATTTGTCCTTTCTCAACATCAATCATCGGATTGAAAGTTGGTTTTGGCTTGTTGCATTTGGGTCCAACATATATTGGTTCATCTATCACATTATCATAATCTCCATCCATAATACTTGAGATTACTTGGAGTGCATTACGATCAACATCAACAATGTGCCTTGTCCTGGGCCAGAAATCCTCAGAAGATGAATCACTTCCATCTATTATTCTATGATCATTATAGATTGCATCTAATGTATCAAGAACTTTTTCCCAATACACTACTTTATTTTTCCATTCCTCTGTAACAATTGGTGAATCCTCATTCCCAATAGTGTCTTTCCATATTTTTATGTATGATGTTATCCCTTCCTTTAGTTCTTTTAAATAGACATCATTCTATTTGTAAGCTAAGAAAGATGGCTTCCCTATAGGAATTATAGGTCAACCTTCATCATCTATATTCCATAACTCAACTGGTTCTGACCACTCAATATCTCTAATTGATTCTTTTTACCTTAGTACTGGAACATCATTGAGTATAAGAAATTGGAAGTATTGGACATTAAGATGTCCAACTAGTGCATTTTTTCCCTCCTTGATGTATCCATTAAGGAAACTTTTGAAGTCATAGACCTTGTCAATAAGTGTAGGTGGAAACACTCGATTTTCTTCAATTGTGCGATATGTATCCATCATTTCAGGTAAAGAATAAATATCTTTATTGTTTATGTTAGAAGACATTCTTCTGTAGGTTCCATCTATGTCTTCATGGGTGTGCCCCACAGGCAAGAACCCAACCTCAATAGTGATGAAGACACCAAGTGCAGTTAAAAGTGATAGAAACATGAAAAGATAGTGATTCTTATTATCACTTGTTGCATTGTCCAACTGTAACAACAAATGTGGAGGAAGAAGTTTAAAATAAACGTTTTGACTTCTTGAACTTCCATGAGATATAAAATCATCCTTGTACCCTTGACATTTTGAGTAAAGAGAGGTGTCAAGTAATGCATTTGTAAGTGGGTTTCTTGAAATTCCACTTTCATAAAGTAGATCACCATACATATCCATTTTTGGGTCTTCAAGGTCCCTTACGCACTTTGCAAGAGATGTAATAGTAAATTGTGATCCCATATGGACAAATGGTAAGGAGAAATGACCAAAACCTCCTACCTTATGCCCATGTGTAAGCATACCTGTCAATGAAAAACCTAAATTTGTTCCTACAATAGATTTTGATTTGACACGTAGCCTTGGGATTGAAGTCTTTGTTTTGTCCATTTTATCATGGATAATGCTGAAATACTTCTTTGGAAACCGCCCTGACATAATTCTATGGGCATAGTAGCAATATCTTCCACACATAACAATCTTGTTATGTTTCTTCAACCTACCTCGTGCCTTTTCTTCCATCTCTTTTGTAGTTGCTGACTTCATTTGTACTTTCAACACAATACATTCACTGCATTTACTGAAGTTGGTGTTCTTTGAAAATGCCACATCTCGAAACTTAGTATTCCAAATCTTGCTCATTGTTGACTGTGATATTGATGGGTAATTGAGCTTTTGAAGAGCCTCATTGATCTCTTTTAACAAAGAATTTTGTGTGTAAGTTGAAGGAATAAATCTTAAAGGAGCAGATGTTCCATGTTCTTCAACTTGACGTGTTTGGTTTGGTGAAAAATCTGAATTATCCATTACAATTTTGTGCAATATTTCTATGGCTGTCACTGTGTGAGCTCTTGCTTTGCATGTGTTGGTGTTACCATGAATAGCTTTGATCTGTCCATGTTGGAAATAATGTTGGTGGTTATAGAATATTCTTTGAGGAATTTTATGTATCTTATACCATGCTTTCTTACAAATAATATTCCCATTAAATCTCATGTCCTTTACATTTCTAGCAATAGGTGGTAAGCCATGGCCATGGCCATGGCCCTTTGACATGACTGTGTTTGACATGAGTGAATTCAAGACAAATTCTCTAATACCATTTTTATTTATTTGTCTCATATCCCTTCTAGCACCTGCAATGGCCTTCCTATCCACATATTGAAGGCAATCTTTTCTACAACATACATCTACTGCTAAAACTCGAATTTCTTTCTCTTCATCTATTTTTGTTTGACATTTTGCAATTTTTTTTGTAGCCATAACTCGTTTAATCCTTTTATATGGCCTTGTTACATGCATATCAATTGATTTTCTATCTTTTTCATTACAAAAGTGCCCATCCCAATTGTTTAAGGGATTTGTGTCCTCTATAACATCCCATATCACCATTTCCTTGGGTGGCTCCTTGAACTTTTCCTTGACCCTTAATATCACACCTTTGTTGTCCACCAACTTATTTATTGGCCATCTAACCAAACAATGTATAGACTTATCCCCAATTATGCATATCTCACAATTTCCATCTATCTCTTCTAGAAAAACACCAAAATCCATTTCACCTAGTGTTTCACCCTCAACAATGTCATCCTCGCGGACATTAACTAGTGTTCCTTTGGCAATGCACATGCTTGTTCCCATGAATTCATGTGTAAGAGAAACCTTTGTACATATGAATCTAACCCTATCTTGGGGAATATTTGTGGCATGATCATGACAGTGAGGCTCCAAATCTTATTCTGGCCAAATTTCATAAGATTCTAATGCACCCCCAAGTGTATGCTCAAATCCTGTTGGATGTGGTAGAGGAGCATTATGTTTTAACACCTTCTCGATTTTAACAACTATGCATCCTTTCTTTACCATCTTTCCATGCACTTTATGCCCAAGCTCTGTATTGAATATGGAGCCCTTGCCCACCTCCACTCCATGTTGCAAAAGATCTACCTTGGCTCTAATAGAAAATGTGGAAGAAACATTTGCACCTATAAATGAATGGAAATAAGGTTATTATTTAATAAAAAAAAAACATTTATTATGCTATCAATAATATATAACACATGCTTCAATATTTTGATTTACCTATGTTGTGTCTCAAATCCATGATCTTCCATGTATGTATGTCCCCATCATTAACATCCTCATCAATCAAATGTGGTTGAGTTACATCAATTACCAAAATTGTAACATAACCAGCATTAACCCTTTCTCCAACATAATAAGTTCTAGACTTTGCAGATTCGACCCTTCCTAGCCCAATGACTTGATCATTAATAAGGAGATCAACATAGTCCCCTTTTGACAAAATTATATTTTCCATTGTAGCTTGTATCAATTCTGTAACAACAATTAAATCGTAACTTGTAATTAATAGGTTGAACCGTGTAAAGTGTGACTTTATATTTTCACAAAACACACAACTTATGGAAAAGTAATATAGATGCAAAAATTAAAATAGTATGGTAGTAATATTGTATGTAATGAAACATTGTTTCCTCAAATGAAAGCTAACAATCAATATCATTCCTTCTACTACAAACATAAGCATATTGCTAGAAGCAACATTACATGGTCAAATAAATCTAGCACGTGCTAGATTTCCTTCTAGGACAAACAAGCACATTGTCAATAAGAATATTCTAAGGCGAAGGAAATCCACCACATGCTAAATTTCCTTCTAACGTAAATAGAAGCATATTACTCACAAAAACATTTCAAAGTAAAAGAAATATTACACATTCTAAAGTTTATTCGAGCACAAACACAATCACATTGCCAAAAACAACATTGCAGTGTGAAAGATATCTAGCATACGCTTGATTTACTTCTAGCACAAACAAAAGCACATTTCCAACAATAACATTGTAGGGAAAACAAAATCCAACAACTTCTATAAAAAACACAATCACATTTCCAATAACAACGTCACAAGGTAAAATAAATTTAACGCATGCTAGCTTTACATGTAGCATAAATACAAGCATACTACCAAAAACAACATTTCATGCCAGAAGAAATCTAGTGCATGCTATATTTCCTTCTAACACAAACAAAAGCACATTACCAAGGTGAAGGAAATCTAACACGTGTTAGATTTCCTTCTATAATAGACAACCACATTGAAAACAAAAATATTGCATAGCAAAAGAAATCTAGCACAACTTCTAGCCCAAACACAAGCACAACAGTTCCAATAACATTGCCAAGGTGAACGAAATCTAACACTTGCTATATTTCCTTTTATCATAAACAACCAAAGTGACAACAACAATATTGCAAAGAAAAAGAAATCTAGCATAGTTTCTAGCCCAAACACAAGCACGTTTCCAATAAAAATATTGCAAGGTGAAAGAAATTTAACGCATGTTATCTTTACACGTGGCACAAATAAAAGAAAACTACCAACAACAACATTGCATGCCAAAAGAAATATATTGTGTGTTATGTTTTTTTTTAACACAAATTAACAAAGTGTAATGGTGATTCTCTGTTGTGAAGACCCATATTAAAAGTGGTGTAATGCTAATAAGACCAATGTAGCTACTACCAAGATACCAATGTAAAGTTTCATTGTTCAAAAGTTTAGGGCCTCCTTGGTAAAACCATGCATGTCATATTCAGTGACTATGGCACTCTGAGGTAGATTCAGTAATAAATTTCATGCACCAATAGAGTTTTGGCATTTTCTGGCTAAGTTAAGGTACCAACACCACAACTGTTATGAATCACCTAGTCAAGTCTCAAGAGAGAGCCTCTTTTGTCTCATCACTATATCAATCCATGAAATGGTGGAGAGCCTAACAACCTTCTCTTTTAATCACTCAAGCTAGACCAAATTGACAATTTGTATTCCTACCTAACCAAACATTTTCCATGTTTTTGCTTCCTCATAAAAAGATAGCAGTCTAGGGGTTATCCTGATGCAAAATGTACCTCTCGGCAGACTATGTTAACACCTTGTTTTAGGAGATTAACCCACTAGCCTTTGTTCTATAGTATAAATAAAATCGGTCACACTTTCATATTTTATTTGGATTTTATTTTCACCCATATGTAGTAGCGTTGTGTTGACCAATATGTTGGCTTTAAAAAGTAATGCAGTTCTAATAGTCAATATTGACATGGTTGGTCAATCTTTTTCTATGGAATAGATTTATGATGACAGGAAAATTATAGAAGTATTGATAGTCATAGAAAATTAATTTGCAGAGAGACTGGGAAGACCAAATCAAGTTCCCACATCCATTGGCCTTTTGAAAACATCTCAACATGAGGACTCAGATACATATCTTGGAAAGGAATCTTCGAATGGAACCCGATCCAAAAAAAATAGGAAAACGTAAAACAAATCGATCAAGACCCAGGAATAGATACAAAAACTCATTATGGGTATTGATATATATTGGGATAATGTGGTAAAGATGAGGCAGAAGGTATTGGTGGGCCACTGGGAACACATTAGGATGTCTAGTGGACAAATGAAAGAATGGGTGCAGAAATGTTGGTTCTGTATTGTTGGAAATAGGCCGAAGGTAAGCATGCTCCCCAATAGTTGGTTTGGATTCCACTTCATGACAGTGGAAGATGCAAATAGGATTAGATCAATCTCATGCATGAAAGGTAGGGGATTTTTATACTTGTAGAATTAGACAGTCAGATTTGATCCTATTAAAGAAGATCCCCATCAAAAATACATATGGGTTAAACTCCCTGGCCTTCCTTTGGAACTATGGACCATGAAGGAAATCGTGGAAATTGCCAACAAGATAGGAAAATTCTATTATGTCGATGAAGGGTGTGCTGGCCTTCTAGAAAAATGAGTAGCATGGTTTTTCATTGAACTAGATTCCATAGAAGGTCTCCCCGCTACCCTTGATATCTATTAGAGTACACAATATATCATAAAACAAGTGGATTACTGGGGAATCCCTTTTAGATGTTTGGGATGCCATAATACCATACATCTAATAGCGAAATTCCTACGTAGACTTGGTTGGGATGACATCAAAATGTATGGTAAGGCTAAAGGCATAAATCAGAATCATACTTTTCCTAAGAAAGAACATGCCCCTTGGGAGCTCGCAAATGAAGTGTAGGTGCCTGCGCTAGAATAAGTTCCTATAAACAATAGTAGTAGAAAGGATAATAGTATGTCGACTCCAGGAATTAATACTCAAGAAATAGATTCCCAAGAGAGGCCATATGGACAGGCAAACTTGGCGAATAATGAAGATAAAAATTTCACTCTGGAGGTTGGCCAAATTCGATATATTACAAAAGGAAACGAACCCAGTTGACATTAAGAAATGAGGTCTTATGCGACATATCCTTCTCAACATGATAATATACAAGAAAATACTTCCCCTTTCTTAATTGATGTTGATGTGGAAAATCTAAAAATGGATGAATTAATGGGCCTCGAATCGTTGTCAGTTAAGAAGGCCTTTTTTAGGAGACAGAGTCTTTTACTAATATGGATTTCCCTAGAAATGGATCAACTAAGAAGAAAAAGGATACTAAATACAAAATGATATCCTCATGTGATGGAGTTGGGTCAGAGCTCAACACTTAATTTTCTGAAACCAATGAAGCAACTCTCTATCCAAACATTAATCTAGGAACTTCTTATTACTACTACGAAGAAACAAAGACCTTAGATTCACGGGTCCTTATAGAAGACTATCCCATAGCAACCCAATCTAATTGAGGATCGTGTCATTAAATATTAGAGGTTTTGGATCACTATAGTCTTGTCGAACACTGCATAATATAATTCAAACCAGAAAGCCTACTTTGGTGTTGTTATAGGAAACAATGGTAGATAGGGACAAAGCTCAGAATATCCTCTTGAGTTTATGCCCAAATTCGGCAGTCTACACAACCAATCCACTAGGGAATTCTGGAGGTCTTTCCGCTATATGGAATCCGAAAATTTTCTCCCTTTAGGCTTACAAATCCTTCCTTGGCATCATTTTATTGGGATATTGTCGGGGTTATTTGACAATATTTCGTATCCTTAATCTATATGCTCCATATGAAAATAGAAAATAATTCTGGAAAAAAATGGATGGTTGTGGCTTATTAGAATTAGACTCTCTTATTGTTGTAGGGGATCTAAACCCTACACTAAATTTTGAAAATATTTCGGGTCTGAAATCCAAAATGGATCCTCTTGTAGGATACTTCAGTGATTTATTTACATAGAAAATGCTCAAGGATATAACTCTTTGTCCTTTATGTCCTACATGGAGGAATGGTAGAGCAAGTGTTGATGGCATAACCAAGAGGCTCAATAGGTATCTTGTAAACCCTGTTGTGCATATTAGATTGAAGCATTTGAAGACATGGTCATTCTTCTCTAAGGTTTCCGATCATAATGCAATCTTTTTGGAATGGAATGGTGAACAAGAAACCAAGGAATTACCATTTAAGTTCAATCAAGTATGGCAACAAGATAAATATTTGGTGGACCTGATTAAGATATCTTGGATGAGGCCTTAAGGTGTTCCCTGTCAAGAATCCTTCCAAATCTAGGTGTTCCCTGTCAAGAATCTCCTGCAGTTCATGATCTTCCATTTCCATCTCACTCTAGGTCATTTCTTAGTCCATCTCCAGTTTTGCATCACTCATCATAGTCTCTTTTTGTTTGATACTATCCTACGTTTGAGCTGTGTCTTCCTCTTTCTCCTTTTCCCCTGGGCTTCCTTCCATTACCTGATCTATCTTTTTTATCTCTTCTTCTTCTTCGAGAACTTGGAACCTATTCAGATTAGTTTGTGGTCCTTCTGTCTGCTGCTGCTTTAGCCCCCTCTTGCCCCCTTTTCCTTTATGAACCACTTTGTGAAAGCCTTCAGTATCTTTCTTTGTGTTCACCTTACTTTTTTTCTCTATTTTGCTGAGTGGGCAGTCTCAAAATAGGTGCCCATGCTCATGGCATTTTAGGCACCTCAGCTTTGGGTTCACATGGCCCTTTTTGTGCTTTTTTATTCACTCCCTGTTTCTTGTCTTCTTGCTCATTTTCCTTGTTGATGTTATTCTCCTTTGTCTTATTTGAATCTTGTTCCTCTTCTATAATCCTTGTCCCCTCACCTGAAGGACCTATGACACTCTCTAATGGTTTCTTTCCTCGACTAGCCACTTCCTGCCTATAGGAGGAGTGGAGCTCCCTCCCCTGCGTGCTTCCATGGAAACTCCCGCAAACTCTTGAAAAGCCTAACACTTCCAGGAAACTCCACACAATTTTTGACTAATAACTAAATTTAGAATGCATGGTAGATTAGTTTATTCTTTCCCAATTCTCAACATGCTACAAATCTAATAAATTTTATACTTAATATTAATTTAAAATTTAAATATAATCCTAGTGTATTATGTATGGCATAAGAAAATAATGTGAAGTGTTATCAACGAATTTCCTTCCTTATATTTATTTTTAGTCATCATTATGTTTTTTACCCTTTTGCATATATTGGTCCCTTCATTTTGAGCTTGTTGGAGCAAGAACAATGGTTCAACACTAGGAATATGCCTCCTCCATTCGTTCTTAGTGTATTGTTTGGCTTTGAGAGCGTCATATTAGTCTTTTCTAACCAACATCCATACTTAGTGTATTGTTTGGCATTAAGATCATCAGATTAGTCATTTCTAACCAACATCCATATATATTCTCTAGAATATTTCATTCCCTAGAATTTTTTGGTATTTTTTCTCAAAAATTATATAGTAGAAAAGTTCTCGCATCACACATCAACCAAAAGGATACAAAACAACACACACACTTCTATGTACAAGGTACAATCACAACTCAATCAAAACAATCATGTCAATGTGTGCCTATTTTGGACATAAGAAAAGGATTCTCGTACATGAACTCATGGAGGAGTTGGGGTACCATATGGTGTGCCATGATGGGGCCATGCCATACAAATTTTAACTATGAGACTCCTAAACATTGATGATAACAAGGAAAACCTAGAATCATAGTGTTATTAGGAATAACCAGAGGACATAAAAAGTGAGTGGTCTTGTGAGCTACTGTGGCTCCATGACAAGGACTATGAAGACATAAAGGGGTGACAAGAAACTCATAGAATGATGGATGTGTGTTGGACAATTCAATGGAAAGTTCAACATTAGAAAACAAAAACGGTACTTGGTCCAAGGGTGACACTTCCAAGGATGGCTGAGAAAATGTCCCCTAGGTTAATTCGATATTTAGTTTACCAATCTCTACCTTTTCCCATTTGGGGAGACTAGAGGTATCAGGACGCATAATCTCCCTAAGATTGTCAATAGGTGAATCCATGACCTCCATGATGAATTTTTCCAAAGGAAATTCATCATTAAGGAGTCATGTTCAATAGGCAGAGTGACAACCCATGTGGTAAAATGATCCTAGTCATATTCCAAGGGATCTACCCCTCTAATAGTAGTCAATAAGGATTTGCGCTACATGAGGCAGGACTAAAAATCCTCTAAGGAAGACATGACACATGATGCTTCGACTAACTCTTCAATAATACTATAATGTTGGGAAGCCCGCGCATCAGGATTGTTTGTTAACTTTTGGACTACACCATTAGGTGGGTGATATAGCAGTTCCATAGGCTTATCTGATGTGAGAGATCTAGTGGAAGTGAAAGGGGTGGTCAAGTCCTTAGAAGTAAAACTTGACTCAGGAGGGTCATATGATTTTCTCTCGTGGTAAAATAAATGTGAGAATTAACATGAGGACCTACACATTGTTATTACGACCATATTACCATTTCCCCGCATTACCCATAGGAGGAGGTGGAGAATCTTATACAACCATTTGTTGTTATGGCAACACTTTTGATGGATTTTACTCATTGTTAACTAGATTTATTATTTCTTTGTGACTAAAGTTGAAAAGTGGAAATACAAAATATTTAATAAATGAGTAAATATTATTTCAAGGGTGTTACCAAGCATATTTCTTGAGGTTGTATATGAGACAAGTATATATTGCTAGAAGAATAGAGATTGAAAGATAAAAAGTGTAGCAATAGGCATCAACATATAACATGAAAAATTTCAAACACTTTTCAATAGGAATTAACCAATAAAGGGAAATAAACATTGTCCATACAACATACTTGGTGAAAATATTTGCTTTGCAGGTGTTGTATTGAAGTGGCTTGGGAGCTTATACATGGACCATGAACATTATCTTACACCTCTTTTAGGTCCTCAGGGACTAGTTTTCATCCTTGAAAAATGTTCAAGGGCCTAAGAACCATCCCTTAGATGGTCTCCATGAGCACCACTAGGCCAACTATTCACCTTAGAGGCATTGGGGGGTGGTTTTGTACGATGTGCATAGTTTGTATTATTACTAAGCCTTAAAAACCACTCGTACCAGGCCCTAGGATGATAATGGCATTTCTCCTTAGATGATGTCCAAGGACCCAAACAAAGCCATCCTTGTGGGGCAAAATTATCCTCACATTAACACCCATACACCATCTATATACCTATGGTTTATAATGATGGAAAATAGTGCTCCCCATCATCTAATTGTGCAAAAATCCCCAACTAACCTAGATGCCATGTCAAACATGTCCTTGATATTAGCATATCACCCTACGTTATCCATTAGATCATGGAGATAGAGGGTTCAAGGACTCTCACTTGATGGTTGGGGACTATAGTCCATCGAGAGGTCAAACGTTGGGCTAACTGTATTAAGGACACCTTGAGGTCAACCAACACTAATGCAATGTATTAGTTGTTGGTACATCAGCCTATCAAAATGTCACAATATTGGGTAGTAGACATTAGTAAGTACGACACTAGTCACCATCAAGAAACCTTGGTATCGATAGAGTAATGATGTGGTGAGTGGACGTGGATCTGGGGATACCACATGTCAATTGTGTGGCAGTTGATTTGACATGCTAACGTCTCATTATGATGTGGCACCAATGTGGGTCTAGATGACATGGCATACCAATGTGGCAAGTGATGTGGCATGTTGACATGGCAATGGAAGGTTGACTAGGCACCGAGGTGATGTCTAGGTGGTAACCATATAGCGATGACGTGGATGTTGGGCTTTTGGATGTTAATATATCAGCTAATTAGTATCAATGACACTCTTTAGCCTCTTCCGAGGGCCTGATCGCTTGATAGCCCGACCATTGGCCTTTCAAGATATCAAGTATTGAGACATTAGGGCTTCAATCTACAAGCTCGTCTGTATGTTAGGTGTCGAGTATCAAGACAGTAAGTATGTATAGAGCATTAAGTGTCCTAGGGGGATAGCGGCTTAGTGATCCGGTAGATGGATAAGGTAGATGATGGAAAGGTAACTGTGTTAATTGATGACCCATTGTTTGGTTATGTGAAGATCGAGTAAGCAAGTTTTAAACTAATGTGATATTTCCCAAGTGGTCGATAGTGGATATAATAGCCAAATTAATTGACTAGGTAAGCTATCGTGGAAGTTGATATGCCATTTTATAATGGTGACATGTGGGCAAAGGACTGCTACGTGCTTGAAAAGAAGCAAATAAATATGTATAAGAGAGAAGTTACAATATAAACTTAAATAATACCAAAGGTCAAATAAAACACCTTTTCTTAGACTATACAAAATGAGAATTTGTAAACAAGAAACTAGGATCCCATCTTATTGTTTATATCATTGCTAAAATGAACATGGCCTAATTATTTAATATCCCTTGTAATGGAACCAAAGTTATGTATCATATGAATAGTTATAGGTAAGAATTCCTATAAATGATCTTGATTACTATGTCACATATTGAAATATTTAATTTCACAAATAGTTTCATCATCTGTAATAGATCAAATAAGTATGAATTTAGGCAACACTTTTGATGGATTTTACTCATCGTTAACTAGATTTATTATTTCTTTGTCACTCAAGTTGAAAAGTGGAAATACAAAATATTTAATAAATGAGAGTAAATATTATTTCAAGGGTGTTACCAAACTTATTGCTTGAGGTTTTATATGAGACAAGTATACATTGCTAGAAAAATAGAAATAAAAAATAGTTAACAAATTCCTAAATTCCTTATTTGAATAAAAAAAAATCTCTACTTTTAATTTTTTTAATAATTACAATATTTTGTATTTGAAATAAAGAAAAAGCTCTTCTTTTTTTCTTTTAATAATTACTAAATTTATTATTTAATATAAATAAAAAAAATAAAAAATTAGATTTTTCAGTACATACATATTGAACGTTTACTTACAATTCTAGGATCCCATCTTATTGTTTATATCATTGCCAAAATGAACATGGCCTAATTATTCAATATCTCTTGTAATGGAACCAAAGTTATGTATCACATGAATAGTTATAGGTAAGAATTCCTATAAATTATCTCGATTACTATGTCACATATTGAAATATTTCATTTCACAAATAGTTTCATCATCTGTAATAGATCAAATAACTATGACTTTAGGCAACACTTTTGATGGATTTTACTCATTGTTAACTAAATTTATTATTTCTTTGTCACTCAATTTGAAAAGTGGAAATACAAAATATTTAATAAATGAGAGTAAATATTATTTCAAGGGTGTTACCAAACTTATTGCATGAGGTTTTATATGAGACAAGTATACATTGCTAGAAAAATAGAGATAAAAAATAATTAACAAATTCCTAAATTCCTTATTTGAATAAAAAGAAATCTCTACTTTTAATTTTTTTTAATAATTACTAAATTCTATATTTGAACTAATTCCTTATTTGAAATAAGGAAAAATCTATTTTTTTATTTCTTTTAATAATCATTTCAGATGATGTTTTGAAGATTCCTCCCTGATCTCGAATCATGATCGAGATCAGTGATCTCGAATCATGATTCAAAAAAAAAAAAAACAATTTAGATTTTTCATTACATGCCTATTGAACTTTTACTTACAATTCGATCCAATACTATTTTTTCCATATATAAAAAATATACATGATTTTTTAAAATTTCATATTTTTCATTCATATCATGTGACCAATACACGATAACTATCTACATGCACGTGTTTGTCAGTAAATATAGGCTATTGAACTGGGTGAAAGTAGTTAGTAAACTAAGTGTTGATTCCCACTCCATCTGATATCTAATTTGATCTCATTAGACAGTTCGGGCTCTAATGAATTAATAAATATGGCAGTTTTGAGCTGGTAAATTTACTTCCATTAATGCACCTAGCGAATCCTTAAAAGAAATAAGGTACGGAAGTTTACAAATTCACAAGCACGATATTTACATACAGGATTTGATTTTCAGAAGAACAAATCTTCAAATTTACAAGCAGCACAAGTTTTTGGTTCAGATTTTTCCCTTTTGGAAGTGAGAGTTCATGCAAAATACAGGTTTTTTCCTACTTCTGATTGTAATTTTCATTACCTTTGTGCACTTTTTTAAAACAGTTTCTACCACGTCTTTTTAATATACTCTCTTTTTCTATTAATGAAAAATACTTTTACACAGAATTTGTCCATCCTGGGTTGTAAGTATTTTCAATTTGCTTAGTTGATATAGGTTGGTTTGATCGCTTTGTTCAGTCCTATTAGTTGATATGCATGCAGATCGCCTCCCGGATTGCGATGGAAAGCTATGCAGTTTAGAGAGACTGGGCAATGAGATAGGATTTGGAATCATTACGGGCTTGATTTTGTACTATGGTTTTAGAATTTCCTTGTTTTCTACTTTCATTGAATAACAAAGTTTGGTTTGAAACTGAGAAACAATGGGTATTTCCTCCCTCACTTTTTCTCCTGACATTTTCAAAGAGTCCTCAAAAAGATTTAGGGCATCAGCTACAGCCTCCCAGTAATCCAAGTTTCCATCCTCATCCTCACTTACAAACCCTGAATAGCTACTGCTACAAGCACGATATTTACCAATTGATCTATTGAGTTGTGGGATCAATAAATGATAGCAATGACATAAAATATAGGAGTGAAAGAAAGGTCCACCAAGTGGGTATTAGATGCTTACTTGAATATCACCCTGCTTCTGGGACGCTCCTAATTGATCTCCATATTTGTTTGAGGTGTGTAATCCATCGCCTATCTACCTACAGAATTCAAGTACTCAGAAAGATGGCCTATGATATAGACAGGGGTGTATCTACACAAAATAGCATATAAAGTAAGGCCACTAAGACCATTCATCTGAAAAAAACATACTTAGACCCTTAGAGGTTAATGTTTGACTCGTGGTTTTTGTGTTTGACTCTCTGTTTAGCCAATGGATTTTTGTTAGTATTTGGATGGTTTGTAGAACTGCCCAGTTTTGACAGCTTATTTTGTAATCTTTTACTGATTGATAAAATTTAAACTTGACAGAGTTGTGGCTAGGAATAGAATCATACTAAATGAATGTGAACAAGGTGCTCAATGCTTGTTTTGATTTTGCTAATTTTTCTGGAACTAGTTTAAGTTTCAGCTTAATTTAACAAATTATCAAACTAAAAGTTGGAAGTTGGATCCTCTTGGAGCGTATATCTGGATCCACTTTACTTTGTGGATTGGTTAAAAGAAAATCATTGGCAAATAGGTCAAAGAGATACACCCTCATTGATTAGATATGGGAACTCTCTCCATATTGAAAGAAATAATAGCAATGTCCTCCAATTTATAGTTAAATACCTGCCAACTTATTTTTATTACTACCAAAACAATTTAAAGTTAAAATACTTTCTTTTATACATGTGAACATGGGGTTTGGAAAAGGAAATTGATTAAATCATGAATGAAACCCTATGCTCAGATAGACATGTTGCATGCAAACATCAAGCATATCTTTCTTCTTTTAAATTAATCTAAATTTCCGAAGAAAAGCAATCTGTAATTTTTTTATCTATACGGACAAAATAGAGCAGTATCTAACAACAGAATCTGCACCTAAAAATAGGAGGAAACTTGCACAACTACTAAAAATAGCACATCTACCTATAGACATGTATACAAATAGAAAATTTCTCAGAACCAAAAAAACATCTTCATCCTCCTGAAATGGAATTTGTACACTTGCATGCACACTGCATCTGCTAAAAATATGAACTTCTAAATTTAGAAAAGCAATGTCTTTGAAGATAAAACTAAAATTTCCCACAAATTTGCATGCATGTGATTTCTAAAAATAGAAAGTTGTGTGAAATAAATATATTGTCTTGAAGAGCACAAAATATCATGCATGCCAATGAATCTGCACGTGTATAGATGCATTGAAAAGTTAATTGCACCTTCAAATTCTATGCGTTCATTGAATTTAAGAGTGACGATGGTTCTTTTATGTGAGTGGAGTCACAAATTAGTAGGTCAAATCCATGTTTGTTTCAAATGCATCGTTCAAGCCAGTGAGAACATGATTATTGAACACGAGGAAGCAAGAATCTTAACATTTGAACAATATTAGCAAAATTAGAACCTGAGCCATCACTGCCTTCGGTGAATTCCTTGCCCATGTCACTCAGGAAATGAAAACAAGGTTGTTGGTGACCAGGATTCTGGCCAAAAGGAGAAGCAACCTGATGTGCATGTATATCCATACGTTCTTTGCCATATTGTGTATTAGATTTTGATATCTCACTGAGCACCACATTGTCCTATGCTTGTACCATTAACCACACACAGTACAGATTGAGGTACATTTTCACTACATCAAGGAGAAGGTGACAAATAAGGAAGCCGAGCTGCCATATTGGCCTGCTTTTCTGCAGATTGCAGATATCCTTACAGAGACTTTGTGGGATAAATAGGATAGTCTCAGGTCAGGAAACTTGGAGTTATAGTCAATGAGGTGGGAATTAAGGGGTGTTAAGAGTGATAAGTGTTCATTATTCACATTCTTTCACATTATTATGATTATTCTTATCATTGTACTCCTTTCCGTGGTTTGTATCCAAGTTTCATGTGAACCAGTCATTTTGTATTTGTAAGAGTTGTTTTATGTAGTTTTTTGCTTCTCTAGAGGTACACTGTAATGAAAAGTTGTTAAGTTGCATTCTGAAATCAAACTATGTTTGTGATAAAGTTAGTGCTTAAGAGTATGATTGATCATTTGTGTGTTTTTGATTACTTTTTAGCATCTATTTCTCATTTTTCTAGTTTGATGACATGGTTTGGCCATCAAGCTTTGGCTGTATCAGTGATTGATATTCTTATTCTTGCACATTTCGAATTCATTGAACAACGGAAGTCTATGTTTAATAGTTGTGGTATCTGCTCAGTGATAAATAGAAATATGTGGCAAGGTTGAAATTGATAACAGTCTTGTAATGTTTATAAGAGGCAGGGGCAAGGACGTTTCTGTGCACTCTCATGTATCCAAATAGAGCAATATCTAACAACGGAATCTGCAGCTAAAAATAGGAGGAAAATTGCACAACTACTAAAAATAACACATCTACGTATAGACATGTCCACAAATAGAAAATTGCTCAGAACCAGAAACTAGTCCAACTTCTAGTTGATTTCCATAAACTGAATAGAATGCATTCCTTGCCATATTTAAAATTATTTCAATGAACCCTAAGCTCTCCAATGACTCGTTAGTAACGAAAATTAATTCTACTTCCTTCACCAACATTTGAATAAAGTATGGATGTCTGGGCACTGTAGCTTGTATTGCCTACAACACCTCCAGTCTCCTACAATTGTCCACATAGTAACTTGGCACATCAAAAATTGACCCATGTTCTTGGCGAATGGATTCGTACTCATTTGGATGTGAAACACTCAAAAGCTTGTGCTGGTGCGAGGCGATATACCACTCCCTTTTCATAGGCTTCAATATTTCAAAATCTCTTAGAGCTATTAACATAGAATATGGTATCTTGGGTACCATTGTTGTTTTCAAATTTGCATCTTCTACAGTAGCAGTCATGAATGCCCCATTCTTTCAACATCTGCCTCCTTTCTAAAAAGGGGTGGATCGCAGAGATGTAAGGAAAAGCGATCTCATCACCAGCTTTCATATCGCTCACTGCAATCACGAACATGGAAAACTTATTAGTAAATGTAAGTGCCCATACTACCAAGAGATCTAGGAGCCATTCTTGGTGCCATAATGACTGGAAAAATTACCAACTTCTAATCAAAAAGGTGTTAAGAAATATACACAATTGGTTGAACATGGAGTGACAAGAAACATGTCCCATAATGCAATAAATTAAAATGTCAAGAAGATGAAAACCTATGTGAAAATGGTCAATATTAATACATTTTATGTGAGAGTTAAAATATCATATCTAGCATTTAATACAAACTTGTAAAGAATGAAAGTTGCAATTTACCAAAAAGTAAACTAGCTCTACCCCAACTTATCCTTGAGTAACGGATTGTGCATAGCTCAGATTTTCATTACAGTAATTAAAAATTTAGAACAAAGCTAGAAGTAATCGTAAAATACACCATCCTAAATATGTGCAAGAATTTCAAATTCAGACAAAAAGTACAGCTGATCTAGAAAATGACGCACTAGCTAAGAATAAGCATATTTCTGTCCACAAGACCATCACTGACATACATAGCCAAAACCAAAAATATTAACATTTTTAAGTGTCCATGAGACTTTAGTTTGTCTAATCAATGATATACATTAAACACTTGATCATGTATAATTGGAACTTGACATTGTAAGTCCTGCAGATTAGCACAAGTTCAGTATTGTACTTATGAAAAGAGAAGATAAGGTGTGGAATGTTAGTAGTTGCGTGCAAGACAAAACTACACTTGTAGTTTCCTACAAAGGATTCCCTCCTAATTTTTGCCATTGAACATTGTATCACAAAAATTACGTATGCAGATCATTTGCTTAAAACTTCAAATTTCAGATAGTGTACACATAAAACAAAGATAAAGAGAGATGATAATAATCAGTGTTGAAAAAATCTACAAATTCTTCTGATATTTCCGATTTTTCCTGAGTTTTTCATGGTGCCAATGTTTCCAATATTTTCTGAGCTTTCAGTCCAAGTTTATGTGTGCTGATATTTTCCAATGATTTCCAATATCTTCCTCTATATTTCAGATAAGTTTATTTCTGGAGCGTTGGCAATATATTCCCTTTGCAAGACTGATAATAATATTAACTTTATTATTTGGAAGGTTCATCCACCCTTGTAGGCTTACATATGTTTTTAGATGTCAATATTGTATTCAATTGAAACCTCATAAAACTAACCTTTCAACTTCCAAACTTGACACCTTATATGCCTGCCTAAAAAGCCACTGCTTATTACATGTATTAATTTACACAAGTCCTATAAAAAGGTGACCATCATAATCTATTAGTAATTACCCACCTTAATTCATACATAGTCAGCCAGTAGGACAACAAATAGTTAACTCCTCTGTTTCACCCATAGATCCAATTTAAGGCATTGATCTTATTGATTGGGTGAGGTATTCTAAAGGAATCTTCTCATAGCCATCAAGGAGGTAGCTGGGCTTAAAGAGTGGGGATTTGGGCGACAGTGGGCCCTCATCTTGTGTGTGTCAATCAGAGTAGGTTGCATGGACCTCAACAACCCTACTGATTTGATTAGAGACAGGGATAAAACTTTTTAAAGGGAGGGCATGCTGTGTACCTCACCACATAAGCTTTTAGACATTACATAATATAAATCAGCTATTTTGTTTGTAAGCTCATAATTTTGTAATAATGTTCTTGTCTTAGGCCTTTATAATACCATATTTTGATATCTGTAAAATGCCATTGTTGTGTAATAAGGGTCTTATCACTTTTATTAGTAACTAGAGCTTTCAAGTTTTAGGGTTTCCACCTCATTTGGTATAAAGAGTCCCATTTCATTTGTAACATTTATCATTTCAAAAATACAATCAAAAAGTTCCTTTGGATAATATTTTTCCATTGATCCTGATTTGCAAGTACAATCCACCCATTGGGTGTGCATGTGCCTCCACTAGTTTCGTTCTTTTCTTTTTTCTATCTTTTGAGTTTCACTCCTATCATATTTTTGTTGTTATTTTCAGTTCCTTGGGTAGTTGCAATGTTAGGTTCTTTTTTGGATACAACCATACTGCATTCGATGTAGTACTTTGTCACACACTTTCATCTTTTCTCCTTCATGAGTTTTGCTATATTTTTATGATTAATAATTAGCTAGCAAGAAGTATGAATTTTGAATAAAATGGGGTTTTTCTATTCTATTTGTGACGAGTATCAGTTTCTGAAGTAACAACTCATTTTGCTTTGCAGCTCTTGAAGGACTTCCCAAAGGATTTGGTGTCACTGAAAAGAACCCAGGTGCTTTGCTTTTACATTGGCCGACCTGATCTTTCTCTTCAGCTTGTAGAGTAGGTATTGCTTCCCCCTTCTATCAGGTATATGTCTAATACGAATTGTGAAGACCTTGATGTGGTATATAGTTTTTAGAGACCTATTATATTTATTACTAATCTAATTGAATGCTATTTCAAAAAACATATGGTGTATCTCATAAAAGATGCATGATGATTCAATTTTCTCATACGGGGTTTTCTACGGAATTGAAAATTGCTTTGGTGAGCAGTTAAGAAAGATTTTCTTTCATTTCCTTCTAGGTTTTTTTTATCTGCTATGCATGCCTTAAAAGAATTAAACAACCAATAGAAGTTAGCCTGTAACAGGAGTCAGGACATTTCTCTTACAATCTACCTTTCAATCTGAAAATTATATATTCAGAAGAGTCTGAGATTTTGTATTCATGGATTCTGACTTATCAAGGCAGGTTTTGCTAGCAAATCAAGGTGAAAACTATATAAATGGAATGCTTTCATTTTCTTTACTGGAGGTTGGGTGAATGGGGGATGCAAAATTGGCTTCAAGGAAAGGCTTGACAATCAGAAGTGATGACCCATGGTCTCAGTATGCGATGTGTGCCACAAAACAGAAGACAATTAGCATGCTGTATTTTAAATTTTTATCCAAGATTGATGCATTATTTTTTGCATTGCATTTGAAAAATAGTATTATGTTTTGGTTGGGGGCACCTACTTTATTTGTGTTAATCATTTTACAACATGTCTTTGATCTCCATTAGTTTTTGGTACAACTATGTCATGTGTTTCATCATGAATGTCGCTTTAAGGAGGGAGTCCAATTTATGAAAACATATTTGGATTCATGGAATGTTTGTTGTTCATTCTTGTGAAGTAGTCTTTTCCCTCTTCTATCACTATTCAGTGATCCATACATTACAAATGGTAGGTAGTTTGTAAAGTGGGTTCGATCATGCACTGACATATTTTAGGGTGCCAGGTATACTCACAATTGGTGGCATCTAGCGTTATGTTACTTGGAAGGCCATGCACATTTGAGTAAAGTGCTCGATATATATGACTCCCATTTCTTGGCTTCTTTGCAAAGAGAGAATGTTGATCCTTCACACGTCATGATTACTATAACCTTTCTCCATTTTTGCTAAACTGGGAGAGTGACCTGGTCTAAGATATTCTTAAGATTACTTGCTCTTGGTTTTCATTTGCAATCGGTTGTCTTTTGGGTTCTCAGGTTTACTTTAATGCTCTAGGGTTGTTGTTGAATATTCACGTGCATGGACATTCTGGTATTATTGATGATAGAATGAGAGATCTTTCATATCACCTTCTGGATCAAGTGAGTACTTACAATCATGATATACATATTGGAAATGCATGGTCTAAAAGTTCTATGCTGATGTCTGTGTGTGGTCAATTTAGTATGTCCTAAATTGCTACATTAATTATCAATCCGGGAGTCATAAACTGATGAAGTGTGGTGCACTATATGTGCAAGACAACCTCTTTCTTATATTTTTGTCGTTTTTCAATTTTTATTTTGTTTTCGGGGTTTTTATCTTCGTTTATCTCCTAATGTGAATGGATATTCCTAAATCTTTAGAAGGAAAGCATGGAGATGGATTTTAGGCAATTACGTCCTCTATAATGGTTTCCAGCACTTAACACTTCAGAAGATCTTAGAATATACTAGTGATGATAGTAATGCTTGAACAAGAATGGAAAATGTGTTGCTATTTAAAACAAGTAAATAATGAACTACTGATCATGAAACTATTATCTCTGCTATTATCTAAATACAGAAAAGTGATTTAAGCTACTGCACTCAAAGAAATAAAAAATTGCAAAGAAGGTAAAACTAAAATCAAATTACATCATTCATAATCCGATTTCTACCAGTTAGTCTAGCTATGGATTTCGGAGATAATCGTCAATAACATGAGTAATCTGATATCTAATTGCAGAAAAGTAAAACTAAAATCAAATCAAAACATTCATAATCTGATCCCTCGCCAGTTAGTCTAGCTATGGCTTTCGGAGGTAATCGTCAATGACATGAGCAATCTGATATCTAATTGCAGAAAAGTAAAACTAAAATCAAATCACAACATTCATAATTTGATCCCTCGCTAGTTAGTCTAGCTATGGCTTTCGGAGGTAATCATCAATGACATGAGCAATCTGATTTCGAAACTAACTAACAAATCAAATGAACAAGATTGAAATCAACAAAACATAACTGGAATTAAAAAAATAGGAAAAGCAAAGTCAGCAGAGAATTAATCCCATGTTACTAGTCATTGCGAAAATTATATGTAGATGCCCGGGCTGCCTACTCTATCTTGAAACATACATACACTGATCAGCGTCATACAAAGCTTGTAAAATCATGAATAGAAGTGAGATGTTAATACCATAACAATTGAAATATACACAGGTGGATAACTATGGAATATATGCAATGGAAATAAGTAAACAATGCATAAAAATTTACAGCAACAAGGGAAATGAAACCTCAACATATAGGGGCCCTCTGCACAGCCTCGGTCAACAGGCTATCAATCCAAAATTATGTTCACGCAATCATGTAGAAACAGATTCTTCTCATATATTTCAAAACACAGTTACAACAATAAAACTAGTGTCACGACACAGTGAAATTTGAACAGCAAAATTACATTAACAAAAGACTAATTCTATGTGTTATAGAAACGCGTTATTTATAACAAAGGTTACATAACTGTTTTCTTATAAAACTACATGAACAAGAGACACGTAAAAGACAACATCCATGGATTTAGCATAATGGTTGCCGAGATGATTAAATCTATCAACTGTGGTTGTTGGATTCACGTCGTGGGGTAGTCTACAGGTGGCAACATGACCCTAGAGATTTAGGAATGGCCACGCATCCTTCAGAATCCTTCTCGTGTTTGAAAACAGAGTCTGGCTGCCGTTGGACTCTTACGTTGGACCACCGTTGACCACAGCTTCCCTTGATGAATTCAGATGAACTAATAGGACCTGATCCATGTCCAAGTCATTTCTAACTTGCCCATGTGGCTTGTTCTTCCTGGTGACACCTACAACCTAGAGTTTAACAAAAAAAGCTGCGGAAAGTTGAATCAGTGGGGGAAAGTGACTGGATTCCGCAGCTAATGAGAAAAATCTAGTTCAAACAACAAACACAAAAACATAGTCAGAAAACCACTTAAATGCTCTTTTAGAATCAAGATACAATGATCTCTGACAGCTTATGGGGTGCTGGTGAGGGAAAAAGTCTGGGAAAATGTGTAGGAGAGGTGTAATTTCAAAGCTCTACATACCCCCACTGTGAAGGTGTTGCATGTCCCCATGCAACCAAAATTTTGATCACCCCCTTTCATCTCATGTGTTCTGAGACCTCCGCCAATACATCGAGCCTTCATTTATTCTTTCTTGGGACCACTACCATCCTAGGCTTCCTCATTAGACACCTGAACTTGAGGTTGATGAGAGCCCTGTGCAACCTTCTGTTCTTTTTCTTTAATTTTCTATTTTTCTTTTGCCATAGCCCAAGATGCAACATGGTGTTGTCATGAATAATCTTATCTAACCTGCCCTGTTCCTTCAATGTTTCGTTTTCTCTTTTGATATGTCTATTTAAGACCTCCAGCTCAAAAAATTCCTGTTTTAGTGATTGAATTTGAGCTTCTTGAGCTGTATTAGGCTGGGCAGATGAAGTGCTTGGATCTGTGGCTGTTTTCTCCAAGGAATCTATATAATCATACATTTCTTGCTGGTTCGGGTCTATCTCAGGTGTGGTCTTTCTTGGGCTGACCCCAAAATCCTGTTGAGAAGGACTGATTTCAAAATCTGGCCGAGAAGGACTCATGTCAAAATCTGGTTGAGAAATAGGAGTATGGTGGGGACCACGGCCAGGAGGAATTGCTGAAGGTTGTTCTGGTGTTTCCCCTCCTAAATCAATAAAATGGGGCCCTTTAGTTTGTATTTTTCTCAACTTCCCTTTAAGTCTGGAACTTCTCCTCAAATTTTGTGGGCTAGAACTCTGTTTTTCTTTGCCTTTCTTCTTTGATGTAGCTTATTGTTCCTGAAGGTAAACTAGTCTTTCAAATAGTATTTGGTGGTCCTCTTCTGAGGAAGGTTCTGGGGTTTGATAGACAGCCTCAATACTTCCTTTCCCTTTTGATTTTCTTGGCTTCTTAGCCTCAGTTCTTTCCTTCCTACCTTCAAACAATTTTTCTTCCCTACTAGTTTCTTTGACTATGTTAGTAGGGGTATCCTAAAGTTTATATCTTGTTTTCTTTCTTCTGCTTCTCCTTGATGTGCTACTTTCAGGGGTTTCTTGTGGATCTTCAAACAAATTTCTAACCAAAAACTGCTCCCATGTGTCCTTTTCTTTTAACTGTTTTTCTATCAAAATCTTCACAAGGCCGTGATGATACAAATGGGGTTCTACGTCTCCCAGATTCTCTTAGACTGTGGTGGACATTTTCTTCAGCCTATTTAACAAGAAGTAGGGCAAATTGATAGTTTGGTTTTCTAGAAAATTCATCAGCAACCAGGTGTGGTACATGTACATTGACCCGAATCGTCCCTCACAGGTAATGAATTTCTGGATTATTAATAGTAAACTAGCCCATTTTTCTTGTAAAGCAGAGACAGGGATTCCTCTATTAAAGATGGTTACATCCATACCTGGATTTCGTAGGATAACCCTCCATGCTCTCTCGTCAAAGCTCTTATTTTTGAACCACCGTTCTCCCTCCTGTGGGAGTTCGGTTGCAGCTGCTATGGACGCCTCTGTGACTGTGAATTTAAGGTCTCCAACCTCCACTTCTATGCCATCAAAGGACCTCGCAAAAGTCTTCGTAACTTCCTTGTTGTAGCCTCTGAATTTTTGAATAAATTGTAACCACCGGGTCTTCCTTAGCATTCTTTTCAATTGCAGATACCGTTCCATAAATTTGGGCCCTTCCGGTTCTGCTCTCAACAGAGGACCCATTCCTTCCTCCTGTCTTAAACACATCTGCGTGGGTATTAGATGAATGGAGGTGAGACGGTTGGGTTAGCGGGAAATGGACAAGATTTATGGAGAAAATCCAGTGACTGTAGATGGAAAACAGAGAACAGGTAGCGGGAGTGAGTTTATGCAGCAGAGCAGAGGCTTATGTGAACAGGGTAGGAATGCAAACGTGACTTCAATAGAATAGTAGGGGAGTAAAGTGAGCCCAGCAGAGTTTTAAAATGAATGTCTACGGAGTAGACGTAAACATGCTCAAGAAATGGTTGCGGAATTTGTGCGGCAGAGAAGAGACGTGATCAAATCAACCACGTCCCCATAATTACAAGTGGAGTGTCAAAGTATAGCCAAACATGATTTAGATCTGGAGGCTTGATCATGAGGCCGTTTGAAGAATAAATACAAGGTTCGTGGAGGAATCATAGGTCGTGGAATGGTTATGCGCTATCAATGCCAATCATTGCATATAATGGAGCCATGGTTCCAAAACTATATAAAATGTGCTCTAGATGCTATTTGAAATAAACCTTACTCAAACCTTGGAATTTTTGCTGCTTTTCGTCCATTAAACTTTGATCAGCTGCTCCTTGTTGATGCTTTTAAGTGCCTCATGTCTTTAAAATATGTGCTTGGTCATACCTGCATTTGATTTTTATGATCTTTTAACTAACATTTGACTGTCACTGTTGAAAAACAGAGTGATGGCTACGGAAACTGCTTCTAGCTGCGGAAACTGGGTTCAGCTGCGGAAACTGACACAGTAATCATATGACTGAATGGAGATGGATAAATGACAACTGAATGAATGAAAATGGTCATGAAAAAAACTTTTATTAGCGGAATGAAATGAAATGGAGTGGAATGAAATGAAGTGGAGTGGAATGAAGTGGAGTGGAATGAAGTGGAGTGTCACAAAACTGTGGAATGAGAGAGAGATTTTTTTTGGAAAATATAGGGCATTAGGATTTCCTGATTTTCGCCCTATATTTTTTGTATAACACTGCCAATCAGTGATTGGTTTTCAGGCTTATACATATATATTTTTTTTATTTTTTTGTAGAAACAGAAAAGAACAAAGGCTAGGCTAGTGGAGAAGAAGGATTCTTCTTCACCAGCCTTATTGCAGAACTATCTTGAAATATTTTGACAAATTCCTCTTTTGAGAGTGGCTTATGATAGATCTTTAATCTGTGTCCATTCACAATAACAGGAGTTTGGTGTTGAACAATGGTTTTGATTCTTACCACTCCATTACTAAAGATTTTGTCAATATCATATGGCCCAAGCCAATGAGTCTGAAATTTTCCTTTAAAATCTTTAAACTTGGAATCAAATAGCAGTGCCCAATCTGCTTCTTAAAACTTTTTCTCCTTGATGTATTTGTTGTGCCACTTAGCTCTTTGATATTGAACCAGATCAGTTCTTAGGATCGCATCTTGTCTGATCTCATCTAGCTCATTCAACTGCTCCATTCTATGCTTTTGGGCTTCTGATAGATCCATTCCCAACTGAACTTCCATCTTGAAAGTTTTGACTTGGAACTCAATGGGGAGTAGGACTTCTTTCCCATAAACCAGTTCACAGGGAGAATGTCCTGTTGTATTTCTAGGCCCACAAGGCTTCAGGAAGCCTTTCTGCCCAATCTCTTCTGTGTAGATGAACAGTTTTGGTGATGATGCCTTCAATAACTTTGTTTGTAGAATCCACTTGACCATTTGCATGCGGATGGTAAGTAGTAGATTTTCTGTGCTTGATTTTGTATTTTTCCATCAGCTTCTCCACCAGGTTGGATGTGAATTAACTTCCCTGATCTGTCACAATTTCTCTTGGAACACCAAAGCGAGTAAAAATATCCTCATAAAGAAAACTAACAACTAAATTCTCAATAGCAGAAAATAATGCTTTGGCTTCTACCCATTTAGTGACATAATCAGTACATACCAATATATACTTTCTTTGTTTAGATGGTGGGTTAATAGGTCCAATGAAATCTAAAGCCCATTTTTCAAAGGGTTCGATGAGTACCTATGGCTACAATGGCATTTCATTTGAAAGGGTTGGTTTCTGTACTCTTTGGCAACTATCACACCTTTTGACATATTGTTTTGCATCTTTGAAGAGGGATGGCCAATGATATCCTAAAGAGAGGATTTTATAGGCTGTCCTTTTGTCAGCAAAGTGTCTGCCGCATGGTTCATCATTACATGCTTTGAGGATATCAGGCATTTTATCTTCCCTAACACATCTTCTGATCACAAGATCTGGCCCTGTTTTAAACAATTTGTTAGAAATCCATGAATATTTTGAACTCTCCTGAATAATCTTTCTTCTTTCACCAGGAAATAAATGTGGAGGTAGTTTTCCTGTAACCAAATAGTTAGCTATATCTGCATACCAAGGAGTCTTAGTAGTTACTGCAAATAAATATTCATCAGGAAACTTATCCTCTACAGGAGAATCTTCTTTAGTATTCTGAATCCTAGAGAAGAAATCAGCTACTGTATTTTGTTTCCCTTCTCTATCTAACATAGTAATATTGAATTCTTGTAAAAGTAGAAGCCACCTTGTAACTCTGCCATTAGTAACAAGTTTGTTCATTAGATATCTAATTGTAGAACGATCAGTATGAATAAAAGTTTCATAGCCTGTTATATAATGTCTAAACTTATTGATTGCATCAACAATAGCTAAGAACTCTTTTTCAGTTACAGTATAGTTCAACTCAGTGGGAGTCAAATTTTTACTGGTATAGTAAATGGCATAAAAAACTAAATCTTTTTGACCCAACATAGCTCCTAAAGCTGTATCTGAAGCATTTGTAGAAATATGGAAAGGAAGTTTCCAATTTGGTCCTCTCAAGATAGGCGCTTCAGATATTCTTGTTTTCAAAGTTTCAAATGTTGATTGACAATCGAGATTCCATTTGAATTCACAGTCTTTTGTAAGAAGTTTGATGAGTGGAGATGCTATTTTAGTGAAGTTTTTTATAAATATTCTATAATATCCAGTAAATCCTAGAAAAATCCTAACATCTTTTTGACAATTTGGAATAGGAAATTTGGAGATGACTTCAACTTTTTATCTATCAACATTAATCCCATCCCCTGAAATATGACGTCCTAAAACAATACCTTCAGTAAACATCATAAAGCATTTTTCATGGCTTAATGAAAGGTTTGTCTCTTTACATATTATAAGGACTTTTTCCAAATTTTCTAATGCCTCTTCAAAAGAATTACCATAAACTGTAAAATCATCCATATAAACCTCTACACAATCATGGATTAGATCAGAAAAAAATCCTAGTACTACTCTTTGGAATGTTGCAGGTGCATTACATAATACAAAAGGAAGCACTCAATAAGCAAAATTTCCCCATGGACAGGTAAATGTGGTCTTGTCCTGATCCTCAAGTGCTACCTGAATTTGATTATAACCACTAAAACCATCCATAAATGAAAAGTACTTTTTTCCTGCTAATGTATCTAATACTTGATCGATAAAGGGCAAAGGAAAGTGATCCTTCAAAGTTGCTTTGTTCAATTCCTGTAATCAATGCATACCCTCCATTTACCATTCTTTTTGGGTACTATAACCAAAGGAGAAAGCCATCGGCTATCTGAAATTTGATAAATGAAGTTTACATTGAGTAGTTTTTGGAGCTATTCTTTCACTATCTCCCTAAGATTTGGATTCATCCTTCTCTGAGGTTATATGATTGGTCTACTTTTTTCCTCAATATAGATATGATGGATGCAAGTCTTGGGGTCAATACCTTTCATATCAGTATATTCCCATGCAAATGCAGCAGAATGTTTTTGCAATATTTTGGTTAGCTCTTCTTGTTGTGATTTTTCCAAATTTTTGTTGATATTCAACGTTTTACCTGGAAAAATCTCAATGGTAGAACTACCAAACTCTTCCATAGAGTAAAGAGACATTTGTCTTGATGATAAATACTCAATGTTAGAATTTAACTAAAATTGTGTGTGGTCATATTCTGAAGATGTTCCAAAATTTTCTAATGTGTTCAGAATTTGACTATCTTCACTGATTTCAGAAATGGTAAAGACAGGTTGTATAGTGTCCTCATCATCGACCCATTCATTGTCTCCTACTTCTGTAATTGATTTTGCTAGAGGATACAAATTGAATTTCTTTGTCGAACTACCATAAAAAATGTACATATCTCCAGATCTACAACTAATGAAAGCATCAGCTGTGGCTAGCCAAGGTCTTCCTAAGATGAGTGGATGCCCTCCTAAATTACTCTTGGGAGTCAAAATCATGAAATATATTGGATATTCCGATGAATCTAAGGAGACTGGAATATCTTCTAATACACCATCTAGTTTGATTATTGATCTGTCTGCAAGTTGTAGTAAGGTAGGTGTAAAAAGAAGATTAGGAAGTTTAAGCTGTTCCATAGTTTGTCTACTCATAATGTTGATAGCAGCCCCTAAGTCAATCAAAGTATTTGGAATTTCTATCCCATTTATATGTGTCTTGACAATTGGACTTCCTGGATCTACATATTTCTGCATGGTAATTTTTCCCATCATGATATCTACAATTTTTCCTACCAGGTGGATTCTTCTTGTATCTCTTGGTTTCCTTCTCGGTCTTTTAAGACTCAACTCCTTTATTGTTTTTGCTAGAATAGGAATCTCTATAATGGCTTGTAGCAAGGGAATCTTGATACAAACATTCTTTAATTCATCTAGAAAGTCATAGTCAGGCAGCAAGATTTGTTTTTCCACCCCTTTGTCAATTTGTAATCTTTTAGGGAAAGGAGGTGTGGATGAAGATGTAGGTTGCTCAACTACAGGAGTTGTGGGGGTTGACTCTTTTTCTTTTTCTTTTTGAATGTTTGGGTTATGAAGAGATGCTTCCTCATAACCTTTATTGGCTTTAAGAGAATCCTCCTCAGAGGTATCTTGCTTTTGAACATCTATAGAAGGTTTTTCTAAAACTCTACCAGAACTGAGTTGTACATCGTTGAGAGGAACAATCATATAGGTAGGAAACTGTTGTCCTTCTACCATGTAAGCATTCTGAGAATTTTTGTTATTGGGATTTGGCAATGGCTGGGCTGGTAGTTGATTTGTCTTTTGTTGAAATGGAAGCAGGAGTTGAGAATTTGGATTTTGTTGAGAAGGTTGTTGTTGTGGAAATGGTAATAAAAGCTGCGGATTTTGATTTGGAATTTGTGGATTTTGTTGATTTTTAAAAGATGGAGGATATTGATAAAATTGAGCAAATCTCCCATAAGGATTTTGTATCCCTCGTGCCCATGATTGGTATGGATTTTGAGATTGGGGCCAAGATTGTTGCCAAGAATTCCAATTTGGTGGGAGCTGAAAGTTCATAGGATTGTTAAATCCTTGATTTTGTGGCCCCTTCCATGGTCTTATTGAAACAAAACAAAGGGATTCTACTGAATTTGGATCTTCCTGAAAGAGAACTTTGAGCCCAAGAATTGAAGGACAACCCTTAGTCTCATGGCTTTCTGAGTAAATCACACATGTCTCTACAACTTTTGCATCCAAGGGACATTCCCTTAAAGCATGTTTCTTTCTACATTTTGGACAAAAGATGGCTAAGGCTTCGGCTTCTGCTTTCTGCTTGTTTTGTATTTTAAGGGTGTCTAGTTGTTCACTAAGGCTCCCTAGAATATCAGTTTTGAACTTATCAAGCATATTGCCAATCTCTGCTCTACTTACTGATCCAGTTGTAGATTTGTTTTCTCTAATAAGAGAAGGATCTCTAGGCCCTTTTCCAGTTTTAGATTTTCCCCTTGAGAGATGGACACATAGTTCTACTATGTCATGGAGTGGAAGTTGAGAAATATCTCCCTTCCCCATCATATTTAAAATATCTATCCATTCATCTCTAAAGGCTTTTAATAGAAGGGCTTTCAAGGTTTCCTCATATAAATTACTCATTTTTTCTCTCTTTAAGTTGTATTGAAATCTTTCAAGTAAATCCTCCAAGTTTTCATCTTCTTTTTGCATCATCTTAAATACCTCATCCTTATGATTGGTGGGCATACAATAATCCAAGTATCTATCCAAAAATGTTTGTTTCATATCATTCCAAGTCCTAATAGATTGGGTGACTAATCCCATAAACCATTTCAAAGCAGCTCCTTTCAATGTTGAAGGAAACAATTTGAGTTTTTTAGAGTCTTCCATATAGTGATAGGTTCGGCACAAGACTTCAAACTCAAATAGAAATGTTTCAGGATCCTCACTTCGCAACCCATAAAAGTTTGGGAGGACAGATGGTGAAATGTTTTTCATTGTTTTATGGGTCTCCTCATTAGCTATAGGGAATCCAAATGAGTTATCTCCATCCCTATTTCCCCCATTGTTACCTCTACCTCCTCCATTGTTTCATCCTCTTCTACCTCTACCTCTACCCCCTCCTCTAAATCCGTTTACTACTTCCTCTGTCATGATAGTTTGCTTAGAGTTCTCAGAGTCCTCTGGTTCTTCTATTAATCGTGAGCGAGGAAGAATTTCTCCCTCCTCTCCTTTAGGTGATTCTACTTCTTTGATTACAATATGTTCCCCTATAGAAGTGAAGAAAGGTTCTTCTCCTAGGTCAGATTTGATGGATAGTGTGGGAGAGTCTCCTAATTCAACTGCTGCCCCTTGAATCCCAGGAATCCTAAGGCTGGGAGTGTGAGTCAGAGATGATGGAGGTGTATCTTGTCTATGCCTTGAAGTAGCTGGTGTTGTGAAAATAGAACTTTTGGCCCTAGCTATAAACCTTCCCCTAGAATATCTTGCTCTATGCATGTCATTTTTTTATTTTTTATTTTTCAAGTCGAGCTAATAATTCTCTTTCTGATCTTCCAGGTCCCACTAGGTGCAATAAGAGAGCATAATCAAGAAATTATTAAACTAACAAATCTCTTTTCTGATCCTCCAGATCACACTAGGTGCAAGAGGAGAGCATACTTCAAGAAGTTATCAATTTTTCCCTTCTCTTTCTTTTCAAGAGATTGGCTACCTAGTTACACTTCCCCGGAAACGGTGCCAAAATGTTTGGTCAATTTAGTATGTCCTAAATTTCTACATTAATTATAAATCTGAGAGTCATAAACTGATGAAGTGTGGTGCACTATATGTGCAAGACAACCTCTTTCTTATATTTTTGTCGTTTTTCAATTTTTATTTTGTTATGGGGGTTTTATCTTCATTTATCTCCTAATGTGAATGGCTATTCCTGAGTCTTTAGAAGGCAAGCATGGATATGGATTTTAGGCAATTATGTCCTCTATAATGGTTTCCAACACTTAACACTTCAGAAGATCTTAGAATATATTAGTGATGATAGTAATGCTTGAACAAGAATGGAAAATGTACTGCTATTTAAAACAAGTAAATAATGAACTACTGATCATGAAACTATTATCTCTGCTGTTATATAAATATAGAAAAGTGATTTAAGCTACTGCACTCAAAGAAATCAAAAATTGCAAAGAAAGTAACACTAAAATCACATTACATCATTCATAATCCGATTTCTCGCCAGTTAGTCTAGCTATGGCTTTCGGAGATAATCGTCAATAACATGAGCAATTTGATATCTAATTACAGAAAAGTAAAACTAAAATCAAATCACAACATTCATAATCTGATCCCTCGCCAGTTAGTCTAGCTATGGCTTTCGCAGGTAATCATCAATGACATGAGCAATCTGATATCTAATTGCAGAAAAGTAAAACTAAAATCAAATCACAACATTCATAATCTGATCCCTCGCCAGTTAGTCTAGATATGGCTTTCGGAGGTAATTGTCAATGACATGAGCAATCTGATTTCGAAACTAACTAACAAAGCAAATGAACAAGACTGAAATCAACAAAACATAACTGAAATTAAAAAACTAGGAAAAGCAAAGTCATCAAAGAATTAATCCCATGTCACTAATCATTGCAAAAATTATATGCAGATGCCTGGGCTGCCTACTCTATCCTGAAACATACATACATTGATCAGCGTCATACAAAGCTTGTAAAATCATGAATAGAAGTGAGATGTTAATACCATAACAATTGAAATATACACAGGTGGATAACTATGGAATATATGCAATGGAAATAAGGAAACAATGCATAAAACTTTACAGCAACAAGGGAAATGAAACCTCAGCGTACAGGGGCCCTCTGCATAGCCTCGGTCAACAGGCTATCAATCCAAAATTATGTTCATGCAATCATGTAGAAACAGAGTCTTCTCATATATTTCAAAACACAGTTACAACAATAAAACTAGTGTCACGGCACAATGAACTTTGAACAACAAAATTACATTAACAAAAGACTAACTCTATGCGTTATAGAAACGTGTTATTTATAACAAAGGTTACATAACTGTTTTCTTGTAAAACTATGTGAACAAGAGACACGTAAAAGACAGCGTCCATGGATTTAGCATAATGGTTGCCGAGATGATTAAATCTATCAACTGTGGTTGTTGGATTCGCGTCGTGGGGCAGTCTACAAGTGGAAACATGACCCAGAGATTTAGGAACAGCCACGCATCCTTCACAATCCTTCACGTGTTTGAAAACAGAGTCTGGCTGCCGTAGGACTCTTACGTTGGACCACCGTTTGACCACCATTGACCATAGCTTCCCTTGATGAATTCAGCTAAACCAATAGGACCTGATCCATGTCCAAGTCATTTCTAACTTGCCCATGTGGCTTGTTTTGCCTGGTGACACCTGCAACCTAGAGTTTAACAAAAACAACTGTGGAAAGTTGAATTAGTTGCGGAAAGTGACTAGATTCCGCAGCTAATGTGCAAAATCTAGTTCAAACAGTAAACACAAAAACATAGTTAGAAAACCACTTAAATTCTCTTTTAGAATCAATATACAATAATCTTTGATAGCTTATGGAGTGCTGGTGAGGGGAAAAATTCTGGGAAAATGTGTAAGAGAGGTGTAATTTCAAAGCTCTACAGTCTGATAAGTTAATTGCTTCACCTTGTCCTATCTTATTCTGAATAAATGTGATTTAAAACACTAGATGAGATTATCACTATAACAGACATTTACCTATGCAAATTTGACTTCATGATTTATATATTAGACCAAAAAACCAAATGGGATTGACATGTAAATATCAGAAAGAATTATATAGCCATACATGACAGTCACCATAGAAAGGGGCTTTTTAGAAACATGGGAAAAGTAGATTAAAAATGGATGAAAAGACTATTGTTTGAGTAAGAAGTTAAGAATGATTTAAGTGTTTCAACCCCAAAACCTCAGTCAATATTAAATTGACATCATGAAGTAAGAATAGGTAGCAGAGCACATCTAGAAAAGCATAAATATTTACATAAGAAATACACGTTTTCCAAGATAAGAAATGATGACTTAGACCCAAAATGCAGCTTGCAATGAATTGTGATCAAGGTTGGCATCAAATCACAGTGCTGAAATTGAGATGACCAGGGAAGAAGCTCCAGTCACTGGACAATGTGAAACATGGCTAACAACCATGAATGCAACTTCTAAAGTGAATATGATCAGAATAAATTTCCACAACATACATTTATGAACACCCAACTACTAGAGTGATACTAGTAGATCATGAAAAACATGAAATCTGGAGAAGTAATTACTCTCAAAAGTTTGTGTCTATGCAATATATTAAAATACAAAACACATTTAATAATAAAGGAGACTAGAAGCAACTAATAGTTTGAGTTGGTAGCAGGTAGTTCAAGTTTTTTGTTTCTTCTTCTTCTTAGGGGGCTAGGGGGGGGGATAAATTTTATTTTTGGGGTTTGTGGAAATAATAACATAAACAAGATATTGTATTTCCCAATGCAGAATCTCGATGCAGATGGAATGTAGGAATGATTGATAAACCTTGGAAGCAGGTATACTCCACAGAAAATCTTGGCCTCTGAAGGTTCGTTTTGGTTTGGATACTACACACCTGTAGCATATAATCTCACAAAATCAGCTAACTGGAGATCCCAATTAGGCCATTCCTCTTGTAATTTAGTGGCACCTTGTTGTGACTTCCTTTCTTGGTATTGCTCAGGCTAGTACAGATGTATATCAGGGGCCGACCTGGAATGATAGAAAAGAGTCCATATTCATTTTTGTAAAATTGGGGATCGTTTAGCCTCAACGAAGAGTTTATGATGTAATTCTTACACTTCAATGTCGGAAAGTCCATCAAATCGATGCATCCCTAATCTACACATCTAAGCTAGAGATGCCTCACAACTACTGTACAACTTCAACCTCAACAACTGTACAACATCAACCTCGATTAAAGCCACGGCCATTGTTTCCAAACGTTTGTCGGCTCATTACCGGAGCTGGGAAAGATTACTTGGGAATTATGATCATTATGGGAGGGCTCTCAAATACAAGAGATGAACCTAAAATAGGGAAAATAAAAATAGTAAAAGCACAATCGGGCCGCGATAATTTCTATAAATAGATTAAAACGCTGTATTTGAGTTCGGAAGACTCCAATTCACGTCACTCGTCAATGCAGAGGTGGAAATTATTGGGTACCCAGCGATTCCACGTGGAGCAATTCGATTCCGCGGTGGGTCTTTAAAGCCGAGACATGAACAGCATCCCTAAACTGATATGGTCTAGAGCCTCTCCTTCTTTCATGGTGTCCACAATAGGATTACAGAACAAAACCAGATCTCCTGCCATGCAATCCTGTGTAATAAACAATCCCCTATCCAAACAAGATTCATCTGATACCTTGATTTCTATGGGACCTACAAAACCAGAGTTGCAGTGCTCCATTTTCATTCTCTGCTTAGAAAGAAACTGCTTGAATTGCTGGTAGAATTTCAGAATTTTAAATTTAAATGGTTGAAATTAAATTATAATGCATTTAATATTTATAATATGGATGACCCTTTCCAAATTTATACCTCCAACTATATATTAAATATTATTCATCCAGATAAACTCCCTTGAAGAATGCCAAGAAATCACCACCTAGTAATTTTGAAACCTGATGGGGATGTTATAATGGGAATTAAATGGATCCTATTGGATTTGATGTTCCCTCTCACCGCCTCCCTCCTATTCATGCCACCACATCATAGTGAATTTATGGGACCTTGCCTCCCAAGGAGTGTAGAAGAAGCCCTTTGGCATGATTTTTTTTTTTTCTTCTCATCTACATGAATTGGGTTCACTCCAATATGCTCTTCATCCTTGGCCACTAGTTAACACTTTGACACCTACTCCTATTGCTTCCCTTGCCCACCATGCACTCACATTCCTATCTAGTTTCTTGGGTGGGTTTCCTTTTGTCTACTTCATTGGTTCCCCCCCTCCCTTAGCGACTTTTTCTGATGGAAAAGGCTTAGCCCTGAGCTCGTCCTTGGTGCAACTTGCTTAGAAAGTTATCACGACCTATCTTTTTCATAACTGTCTCATGTAGCTTCCCTCCCATCCCTGTGTTAGACTTTGTGACATCTTGCTACCGCCAACAACCATGACTCATTAGAGAGCTCTTTGCCAACAGGGAAATGGTGATCATGGCACTTTAGGGTGCTCTCAAGCATGACTACGAGTAGAATCTCTAGCCTCAAACTTCCATGCTTATAAGCCTCTAGACATTCAAGAGGAAATGGTTATGTGAATGATGTATTATTTGTGAGGAAGTCTAGTGTTAAAATCTCTCTAGTTTACATTTATGTGCTAAAAGGACATACATACACGACTAGAGTTTATAATGATAGCGATTGGAATTGATCCTATCTAGGTCACATGGGTATCAGGTCTAGTGTTCAAATCTCTCTAATTTACTTTTATGTGCTAAAAAAACATACATACGCCCCTAGAATCTATAATGATAATGATTTAAATCAATCCTATCTATGTCACATGAATATGAGATCCTATATGTATCACATAAGTATGAGATTAACCCATTACCAATTTCTCTAATTTCTCTAGATACCAAAATAAATTACAAATTTTATTAAAAAATTATAATATATTTATTTTATTATATTTATAAAATAGAAAATTTTGATTCTACGTAACATATACACGGAGAGATCAAAATGCACACATATAACTAACCATGTTAAATTTCATGTGAAGTACACTATTATTAAGGTTCAACCCATAAGTTTTAGGTGTATAGGTCCATCATGTAACATCAAATGATGAGTTGCATGGTCCCATGCTTCGAGGATCACCCATGCCTAAAAGTAATTCCTAATATTGCAATCGTGCATAGTACCTCTCGCGTATACAACCTTGTGTATCTCTAGTCATATATCATTTTCTACTACGGCCACTACTCATCTTTTGAGGGTTGTCGAACCAACATATGTGGCTATCTTCTTACTCCAAGCCTTCCGAGCTCTATGCCTAGAGTAATTTCCACTTTTCTAGGACTATTTCAATGGTTGATCATTTCATAAAATTCTAATAAGATTCCCACTCATAGTATAGAGATATAATCCAAAATAAAAATTTGAAAATAGCCTAATTATATATCTTTTTAATGCCTAACTACATTTTTTTTTATGGCCAATTCTTTACCATAAGATTAATAAAGATAAATGGTTAAAATTAGAGAAAGTTTAGAGTTGTAATGAAGGGGAATTGAATCTTGTTATACTCGAGAAAAAATATTTTAAAGATATAATATTTATTAATAAAAGGTATAAGAAAAGTAATGTTTTATTAAAAAAATAGTTTTAAAATGAAAAATTATTATAAATAAATATTTGTTATATTTTATTATTTATGGGTCGTGTATAAAAGTGGGTTAAAGTTAGTATTTTTTTTAAGTAATTTTTTTAATGTTTTACGTTTTGAGGGTTTGGTTTTGTAAGGTGGTCAAGGTTTGAAATTTGTGGTAGTTGAGAGGAGAAACCATAAAAAATATCAACCTTGTTAAGGGTTGGTATGATCTAGATCAGGGGCAGTACTTAAGTGCTTTTGACGGTTTTTATACCCATGGGTCACAATTTCTTAGACCAAAAACTAATCCCTTAAGTAATAGACATGCTAATAACCCCACACACACATATAATATTATGTGTGTGTGTTAACATGTCCATTACTTAAGGGATTAGAGTATGGTCTAAGAAATTGCAACCCATGGTTCTTTAAACTGTAAAAATCACTAAGGTATTGCACCTGATATCGGCCATACCAATCCTTAAAATGGTTTGTTTTTAATGGTCTATGGTTTGACCCAGAGGGGTTTTGAATCTTGAATCTCATAGTTTACATAATACTTCATAACATGACAACTGCTAATTGAATTGCCCCCACAAGCATGTTTTATTAAGATATAAGAGTTTTTTATTTTATTTCATTTATATATATATATATATATATAAAGATATATATATTTTATTTTTTAAATGAGTGAAAAAATAAGATAGACAACATAGTTTAAAATGAAATTTGGTGTAGCCATGTAATTTTTACTATATTTGCTTAGAGTTAAATAATCTCTTGAATGAGAATTAGAATCATGATTAAGAATTTGCTTATATTTACATGGAGTTAAAAAGTCTTGAACGTGAATTAAATTTCTTATACTAAAATTTTTGTCTAACCATGATTCAAATTTCCGGGAAAAAAAATTGTTAACTAAAAAGTAAGACTCTTTATCTAAATTATTGAGAAGAATCATCTAAGCCCTCAAATTAAAATATTCTAAACTATTTTGAGCCTACAAAGGGATCAAATTTCTAAGGTGCATTCTTTTCGTTTAGATCCATCTTAACTCTAGATTTAGTGAGCATAGAGGGGGATTTAATTTCTTGATGATAATGTTAGAGTTTGTTCTATTTGCAAAGTTTGGGAAATCTTACAAAGACCCGGGATTTCACACGAGTGAGAGAGACAATTTACTTGATGTGGTTTATAAACATGTATATGCATCTCCTAGATGGGGAGGAGTAAGTGGAGGGATATGGAGATGAGTATGAGATTGTTTTGTGTGAGACATCCATTACAACTTGCTAGATTTCTCACTCTACAATGTTTCTATGTGCTTGAGTTTGTGCTAAAAGGAAATCTAACACATGTTAGGTTTTCTTTTACATTGCAATGTTGTTAATCTACCACACATTAGACTTATTTAGTCCTAAAATTTTGTTATGTTCTTGTGTTTGAGCTAGAAGAAAATATAACATGTGTTAGATTTCTTTCAAATTTAGATGTGCTTGTGTTTGTGTTGGAAGAAAATTTAACACAAGTTAGATTTCTTATACTCTACAATGTTGTTGTTGGCAACGTGCTTGTATTTATGGTAGACATAAATATAGCACTTGCTAGATTTCTCAATTTACAATGTTTCTATGTGCTCAAGTTTGCGCTAAAAAGAAATTTAACACATGTTAGATTTTATTTTACATTGCAATGTTGTTAATTTAGCACAAATTAGACTTATTTAGTTCGACAATGTTGTTATGTTCTTGTGTTTGTGCTCGAAGGTAATATAACATGTGTTAGATTTCTTTCAAATTAAAATGTGCTTATTTGTGTTGGAAGAAAATTTAATACAGTCTATAATTCTTATACTCTACAATGTTGTTGTTGGCAATGTGCTTGTATTTGTGGTAGACATAAATCTAACACTTGTTAGATTTCTCATTCTACAATGTTTCTATGTGCTTGAATTTGCGCTAAAATGAAATCTAACACATGCTAGATTTTCTTTTACATCGCAATGTTGTCAATCTATCACACATTAGACTTATTTAGTCCTACAATGTTGTTATGTACTTGTGTTTGTGATAGAAGGAAATATAGCACGTGTTAGATTTCTTTCAAATTTAAATGTGCTTGTGTTTGTCTTGGAGGAAAATTTAACACAAGCTAGATTTCTTATACTCTACAATGTTGTTGTTGGCAACTTGCTTGTATTTGTGGTAGACATAAATCTAGCACTTGCTAGATTTCTCACTCTACAATGTTTCTATGTGCTTGAGTTTGCGTTAAAAGGAAATCTAACACATGTTAGATTTTCTTTTACATTGCAATATTGTTAATCTAGCACACATTAGACTTATTTAGTCCTACAATGTTGTTATGTATTTGTGTTTGGGCTAGAAGGAAATATAGCACGTGTTAGATTTATTTCAAATTTAAATGTGCTTGTGTTTGTGTTGGAAGCAAATTTAACAAAAGCTAGATTTCTTATACTCTACAATGTTGTTGTTGGCAACGTGCTTGTATTTGTGGTAGACATAAATCTAGCACTTGCTATATTTCTCAATCTACAATGTTTCTATGTGCTTGAGTTTGCGCCAAAAGGAAATCTAACACATGCTAGATTTTCTTTTACATTGCAATGTTGTTAATATAGCACAAATTAGACCTATTTAGTCCTAGAATGTTGTTATGTTCTTGTGTTTGTGCTAGAAGGAAATATGACATGTGTTAGATTTCTTTCAAATTTAAATGTGCTTGTGTTTGTGTTGGAAGAAAATTTAACACAAGCCAGATTTCTTATACTCTACAATGTTGTTGTTGGAAACGTGTTTGTATTTGTGGTAGTCATAAATCTTGCACTTGCTATATTTCTCAATCTACAATGTTTCTATGTGCTTGAGTTTGCGCTAAAAGGAAATCTAACACATGTTAGATTTTCTTTTACATTGCAATGTTGTTAATCTAGCACAAATTAGACTTATTCAGTCCTACAATGTTGTTACGTTCTTGTGTTTGTGCTCGAAATATAACTTGTGTTAGATTTGTTTCAAATTTAAATTTGCTTGTGTTTGTGTTGAATAAAATTTAACACAAGCCACATTTCTTATACTCTACAATGTTTTTGTTGGCAACGTGCTTTTATTTGTGGTAAACATAAATTTAGCAGTTTCTAGATTTCTCACTCTACAAAGTTTCTATGTGCTTGAATTTGTGCTAAAAGTAAATCTAACACATGTTTGATTTTCTTTTACATTCTTATGGTGTTAATCTAGCACACATTAGATTTATTTAGTCCTACAATGTTGTTATGTTCTTGTGTTTGTGCTAGAAGGAAATATAGCATGTGTTAGATTTCTTTTCAATTTAAATGTGCTTGTGTTTGTGTTGGAATAAAATTTTACACAAGCTAGATTTCTTATACTCTACAATGTTGGTGTTGGAAACGTGTTTGTATTTGTGGTAGACATAAATCTAGCACTTGCTAGATTTCTCAATCTACAATGTTTCTATGTGCTTGAGTTTGCACTAAAAGGAAATCTAACACATGTTAGATTTTCTTTACCATTGCAATGTTGTTAATCTAGCACACATTAGAATTATTTAGTCCTAAAATTTTGTTATGTTCTTGTGTTTGTGCTAGAAGGAAATATAGTGTGTGTTAGATTTCTTTCAAATTTAAATGTGCTTGTGTTTGTGTTGGAAGAAAATTTAACACAAGCTGGGTTTCTTATACTCTACAATGTTGTTGTTGGCAACATGCTTGTATTTGTGGTAGACATAAATCTAGCACTTGCTAGATTTCTCACTCTTCAATGTTTCTATGTGCTCATGTTTGCACTAAAAGGAAATCTAACACATGCTAGATTTTATTTTACATTGCAATGTTGTTAATCTAGCACACATTAGACTTATTTAGTCCTACAATGTTGGTATGTTCTTGTGTTTGTGCTCGAAGGAAATATAACATGTGTTAGATTTCTTTCAAATTCAAATATGCTTGTCTTTATGTTGGAAGAGAATTTAACACAACCTAGAATTCTTATACTCTACAATGTTGTTGTTGGCAATGTGGTTATATTTGTGGTAGACATAAATCTAGCACTTGATAGATTTCTCACTCTACAATGTTTCTATGTGCTTGATTTTGTGCTAAAAGGAAATCTAACACATATTAGATTTTCTTTTACATTGCAATGTTGTTAATCTAGCACACATTAGACTTATTTAGTCCTACAATGTTGTTATGTTTTTTTGTTTGTGCTAGAAGGAAATATAACATGTGTTAGATTTCTTTCAAATTTAAATGTGCTTGTGTTTGTGTTGGAAGAAAATTTAACACAAGCTATATTTCTTATACTCTACAGTTTTGTTGTTGGCAATGTGCTTGTATTTGTGGTAGACATAAATCTAGCACTTACTAGATTTCTCACTCTACAATGTTTCTATGTGCTTGATTTTGCGCTAAAAGGAAATCTAACACATGTTAGATTTTATTTTACATTGCAATGTTGTTAATCTAGCACACATTAGACATATTTAGTCCTACAATGTTGTTATGTTCTTGTGTTTATGCTAGAAGGAAATATAACATGTGTTAGATTTCTTTCAAAATTAAATGTGCTTGTTCTTGTGTTGGAATAAAATTTAACACAATCTAGAATTCTTATACTCTACAATGTTGTTGTTGGAAACATACTTGTATTTATGGTAGACATAAATCTAGCACTTGCTAGATTTCTCATTCTACAATGTTTCTAGGAGCTTGAGTTTGCGCTAAGAGGAAATCTAACACATGTTCTACACTTGATTAGCTATTATTGCGAGTTCTACATTTGTTATTTTTCTTGTTCATTTTGTTACACATATAATGATGCGAGTAGTTATAGTATTTATAAATTCATATTTTGTTCAATAATTCGAAATTGTGATAATAATTTTTTACTTTATTTTTAGAAACCATGGACTATGAAGCTAGTGAGAATTCAAAGGAAGCATCCAAGGAAAAAGGAAGTTCAAGAAACACGACACCCAATTCTTTAAATGGTATGAAAATTTTAAAATTAGTTTATACTTTGTTACAATCGCTAGACATTATGTTAATAACTAGTTGTTGATTAATAAAAACCATGGAAATAGCCTTAGGAGTGGTGTTTTAATGAGGACAACCCATACCAACATGGGTAATTTTTTTTTTCGGCGTAATTTTAGCTAGGTGATAACTATTGGTGTCATATAGTAAACTTGCATAACATATGTACTTATTTATTATTGTGCGTGTAAATGGAAATCGTGTATTATAAGGTTGTTTAATAATATTTGGTATTTCATGTCTTCCAAATTTTTTTTTCTAGAAACTGTGGAAAGTGTTGTGCGTGAAATTCGAAGTAAAGTAGTGAAGAGAAAAAGAGAAACAAGTGATATACAAATGATGCCTCCTTCAACTGGTATGGTGGTTTTATATTTTTTGTACTTTTTTAGAAATGGTTGGATTAGGTGGTTTCTTTTCCTAGCAATTTTACCCAGGTGATAACTTTTGGTGTCATATAGTAAACCTGCATTAAAATATGTACTCATTTATTATTGTGCATGTAAATGGAAATTGTGTATTATAAGGTTGTTTAGTAATATTTGGTATTTTATGTATTCCATAATTTTTTTTTCTAGAAATTATGGAATCTGGTGTGCTTGAAATTCGAAGTAAAGTAGTGAAGAAGAAACAAAAAAAAGTGATATACAAATGATGCCTCCTTCAACTGGTATGGTGGTTTTATATTTTATGTACACTCTCTTAGAAATGGTTAGATTAGGTGATTTTTCAATATTTAAAAGAAAGTTATATGACAATATTTGAAATTATATTTTCATTTTGATTCATGAAAATATTTTTTGTTGTTATTTGCATAATTGGTTGGCCTTAAAGCAAATGAAATGTTACAACTATCACTTACGAAAAAGAAAATTTATTCAACTCAAATGGCAGTATCAATAACACCTTCTACTTCTACTTTTGAAATGATTAAAAAACACAATACATCTAATAAATATGAGTTTTTGCAAGATTGGTACATCCAAATAGAAGCTCCCCTAAATATGTTTCCTAATATGTATCTATTTGTATCAATAGATGGAAAATAACCAAAGATATTAGGAATGATAATTAATTGCTATGCTTGCAATGAAAATGACATTGACTTTCAAGTGGAAATGAATAAAGAAAATGAGGTAAAATTAATTTCATTCCAAGTGGAGTATACAGATTTTATACCAGATTTGATTGAAGCTTCAAGTACTGATTCAACAAATACGATAAAGAATTCATTTTTCAAGTTGGATAACTATGAGAGCTTATCTAAATCTGGACTAAATTGTTGCGCAGATCTTTTAAAACGCATCGCCACCGTTCTGAGATATCGCTATGTAAGAAGTAAAAAAACATCATCTGTACTTCTTCATTCACAACAAAAAGGTAAATTTCTTGATAAAATACCAGATGATAAACTTGATTCTCAATTACTTGCTTTGAGAAGAGTATATTTATCTGATTTGGAGGAGAACATAGCAGAAAGTGATTTCAAGCCTACTACAGAATTTCAAAAAACTAGGAAAGTTGAATATGAGACAACAAACCTTGCAAATCAATGGGATGAGATTCATGAAGCCTTCAAGCATGCTATCTATTTTTAAACTCCTTTAGTAGAAAAGTGGTTGTTGAAAGATGTATAGAAGCCCCCAAAGTGTTCAAATTAAGATCACGAGATGATTTAAATGTTAAAGTATTAATGAAATCATTCCTAGAAAAATTTCAAACCTCATTACCTGATGCTCTTCTGATTCCATTTGACATCAATGAGTCTGATCCATTGGTAAACTCTATCAAAATTATAAATGAGACAGATCTAAATTCCAAGAATATCAATTTTTCGATAGTTGATGGTCAACACACCATTCAAGCAGTGAAAGAAATTTTAACAAATCCTAAATATAATGTATCTACAGAAGCGAAAAAAATATAAAAAATGTAATGCTCGATTCTTGCATCCATCAATTGAACCCACTCAAGTGATCTGCATTTGTTGTCAATTAAATTCTGCAAATAAGGTGTTCTTCAAAACTCCATTTATGGATTATGTGCGCTTGGCAAGGCATTTCTTAATTGCCAATGACAAATTAAAGAAAAGGAGGATTGGATGTTCTAAGACGACTGAAGACAAGGTATGTAATTTTAATTATTTTTACATTTAACATTTTATTATTGTATCTATTTTTATTGTAGATAAATGACTAAAGTTGATAATATAAGTCATATTTTCTCATATTTATAATGAATTCTCATTACTTTATAACACCTTATTTAGTTTCTTTTTTTTTATCGATAAAGACTAAATCTATTAAGAAAAATATAGTACAAACAGGAGAAGCAAGAGACCGGCAGACAGGAAATGATGGATCCATCAACCTCAGTCCCAGTAGAAAGATACAATCTCAGAGCTACCTCAGATAATTTGAGAGCAAAAACTGACTAACTGACTTTTACCCCACAGGGTGAGAAACTACAACACAGTGTTTTTTCCCTTTCTTTTTGTTGACTTTTGTCCAGCCATCCTGGGGAGAATGAGCTAGAACAACTTGAAGACTGGAATTCTCTATCTTCGGGAACTCCTTTTCTGATTCAGAGGAGGAAGTCTCATGGGCCCGTTTCTGGGAGATTGTTGTGACATGGGTGTGCCCCTTAGTATCCGTGGGCGGAACCATCGGCTGAGGCGCCTGGTCCGGTTCTGAATCGCTTTCCTCATCCTCCATACTTGGGGAGCTAGAGCTCCCAGCTGGCGGCGGTGGACAGGGAGCCCAACGCTTGGGTTTGGATTTTGCGAAGATGCCCTTTTTCGTTCTTGCTGTCAGCGATGGGCAGGAGTTCTGCAGGTGCCCTGTTAGGTGACAATGGCGGCATCGGAAGGCAGTGTTTTCGTAATCTATAAACTGGGTCCAAACAGAGTCATTGATCTTGAGATTAATTTGCTCTGGCAATCCCTTGCTTAAATCTAGCTCCACACATACTCTAGCATATGTATAGAGACCTTGCCGTTCCCTCTTGTAATCTCCCATTAAAAAGCAACCCAGGGTGTTGCCTATTTGCCTGTATACTTCTGTGCGCCACAGGTGTATTGGGAGATTTGGAAGTCTGATCCATACAGGGGCTTTAGTGAAGACTGCAGAAGCTGGGTCAAAGTCTGGGAACCATGGAGTTAAGAAGAGGCCTGCTGAACCCATGAACCAAGGGCCTTCTTCTAAGGCCTTTTCGTAGTGCTCGGGGTTATCGAACAACACTATAAAATATCCCTTTGCACAGAAATGAACCTTGCAACGGTCAGTCCAGTTGTCATTGATCCAGTCATAAAGATCCTTTGAGCGTGGCCAGAGCCCATTGAATCTGCAGATGATGGCCCTTTCAGCAAATTTTTGGGTGTCGTCTGCAAGGTCAGAGTAGGAGATCTCAACAGAGGGAACCTCCTCCAATTTGTCAACCAAGAAAGGCTTGGGTTTGGGAGGCTCCGGGGTTGCGGGTATCTCAGAGCGGACTGCAGCTTTGTAGGAGTATGGAGGAGCAGAAGAGGATTGCCCTGCAGCTCCACCTCTCAAGCGAAAGGAAAACACTAAAGAACTGTTGTTTTTTATGCTGTAAAAAGAGAGAGGAAGAGGATCTTCGAGCTGTTTACCTTGGAAAATAAGTCTCTGTAGGGCTGAGGGGATCCCAAGTCTGTGCTCCAGATTTGCTTTGAGGTTCTGCACCAGATCTGTAGGGTTTACCCATTGCAGAATGGTCTTGCCCAAGATCTGTGCTATTTGAACCTGAAAGGGGGCAGAGGAATTATCAAAAGATTTCTGGAGCAGCACGGGGCCAGAATCTTTTGAGTCTCCCAGCTCTTGACGCAAAGGCGGCAGCAGGAGAGAAGAAATCTTCTGCCTGAGGTTTCTTTGGCTCCAACTCGGATCTGCAGCGAAGGGAAGGGCGACCGATCTGTGGAGAGGCCCCTGATCAATGGAGGGGCCAGAGCTGCCATGGCTATGCGCTCCTGAGCTCAACGCCTGGAAGTTCGCCTCTTCCTTCGGCTCAACCTCCGCTTGGATCTTCAACTCGGGTTCACGCCTCCAAAAGATCCTGAATCGATACCTCCTTTCAGCAGCAAGTCCAAGCATAGGCCAAGCAGCGACTGAGGACAGGGAGGCGACAGTGGCTGCATCTTCGCAGTTGGGTTTCGGCTCCTTAACTCTGCTCAATGCCTGTTTCGGCTCCGGCCTTCTTATCTGGAGTAGATCTTCCCCTTTAGCGGCGGAGATCCAAGGCCAAACGGAGGCCGAGGGTGCTGCGGCAGCGGCTGTTGTAGGGTTCATCTCTCGCAGCCCTTGCGCGTCTCAATCTTTTTTGTTGAATGATTCAACACCTTATTTAGTTTCATTTTTACATACAATTCTTATTAGTTTATATTTATTATTTTATTAGGTTGATGATGAAATGTTGTGCTCATTCTTCGACTGTCCAATTACAAATTTTTCTAATAAAAAAATTCTCTTATATCTTGAGGAACCTATTTGGGATAAATGGGACACTGTTTTTAACTATTACCAACTAGGCACATTAAAGTGTTCTCCAAGCCAACCTGATTTTGAGAACTACAAGAGAAATAGTCTACACAGTTTGACAACAGCTACTCTTTGGCCCCTTCAGGGATTAACCATGGAGGAAATTGCTTCAGTAGCAGATAAGCTATTGGATGGAACCACTTGGTTTTCTATTCCACATAATCATCCATCAAATGCCACAAAATTAAAATATTATTGTTCTAAATTGAAAACCAACAGAACAATATTGGATGCAATGGTTACATATTGTCAAAGTCATGATTAGAACTTGAATGAGATGACTCTTACCACATTCAACATTCTTGAGCATTATGAAATTAATGATATCATATTTACCAATTTTTGCAACATGGTAGAGGGGTCTACTTATGTTAAAGGAACACGTAATACAAAGATAAAGTCCCTTTCTCAGCAAGCATGTGGAGTCTTTGACAGAATAGTAAATGGATCAACAAGTGTTCAATAGGTTGACAACAATTTTGAATTTGGTTTTCATTTTGGGGACCTTGATCTTTTGTCAACACTTTTGCACTGTTTTCCATGTCAGCTGCAACCAGTTTTACATACTGACCTTGTTGTTTTGGATACACTGACTTTGAAAAAAGAACAATTCCACAAGGGATATTATATTGAATTTTTTCGATTTCTTATCAAAAAAATGAGTTGAATGACTTTACTACAGTTCTCTTAGTAGAACTTTGGTTTTGTAATGATGTACGCCAATCTTTGGAAATTTCCATAAAGAACTCCAAGTTCAACTATAAAATGACTAGTGGCATTTATGAATATAAGTCCCAAAACAATTATAGTTATGATATAGTTCTTACTATACATTTCTATACTTCAGAATTAAATATTTTGGAGGCTATCAAATACTCTCACACATTTGAAGACACATTCAATGAAAATGAGAGAGATTATGATTTCTGGATGGATTTATTGGAAAAACACCAACAATGTAGTGATGCAAAAGTGGTTATTTCTCTTTATGTCGGGACAAATTTAATCAATTCTTGTTGTACATATGGAAGAAGAATTTCATGTGTTGTGCAAACAGAGACATAAAGGAAAATCATGTTAAATAATTACAAATCTTTTCAACTATCAAATCTAGTATCCATTAACTTCTTGCAAAATTTAGGTACTACAATTCAATTTTTTTCTTCTTATAATACTTTAGATAATATTTTGTTCATATTTCTTAATTGTCAAAGTGCTTACTAAAATAGTTAATGATGGAGATTCTGAAACAGAGAATGATGAAAGTGGGAAGCAAAAAAATAATCAACATAGTGCTCATGATGTTGAAAAAAGTATAGAGATGGAAATAGGAGGAGAAGGAGGAGAGGAAGAAGTTATCATGCCAGGTATATAATTTTTTTTGTTTTTGCTCTTGATAATTTTTCAGTTTATTTAATTTCCATATTCATAACATTTTTGGATGACTATTGCAGGGAATTATGAGATGAATGGAATTAATCAAGACAATGACCATGGAATGATGGAGATAGAAATGAGTATTAATCAACATAACTCTATCATTTTTATTTATTTTATTATTATTCTAAATTATTATTTTTATTATCATGATTCATATCATTTCATATGTTGATTGTAGTTGGAAATAAAGAAAATGAATATAATGACCAGGGGATTGTCCCACAAAACTACAATCAAGACCAAAATATTATTATGGACGATTATAGATGATTCTTTTTTTGTATAGTTGTTTAATGAATTTTGTTCATTGTCAGAATTCATAACATTTTTTTATGTTTATTATAGCAACAAGCAAGGAGAACAAAAACATTGATCAAATGAAAGTTAAACAAAACTTTAATCAAGAACAAAATATAACATCAGGTACTTATAATTTGTCCACTTGTTTTCCTTATTATTTAATGATTCTATTCATTTTCACAATTCAAAATATTTTATATGTTTAATTTGGAGACAACTAAAGGTAACAAAGATGATGATGAGGTGTAATGTTACAAATATGAAGATAATGTCATATCAGATACTTATAACTTCTCTTATTGTGTATCTTATTATTCTTCAAACTCTAATTCTTGTAACTACCATAATGTTGAATATTTTTATTATAGGAACAAATAAAAAAGATAAAATTAACAATCAAAATAGTGTTTAAGGTGTGTGTGTGTGTGTTTTTCTTTTTCAAGGTTGCATTACTAATTTTTTTCTTGGTATTGGTATTTGATTGAAGGTTTAATAGGAAGTACAATTGGTATTTGATTGAAGGTTTAATATGTTTACTCCAAGTTCTATCAAGATGATAAAAGAAATTATTGTTTCATCTATAAATAGCATGAAAACCTCTCAAAGTAAGTGTATCGTTTCAACAATTTTTTTAGTAATTTTTGTAACATGAATAAAATGGTTTGACTAGATTATTTTCCATTGTGTTGCAACCAAAATAACTGAATGAAACTAGTTATTTTTGAACTAAAGGACATTTTTTATCATAGCATGGATGATGAAGCAACAAACAAAGGGCATATTTAGAAAATGGGAGCTGATGCTAATTACAGAATAGAGAAAAAATTATTTTGGATTCATCCACATGCAAAATCATTTTTTGAAATGTGTTTCAAAAATGAATCTCTTGACATTGCAATTTGGACAATAGCTTTGAAATAAAGCACAACAAGATTTCTAAGAAAGTTGGTTTCAGAAACATTACAAGATAAAATTTTGTTTAAGTGGACTGCCTTTGACCACAAAAGGGACATAAGGTCATTGACAATCCAACGAAAGTTATACACACTAGATCATTGAAAAAAGTGTGGGAAATGCATACCCAATATGACGCAACCAATACTACTATAGTTGATTGTTTAATTGAGAGAGTGAAAGAGAATCCAAAAGAAAATGTGATTCTTGCCCCTCCATTCATTGGAGCAAATCAAGGGGATAATTGGTTGATCAATGAGCTATGGAGAATATTGCATAAACTCAACAAGGCTACAGATGTGCGAGCTATTTTGAAGGATGTTCAATTACATTGAGAAGTACCTTAAGATTATTGATTTCTATTTCATGCTATTATATGTATGACATCATGAATTATTACTTTTATTTCACAACACTAATAAAAGAATTGTTGATTTGGTTTGTCATTACCAAAAATAAAATATTTTTTATTTTCTTTATTTTTGGTGAGATGAATGTTCATTTAATGTTTTCATATCAAAATTTCCCATGTTATATTTTTTTTTACAATGGATTACATTGTATGTAGAATTAATAGATAATTGGTCTATTTGTTTTAATTAGATCATTACAATTATTTTCTTTAAACGTGGTTTAAGTTATTGTTATACCTCTTATAAATTAGTAATGTGAAGGATGACCCACTGCATTCTTATAACCTTTTTTATTCCATATAAGTTGAAAAACTATATTAAGTTGTATGTAGCACCAACAATAAACATACAATTTGTACTAAAAGAAGCACCAAAAGAAACTAAGGTAGAAACTCTATAAATTAACATATAATTAATTAGGTTTGAAATTTAAAAATTGTATTATATTGTATGTGAAAAATAATATATAATTAGTTTGTTTACTTGCACTAGACCATTCTAATTATATTTTTCAATTGCAATTAAATAAATCATTATAAGTCTTAAAATCATTGATTTAAATGGTGGGTCAATGCATTCTTATAAGACTTTTATTCCATACAAATTAAATAAAGGTATTAGGTTGTATGTATAAAGTAAACATATTATTTGTTTGTTCATTTTAATGGGGCAATTGTATTTGTATTTTGTGATACTATGAACTCATTGTAAAATTACCTTAGCATACAAATGGAAATAATTCATAATAAATATTAACATCATTTTTAAAATGATAGGTTTTTATGTCCTTAAGAAATGAAGTGTTGAAGTGAAGATATGTTAATATCATACATGTGGTTACAGTGCAGATGCAGATGGGCATTACTACAAGTCAGAAGATGTTGTTGATATTTGAAATGGAAGGAGTACTCTTCCAATCATACACCAAAGATGAACAAAATTTTCATATTCAAAGAGAACCAGATTGGCAGTTTGGTGATAGGTCCTTTTTTTAAGGCCTTTTCAGTGAGAAGTATTAAAATATTGCTTAAGAAATTATGATGTTGCAATATGGAAATTAAATGTCACTGACAAGTACATCTGAAAAGTACTTGAAAAATCAAATATTGATATAGAGGAATTTAAATTTGCATGGGACAGGTCTCATTGTCATTTGCAAACAAAATTGGAAGCAAGGAGAACAAGACAATTTTATGAGAAAAATTTGATTAATGTGTGGTCCCAATATGGAGATAATTATGAAGAATCAAATGTATTTCTAATAGATACAAAAAATCATACTTCTCAATTCATCGGATATCAATCAAACCACATCTTGATAAAACCATATACAGGAAAAGAGCAAGATATGTGGATCTGCAAGTTTTATTCCCCTTTCTTAAGACACTTCATCGTATCAAACAAAAACATGAGTACATTCAAATGTTCAATAGAACATGTACTTCATTGTAGTTGATGGAGATAATTTCCTTTATAAATTTGTTGAAAAGTACATTCCAATTTTTCAATACATTTTGGACATAGTTTTTGTTGAATCAATTTGTATGATTTTATATTTTTTGAAATATATGGGATGCCAATTATATTAATATGTATATTTATTATTATTTATAATTGTTTTTGCAATGACTTTGTTGTATCAATTTTTTTCTAAGATGTGTGTGCACGCGCACGTGTGCTCTTAAATGAATTGTTTGCCATTCAAATTATCTTACATGAACCATCAAGGCATGTTATTGTTAATGACTTATGTTTACTTATATGTATCAATAATCATATATAAATGTGAAATATAAGTTCTAAAATAGAACTCCTTGCAAACAAAGGTGTTATTCTTACTAAAGAAATTATAATAATTTACTTGATAAATGTTATGTGCATTATTCACTATTCATAATGCATTATTCACTATTAAGGCCAATGATAAATGTGTCATAGGTAAATGATTTGATCTTTTTGAAGCATAAGATATGTGATTTTTTAATCGATAGTTTTCATAAATTTATATGCTTAAATTAACTAATCGTTGTAGCTGCAATCATATCATATTGAAAATCAACAAGGCACAAAGTCAGTTATTCATTGTTTACGTATAAAATGCACTAATATAAGTGCATAAATGCGACATGTAATTTTTGAGATAAAAAATATATTTTAAATAATTTTGCATTTCTTAAAGAAACATATACATGATGATAATGATTGATAAGTGGATTATCAAGGTTTGATTAGACACTATCACGGATGAATGTGTCATTGAACTTTTTGAACTGTAAGGCATCTAATTTCATTATTTAAAGTCATTTTTTTTTGTAAATTTGTATTTTAAATAAATTGAAATCATATCACTTGAGTTAAAATTATATTATTGACTTGTACTTAGTTATGTCCATCAATATGAGTATACTATGATGCATTTTTTTGAAAAATACGTCTTTTAATTTCTTGATAATAAGTATTAAGTGGACTATTTAGGCTTAATGGGTGATGGCTCATAAGTGAATACTACTCGTTAAATTGTAGGGCATTCAATTTTTAACCCATATTTTTTTTTCATATATTCTTAAATCAACTATTTGTATATGCAATCATCTCATCTCATTTAATTTAATAAGGAATCCATTTATTGACTTTTATTTGTCTATCATGGAATTTATTAAGATTGTGTTAATCTCATATTGTATTGTTTTGAAACAAAACTCCATGAAAAACAAAATTCTCTTCTTAATAAAACATGGAATAATTAATTAACAATGTGTTAAGTGGACCATCTAGACTCATTAAAGAGATGGGTAAAAAATGGTTGTATTTAAACTTTTTTGCACCATAAGACATTGATTTTCTAATCCATATTAGCATTTTTTCATTTTCATTTCTTAAATATTTTATTTGTGGTTTAAATAATTTCATAGAATCCAATATGAGTTGAAGAATTCTATTTGGCTATATGCATTGATAGAAGTTCATAAATGTGATGCATTTTCTAAATGTAACTCTTAATGTAAGTAAATATATATATTTTACAAAACAAATTATAATTAATTGATAATGAGTTTTAAGTGGTCTATATAAAGCCATATATCTAGGTGTGTAAATGTGACACTTTGTTTTGTTAAATAAAACTCCATGTAACATGAAATGTTTTTCCTAACAACACATGGAATAATTACTTGGTAATGAATGTTAAGTAGATTGTTAAAGTTATTTCAAGGTACAAGTCATAAATAATTGTATTTAAACTTTATGCAACATATGGTATTTGATTTTCCCACCTTTATTAACATTTCGTAAATTTCAATTCTTAAATAAATTATTTGTAATTGAAATAATCTCATAGAAACCAACAAGACGAGTATGTATTAAATTATATTTAGTATGTATAAATGGAATTTATTTTTGAAATAAAGATCTCAATGTAAGTAAGAAATATATATTTTTAGAAAATTAATAATTTAAAATCAATTATTTATGAGTTCTAACTGGTTTAGTTTATTTTGAATTGAAATTTTTTTATAACTATGCATTATTAAATCAATTATTCCTATATGCAATCATGTCATATAAGTCAATAAGTCAAGAAACCATTAATTGATTTTTATTTAACTATCATGTGGTTTAATATGAATGTATAAATGTGAAATTGCTATTTCTAGAATAAAAAACCATGTAAAGAAAATGAATTTTCTAATAAAACATGGATTAATGACTTCACCATGAGCATTAAGTAGACTATTTAAGCTCATTCAAGAGATGGGCCATAAATGGATGCCTTTAAAATTTTTTCACCATATGACATGCTTTTCCCATCAATATTAACATTTTGTAGATTTCAATTCTTAAATAAACTATTTGTACTTAAAATAATCTCATAGAATCCAACAAGACTCAGAAGTTATTTATTGAATTTCATTTAGTTATATGTATTCATATAAGTTTATAATTGTAATTTATTTTTGAAATAAAGCTATTAATGTAAGTAAAGATATATCTTATACAAAACTAATTAGAATTAATTGATAATAAACTTTAAGTGGTTTATTCAAACTACATGAAAAACCAAGTGTCATAGATGAATGCCTTTTAATACATATTTAATATTCAAAATCAATATCTTAATGATAATTTATTTGTATTTACATTAAGTATTTAATAATTAAAGAACACGGGGACTTATATAAATTTCAACTAAAATACATGAGTTATGTTTCACACTTATTTCTTCCCCATTAAAAATGCTTATCATTTTCTCTTCTTAGTGAAAGGAATGATCAATCATGGTTTTCCATACACTTGGTTGACACTAAAAATACATCGAGACAATTATTGGTTTTGACAATGTTGACAAGGAGAGATCAATATCCACACTACCATCAACTATGCTAATATTTGAAAACCCTTGCCTTCACTACTTACAAGAAGTCACCGCTAAAGTTTCTTGTTTACTTCAATTTGTGACACTGTCCATCATAATGGAATGACTTGAATACCCATTTAAGAACTCTCATTTGATGTACTTGGATTTGAGTGGAGATAGATCAATGGTGCCTAACTTTCTTGAAATACCTAGATCAACAATGTATAACTTTTATAGTGGATGTCTGCATGCTATGAAGATGAATGATGACCCCCTCATTAGTGGTTCATAAAGGCACATAGGGACCGTAGGAAATTTAGCACAAGAACATTTTACTAAGGCTTTAGTAGACTAGTTTCAAAGAAATGCAAGGGACACTTATTGTTGTCATTTACAATAAGATCTTGACATCCCCATCATTCAATCAACAAATCCCCCATAGGTTGGGGGAAAGGGGGTTAGAGTGGCCATTCTAATATGATTTAATCAATATCTTCTAACAGTTTGATTTCACACTCCTTTTGTGTATTGATACTATTGTACATAACAACCCCACGTTTGACCTATTCATGATCTCTAATTGGTTAGAAATTACTAAAATTATTTTAATATTGAATCAAGTTAATATGACGATTGAAAAAAGAATGAATGTTGTTGAAGGCCTTGTAATAAAATACTTGCAAACAAAGGTGTTATTCTTACTAAAGAAATTATAATAATTTACTTGATAAATGTTATGTGCATTATTCACTATTCACAATGCATAATTCACTAGTAAGGCTAATGAGAAATGTGTCATAGGTAAATGATTTGATATTTTTGAAGCATAAGATATGTGATTTCTCAATTGATAGTTTTCATAAATTTATATGCTTGAATCAATTAATGGTTGTAACTGCAATCATATCATATTGAAAATCAACAAGGTACAAAGTGAGTTATTCATTGTTTACATATAAAATGCACTAATATGAGTGCATAAATGTGATATGTAATTTTTGAGATAAAAATGTATTCTAAATAATTTTGCATTTCTTAAAAAAACATATATATGATGATAATAATTGATAAGTGGATTATCAAGGTTTGATTAAACACAATCATGGATGAATTATGTCATTGAACTTTTTGAATTGTAAGGCATCTAGTTTCATTATTTAAAGTCCATTTTTTGTAAATTTGTATTTTAAATAAACTGAAATCATCACTTGAGCTAGAATTATATTATTGACTTGTACTTAGTCATGTCCATTAATATGAGTATATAAATGTGATTTGTAATATCCATATATTATGATGCATTTTTTCAAAAAATAAGTCTTTTAATTTCTTTATAATAAGTATTAAGTTGACTATTTAGGCTAATGGGTGATGGCTCATAAGTGAATACCACTTGTTAAATTGTAGGGCATTCAATTTTTAACGCATAATTTTTGTTCATATATTCTTAAATCAACTATTTGTATATGCAATCATCTCATCTCATTTAATTTAACAAGGAATCCATTTATTGAATTTTATTTGTCTATCACGTAATTTATTAAGACTGTATTAATCTCATATTGTATTGTTTTGAAACAAAACTCTATGCAAAACAAAATTCTCTTCTTAATAAAACATGGAATAATTAATTAACAAATTATGTGTTAAGTGGACCATCTAGACTCATTAAAGAGATGGGTCAAAAATGGTTGTATTTAAACTTTTTGCACCATAGGACATTGATTTTCCAATCCATATTAGCATTTTGTCATTTTCAATTCTTAAATAGTTTGTTTGTGGTTTAAATAATTTCATTATTAGAATCCAATATGACTTGAAGACAAAACCACTGGTGATACTAGACATGAATGGGAAGTTATTTATTGAATTTCATTTAGTTATATGTATTCATATAAGTTTATAAATGTAATTTATTTTTTATTTCACACTCCTATTGTGTATTGATACTATTGTACATAACAACCCCATGTTTGACCCATCCATAATTTCTAATTGGTCTGAAATTATTAAAATTATTTTAATGTTGAATCAATTTAATATGGAAATTTACAAAAGAATGAATGTTATTGAAGGCCTTGTAATAAAAAACTTCCAAATTTAATGAAATATGTGTTTAATGTAATTATGCACTAGGAATTTAACTTCTTAAAAACTTCATCATCTTCCTTAGATTACTTCATACATGTGAGAGAGATAAATATGCGTGTGATAAGTATGTAATAAGTGTATATTAGGTTGACCCAAAAAGGCATGTCACTTTGTAAATTAAATTTAGTTTTTTTTTCTTCTAATTTAAAATTTATTTTTTCTTTCTTTTAACTTGTGTAGGTGGGGAATACTGCCTTACCAAAAAATCAACACCCCCTCTTAACTAGGGAGGTATTCACTTTGACTTCCTCAAGTGTCCACATAGCTAAAAATTTCTTACCATGGGAGTTGACATGGACCACTTTTTCATCATCGCAAATCTTTGAAGGATTGTAATAATATGCTTCCTTTCACCAAGGGTGATCTTAAACAGTTTCTTTCAGAATTCTAGTCCCAAGAAGTAATGTATCCAGCCAAGGTCCTTCACCTTGAATGCAGAGTTCAACTCCATTGACATTGAAGTAGGGCTTAACTTATCCCTTTATCACAAAAGTAACTCCTCCTGCCATTGTTGCTCCCATTATCACGTGAGTCCTTCTCCTTCCCTCAAAAACAAGTCATATAATAACAAAATCAACCATGACTCATCCAGGGAAACTTTTAAGAATCCCCCTAGATTTATATGTATAATAAATGGGTCAATCCCCATGATACATGGAAAAATGAAAGGTGATTTTATCAATAATATATATATATATATATATATATATATATATATATATATATATATATATATATATATATATATATATATATAGATATATATATATATATATATATATTTGGCGAATCTTTCACTAGATTATATTATCTTGTAAAATCATGGAGAATCTCTCACCATATTATATTATCTTGTAAAATTATGGCAAATCTTTCACTAAATTATAAAATCTTGTAAGATATCGGTGAAACTTTCATTAAATAATAAAGACTTTGTAAAGGGATAACAAAGTTCATAATGAGTATTTCTTATAAAGGCTTGAAGAATTTTTAAGCAATCCACCAAGAACCAAAACAAGTGTATTCCTTATATGGAATATACGTATATTTCTCATGGAAAGTCAATTAGATTTAGCGCAAGTTGTAGGGAGAAATCTGACATGTGACAATGTGTTGAAATCATAATGAGTATTTTGTATAACGGCTATGAGCCTTGTTGTCTAAGAAATCACTCAAGGAATGAATTATGTATATTCCTCATATGGAATATAAAGATATTTCTCATGTATTAAAAAAAAGGGAGGATATGAGATGAATGATATAATTACAAAGCCATGTGTAGATGTACTTAGGATTAACTAGTCACAATTATTGAGAGGTTAGTTATGTACTTTAGTTAATATATGTCAATTGATATATTGTTTTAATTGTTATATTATAATTATTATGTGTTTATTACAGCTTGGTAATAACCCACATAATTTTGGTAAGGCAATGTGTGGTCTAGTTCCAAGTTAGAGTGTTTGTCATTTCGCCCATGGGCTAAGATTCACCCCTAAAATTTTCTATGGATACAAACTATCAATACAATAACCATAACAGGTTCAAGTATTGGCAAGCTATCAACTACCCTGCATAGGGTCTGCCATATTACAAGGGCATGTGGCCTCTCAGATGTAGCCACAACTTGTGCCTAGAATTATTATTGGCTTGTTATAACATGCAGACAATTAATACATAATTTGCATTGACCTACCTAGTACCACTAGTCCTTGCTCAAATCTCAAGGTTTACATTTAATATCTTCCTAAAGTTAGACACTTTGGAAAGAAAAATGTGTACCAAGAATTGTTTTTTCCTTGATGTAGCATGCAAGTAATTAATACATAATTTCGATTGACTTACCTTGTGCCACTAGACCTTGCTCAGATCTCAGGGTTTACCCTTTATGTCTTCCTAAACTCACACTGGTTGGAAATTTTACTTTAATTCCCTCCTCTCCCTCATAATTCAAGGGAAAGGGTTCAACATATATACAACAAAACAAGGTTCAAATACCGACAAGCTATCAACTACCCTAGATGGGGTCTGCCATATTACAGGGGCATGTGGCCTCTCATATGTAGCCACAATTTTTTCCAAGCATTCTTGTTGCCTTGCTATAGCATGCCAAAAATCAATACATAATTTGCATTGACCTACCTAGTACCACTATTCATAGATGGGATCACAGGGTTTACCTTTCATATCTTCCTAAACTTAGAGTGCTTGGAAAGAACAAGTTGTACCAAGCATTGTTGTTTCCTTGTTGTAGCTTTCCAACAATTAATACATAATTTGCATTGTCCTAGATAATACCAGTAGTCCTTGCTCAGATCTCAAGATTTATCCTCTGTATCTTCCTGAGGAAACCCTCCTTTGAAATAATACTTGAATGCCCTCCTACCCTACAATAAAAGGGTCAGGATTCAATAGATATATGATAAAACATGTTCAAATACTGGCATGCTATCAACTACCCTACATGGGTTCTGCCATATTATAGGGGCATGTGGCCTCTCAAATCAGCTTGAAGAATAGGATCAAGTTGAATGTTTTCACCATGAATACACTCATTAACATAAATGTTAAATATGGGAATATGAAATTTGTACACCAGTAATTGTTTGACAAATAAATACACAGAGGTGTGACATCATGGACTACCATAATCAAAGGGTACAACTTTCAAGGCAATGGCAAGGATTTATATATAGAAAGATCTCCAAACTTTTAACCACAAGGGTTGGTTCGGTGGTCTAGAGTAGTGTCAGATGTGTCACGTGAAGTTATTTACTATTGTTGCTACTTGTTTCTGATTCGACTCTCTTCGATTCCCTTGGGGTGAGACCCCATGATCAGGGCCAATGGTTTTCCTGGTTTACCATCGACAAAATGTGGGGAAGTACTCTACAGTTTCCATGTTTTCATTGCAAGTAAAAAAAAACAAAATATATATTTTCAAAGCAATTGATTATTGTTCCCTTTATTATATGTGTAATATCATTTCCCCTGTTCATATAGATGTGGATTCATGGAAGTACTCTGAGGTTTTCCATGCTTTCATTCCAGGTTATATATATATATATATATATATATATATATATATATATATATATATATATATATATATATATATATATATATATATATATATATATATATCCAAAACAATTGATTGTTGTTCCGTCTCTTATATGTGTAATACCATTTCCCTTAGTCATATAGATGTGGATTTGTGGCCTATTTTTGTAGGTGATTTTTATTTATTTCCTTCCTGCTATGGTGGTAGTCAAAAGCCAAATCAAACCTATGTACGCAAGAAGGTTACTGCAGAAGTTACCATATTTTCTATTTTTTTTAGGGTTATTGTAGATTGAAGGTTTGCCGAAAATAAAATCCAACTAGTTTTTTTTGATTGATTGAATATAAATTATGAAGTTTTACTGCAAGGATTTTTAAATATAAGGTAACTTTTATAATAAAAAATAAAACTATTGTGGTGACCCCTTTTAATATTCCGTGTACAACTTGGTTTAAGGCAACTCAAATATTTATGATCAACGATGAAATTAAGTTGTGCATTTAAATAGATTGACTTGTGAAAAATTGATTCAATGGGAGGGAGGGGGAATGGAAATTTTACAAAATGAAGGGACATATTGCAAAATATACAAATTCATTGAATATTTTTGAATTCTTTTTTCAGTAGAGAAGGGAATACATTCCACACATGGGAAATGATTGTTACTGGCACTTATGTAATTATTGCACTTTATCTATCAATATTTCTTCTCTTTCAGCACCTATTAGCTTACATTAGGAATCTTAAGTTGAATTATTTTCCTCATTAGAGAAACCTACAATTGATGTTGATGTCGAAATCCAACAGGACTGCTATGAGTCCTTTGCCATGTATTGTTTTGGAAGATATCCCATAGATTGCTTGAGCGGGGAGGAAAGAACTTTTGAGTTCATGAAGACGCAGGGGCATTCAAATGCCTTAACATCCCTATTGGAACCTTTTAGTGAAAATGGATTTTTAAAGAAACCCTACCCTCTGAATTATTTCTTTAAGCCATGGAGGCCTTGACAATGGTTCTTCCAAGTTGTTAAATTTTAGATTCTTCGATATTTGATAATAAAGCCTCTTTATGTAATTATGGTAGTGACAATTGAATTATTTGGTGTTTATGGGGAAGGAGAGTTCAAGTGGTATTATAGGTACATCTGAAGGTGGCACTAGGGACTTTGACGCATACCTCACAAATTCAAGGCTAATAAAACATATAAAAAATTATCCTTTTTGCATTGGAATTTTTGTATAGTTGGCACATTGACAAAATATCTAATAAAACATATTAGAAATATGCTATATTTATGGAACAAAAGACACATGAAAAGACAATAAGCCCATATTCATTATGGTAAAAACCATTCATAGAAATAATATTAACCAATTGTGTCATCAACTAAGTACAAGGTCATTTTCTTAGTGGTAAAGAGAATTAATACATCACCACCATTACAAGACATGGGAGAAGCTAAAGGTCCTCTCCCAACATATGGTGGTCTAAAGAGAATGTCAAGCTGTGAAAATCTGAAAATAAAAAAAGGAAACATAACTAAAACTGTTGTATTTCTTCAAAGCTTCTACTGAAATCTATATGATATTTATTTTTACTTTTGTATAGATTAAAACACTAAATATATACAAATAAGTCAATCAAAGAATGCACACTAACTACTTCTTCTTTCACTGGGTTTCCACTCACATTTGTTCAAATATGGAGATGGATATTCACTAAGAGAAACCTCTCTCATAAGCATCACAATAACCTAGTTAAAAACATTACAATTAGTTGAATTTGAGTAACATTGTTTACTCGAATTCACTCTAGTTGCAGCTCCCTTGCTGGGATAGTCTAAGGCATTCTTCATCTCTGAAGAAATTTACAAGATGATCATTAGTGAGGCCTGCAAGTTTCATGAAGGAGTACATGATTGTTGAGACAATAAATCGGAAATCTCACTTCACCAGACACTTGCTAATAGTTTCTTCTTTAGATGACTTCACAGGAATGGTCCTTGGATACTTGTGTTTTTTCACAATGGTCTTGAAATTCATGAAGTACCATGTGTATCTGTCAAATGAGTCAAATTCTCATTCAATCTGAACAAAGCCAAAAGAAAACATGTCAAATTGCAGAACTCAGAGAAATTTGAACCTTAGGATACAATTTAAGAAACAAAACAAAATCAATAAGAAGAAGAAAATATATTTTTGAATGAATACTCTTTAATGGGGGAGAGAAAAATGAAATTTTATGTGGAAAAAAAGACAAACAACATAAAGGGGATATCTAAATGCCAGTTTTGAAAAGATATAAAAAATCATGGAAGGCTAATGTATATGGATGTTTATAGGAAAATAAGTAAAACGATGCAAAGAAGATGTCTAATGTTAGCCCCTAAAATATGTAAGAAACCATCAGAGCTTTCAGAGCTTTATAATATGGGCATACATTACTAATTGCAATACCTTAATAACCCTACAATACCAACATCTCTCTTTTCAAAACCATGAAATAATATTGAGCTACAGGTAAGAGTTACCTCAAGAATGTGTTTGGCATTCTCAACTATCCCTCTAATTTTGGCTACATCCATGATATCATGTTGTGCACTAATTGATGCAATTTTCCTCTAATTAAAGGTTGCCGCAATGGTGGGTTCAAACCTAGCAAATGCATCTCTAAACAATTTGTCTGAAATGAGATCAACAAAAATGAGAAAAAGAAGGTAATTGTCATCAATAAAGAAAATTGGGATTGTGCTAAAGCATTATAATTAAACAATGAATAAATATCTTTTTCAATTAAGAATAAACATCAATTACTAAGCCCGCGATATAGAGAAAGAGAAATATTTCTTTGAGAAAAAGTATATGGATGTTGTGGGAAACCCAACGATGTATGCAACAACCATCCAGTGAATCCACAAGTCAAAGGAAAAGGTAACAAGTTCTAGGTAATTGAATTGTGAATGGATAAAGTGCAATTGAAAGATGCCATATGTAAATGAAACCACACATAACAATTCTTGTGGTCAGCAATCCAACTCACTGAAAATTGAATTCAACACCCACACCAACACTCCACAAACAAATATTCTATTGATAACGTAGTTTAAATCTTATAATCCACACTAGCGAATACTAAATGGTTATCACAACTAGAAATTAATTAAATCAGAACAACCGATTAAACCAGAATTTTCACAAGCATACAAATAAATAATTGAAGAATTCACACCATCAAAAAAGATATTTTTAGCCTATAAATCAAAAAGGGTAAAACCAATTTCGAATGGTATAGCTCAGGCTTGAATTTCTCAGCTATTTGTAAAATTACAATAGGCTTAAAAGAAAGACTAAAGGTACATTATTCAATAAACTTCTCATGATTACCTTTGTAGTTAATTATAATATGTGGTGAACAAGGACCTTGAAATGAATACATTTAGGGAGGTGTAGACCATAATCCTAACCATACGTCATTTGGGTAAGTTGTAACCACATAAAAATCATTAATAATAGAATCAGACTCACTAGTTCACTGCATTGCACATATAGTTTTTGTGAGATCCTTCTAAAAAATTTGTTTCACACTGAAACCTTTTTCTTTGCTCTATCTAATTTCCAGACAAGGAAACTCTCACAAATTTGACTTGTGGGTTTGATAGGAACATCATGTATTGATAATGTTTTACAATGACAAACAACAATCCACTCTATCTCATATCACCTACCTTTATATGCAAGAGGATCTCCAATCTAGCTCATAGCACATAACTTTCTACACAAGAGTATATAATTTTGATGTGTTGGGCAACCTATAAAGTTAACACTAATCCTGAAGGTGGATGATTGGATCCAAAGGATCTAACGAAACCTAATAGATGTAAGAGTAAATGTCACGAATCAACACAAAAGATGGAAGATGCAATGTAAGATATATAATAACTTCATTAAACCTAATTTCTTACATCTTCTTTGAGAATTTTGTAATACTGAACATTTCCAACTGTTTCAACTCAATTTAGATAAGCATCCACTTGGATATAATGACACAAAATACAAAAATAATATCCAAGCCTCCCATTTCCTTACATCCAATTTGAGCAGTTTATAATACAAAAGACTACTCAAGCACTATTCCAAATACATCTACAGTTCCCAACTATTCGAAATCAATTTAAATAGGCTAAATTATATGACAGGCAATAGACAACATGAAGGAGGAATCCACTTGATTATCCTTTACAGAACATTCAAAAGATAGTCTCAAATCCTCCAAAATGTTAATTAATCATTCATGACAACATGATACCTATGCCAACCATATACCATGCCTGCCTAAAAGATTCCTGGAATGTTTGAAAATATTTTGTAAACATGCAGAAGGTAAAAGATACGATGGAAAATGAGAAATTGGGGAAAAAAACTTATATCATTCTCTATCTTTTGAATAATAAATATTCTCACAAACACAAACATCAAACAATATATGATGAAAGTATAATTTTGATTTTGCTTTAAGAATGACGAAAGCACACTCTTTGGAAAATATTATGGGAAGAATGTCACTCACATATTTTTTTTACCCACTTGGATTTTAATGCTTAAAGAACTTTCTCTCATAGACACGAACATAGAACCTTCAATGATGAAAGCATAATTCTGATTCTCATTAAGGTCAAAAAGAATTATCACAGCACCACACACTGCATTCTTTTCCCCACTTAGATTCTTAGGCTTCAAAAATTCTCTCTCAAAAACACGACTATAGAACCATCTAGGATCAAAGCATAATTATGATTCTGTTTAAGAATGATGAAAGAATGCTCTTTAGAAAACATTATGGGCACAGAGCCATTCACTATATTGTTTGACCCACCAATGAGACTTCTTTCCTCCAATTTTATTCCACCTTAATGGCTTCTAGGCTAGATTAGATTGATGTTGAGCACCATGAATCAACTCTATACAATTTCCCACTTCACCTTTAGGGGCTTATGCCATATGACATTTGAAGCTTGAAGATGTTGATGGGCATGTTAGTGTCTTTTCTATAAAATATCGATTTCACTTTACCCATTTGATTGGTGTGCAATAGCTCCGAGAAAAATCCCTTTCAATTGGTATTTTGCAAGTAAAAGTAGCTAACAAAAATCTAGAAAAGTTCTTAGAAAAACTATAGTTTCTACTTAAATAATTTAGGAGAATACTAAGAATTTCTACAAAAATGTTTTCCTAGCTTTGAAAATATGATTCCTAAATGTTTTAGTTGAATATAATCCCCTTGTTGAAAATCAACTCAGAAAATTAGCTGAAAAATTCTTGTTCATGTGCCCTATCTAACACTATGAAAGTCTAAGGAAATTTTGAAGGTAAAAGTGGTGCAAAATATGCAAAGAACTAACATTGTTGGTGTGTCAGGGATGCATGTCAAACAGGGCCTGAGTGTTTTGGATAAATACCACAGAGGATCTCAAAAATTCCAAAAGGAAGATGTAGAAATGACCTTATGGGAAATTTCTTCCCTTCTATAAACATTGATTGAATTAACTCCCCAAATGTTGGAAAGTCAACTTTGTAGGAACAACTGAACAACTGAGTTTATGCCAAAATTTTCATGTTATAACCAAGTCATGGAATAATTGACTAGTCTGTATCAACCAAATGTGGACTTTAATTGAATTAGAATCATGAGTCTACACAGACTTGGACCGAATCCAATAAGAATGCCTCCCATAACTCAAAATTATATATATATATATATATATATATATATATATATATATATATATATATATATATATATATATATATATATATATATATATATATATATATATATATATATATATATATATATATATATTAATTTGGGTTCCCCATACATTCTATTTTAATGTAAATTGTAGCTATGCAAAAATTGAATCTTAGCATGTTAAGTTGCACGCTACCAGTTGTTATGACAAATCATAAAATTTCATTGTGGATTTAACAATCCCAAGAGAAGTTTATAGGCTCATGAGTCTATGCATACTAGGACCGAGTCTAGTAACCATGCTTCCCATAATTCATAACTATGCATTTTTTACGTACTTATGGATTGCCATGCATGTTATTTCAATTTGATCTGTAGCTATGCCAAAATTGAATCTCAACATGTTAAGTTGCAAGCTGCAAGTTGTTATTACAAAAAAATAAATTTCACCATGGATTTAACAATCCCAAGAGAAGCTTCTAGGCTTGCCAGTTTTACTAAACTAAATTTTACATGCAAAGAACACACTAGTGACCAAAGACATATAACTAGAATTTGGTTAAGTAGTTATTGTATTTGTGTAACCACAATAATTTTGGAGCATGATGGAATCGATACAGTGATAGTTCCAATCCAACTTGCAACCCCATTGTCTAGCACTAGCCTCAACTTTTGAAATATTTTTTTTTGTGACCTAAGGGAAGTTGGTCTTGGACATTGGTTTTTCTAGGTTTTGGAGACAAGTTTAGTCAATCTAACTGAACACACTATGTACATCATTTCTTTCCTGGTCAAGTTCGTTAAGTTTGTGTTATTCCTTACCAACAATACTTCCATAATGCATGAGTAGTTCTAATCCTATGGTTCCCATTATGGAAATTTTATTTTCTTCAATGGAAATAGGCTGTGGATTGTACAATGGAACCTTTTCCTTTTCCATCATTTTTGTTTCTTTGCTTATTTTACATAGCTAGTTTTATGGAGTGCTTTTACATCACCACCTTACTATGATATATTTTATATTTTCAATGATTATTTTAGTATTTTTTTCTTAGTCTTATTGAATTTTTTTGTTGTCATGGCTTTGCTCTTCCTCTAGGAAAAGAATATTTGATTTGGTCCTTCAAAAGCAACAATGTCACATTTTCAGGTATACTACTATAAAATATTTATTATGGGTTGGTGTGTGTGTGTGCGAGAGAGAGAGAGAGATTCTTTAAATGTTTTTTAGGTTTGAAATTTTCTTACCGACAATATGACAAATATATTATATATTCTATTGCACTAGTTACTAAGTGATTGCTATATGTTGTTTTTTCCTAATGATTCTTTTGTTCTATGTAGATGAGAAGATGGCAAGGAAGCAAGCTAATCCACTCTAATTGTTCATAGGGTTCCTGGTGAACCTATATAGATTCATAGAGACACCACCAGAGCTTACAAAATAAGCACACATCCATGGATCATAGAGTAGCTCCTATGGAACTCATCCATGACCCCTCATCTGTTCCCCCCTATATACATAATACCACCTATATTCACAGTTGCTCCACCATCTGTAATCCAAAAACCATGGCACCTTCTCCAACAACAACACTCCACCCTTCAACTCCTATCCAACAAACCTCAATCATTGCCTAGAAAACAACAACGTGAATATAGTTAGCGTTTGAGTAGGAAAGGATCAAGCCTCCATGGGAAACTACCCCCTTCTTCCCTTATAAGCAGTCAAAGCAAGAACACATGTACTGGACATGAAATTAAAAAAACACCTTGTATAACTAATTATCATCACTATATAGTATAGATAAATTGGAAAATAAAAATCATTATAATCACCTTAGAACAAAGATAAAAAAATCTCAATAATTACATAGAATGCACATAAAGATACAAATTCAACAAAATCTAGCCAAATGGAGAAATTGTAATAAATAAATAAATAAAAGAAATTGGGTTAAAATTATTATATTAATTTATGTGCCAAATTTTTTATTTATGTTTAATCTCAAAAGTTCAAAGGAGAGAGTTAGAGTCTTAAGTGGCAGATCTTGGTTTTGGGAAAGAACAATATTCTTCTTAAAACCATGGTCTCCAGAATCCATTCTAGCAAATGTTTGTCACCACCATACCAGTGTGGGAGAGGCTTCCAAAATCTTCCACTCCATCTTTGAAAAGAATAATTCTGTGAAATAATTGGGAATCCCTTTGGAAAATATATTAACTCAAGCAACAAGAACAGGAAGAATAGAGTATTCCCCTATGCCAAATTAACCAATGAACTAGACCTCAGCAAAGAACTGCGAGACAATTATTTTGGATCAAATGTTGGAGTAAGGACACTTCCATCAGTTGTAGCTCCTGTCACAACATGACCACCTTATGGAAAACAACCACAAAAGGTATCCCAAACAAGATCCAAAACGAATACACCCCTGTTCCAATACAACTTCGTCAATTTTCTCTATGTTTATCTTGGCACCTTCCAGACATTTCTTCACTATTTGCATGGAATTTCCAAACAAATCAGTGTTGAGATCTTCAAACCTGGGTCTTGTGATATTCATGTTAAAATATAATCCTTTGTAGAGATAATCAATATCTATCAGTCTCCATTGTGAAAGATAGAATTCTTTTTTCCTTCTCACATTCTGATTGAAATATCTTAAGAGTTATGGCACTCGTGTTCAACATCTTCTCGATTTTTCTTTCGAAGTGTCGAACACAATGACTGAACAATCTGTTTGCCTTCACCTCAAATTTACCACCATGAACATTTAAGAATGGAGATGTCGAAGGTGCCTCCACCTAAGTTAAAAACTAGGATTGTCTTATTTTTATTGGAAGAATAAACATCTATGTGAAATCCATAGGCTAGAGTTGTAGTGGTGGGTTCATTAATAACTTTCATTACACTAAGTCTAACAACATTTGTCACATATTTGATATCCCTTCTCTAGAAAATGTTAAAATAGATAGGCATAGTGAGCCCCACATTTTTCACATCACAACCCAGGAAACCTTCAACTATATTTTTCATTTTCATTAAAATCATAGAAGATATCTCCTCAGTTGCAAACTATTTTGCCTCACCTTCATACTCCACTAAGATGATGGGATGATCATTATCTCATGTAGCAACTAGATTGTGCCTCTTTGTACACTAGGAACATTGTATCACACTTAGAAGAGTCCCTTAGAAATGAAGATGGAGTTCTCGGGATTAGTTGACACCTAATTTTTAGTGGGAGCTCCAACTAATATTTCTAATGGTGTGAATTCAAACATGGAAGGAGTGGTTATGTTTCCCTTATCATCATTAAAAATTGTTTTAATTCTTTCATGCTACCACATTATTACCCATGAGTAAGATGTTCCCTTATAAAGGCCAAAGGCCCAACATGCCTTAAGGAATTTTCGAGAGACATGTTCCAACCAATCTCTAGTGGACCCACAACCTCCATTGTGGCCTAAAGACTTTCCTTAAATGCCTAGATAGATAAATGATTGCACCAATTTATGAAACCATGGCTTTTGGTCTAGACTGCCTAGCCAAGATAATAACAATTTCAACTCTGTCAGTTTTCACCTGAGATTGATGTACTACATTTTTGTGATCAATATTTATGCCTCACTATTTAGTATAGATAAATTGGAAAATAAAAATACTTATAACGATCTTAGAAAAAAGCTAGAAACAAGCTCCATCATTACATAGAATGCATAGACATCTACAAATTCAACAAAATCTAGACAAATGGAGAAATTGTAATTAAAAAAAGCCAAAAAATGGGCTAGAATTATTACATTAATTTCTGTGCTAGATGTTTTCTTTATTTTTTATCTCAAAACTTCAAAGGAGAGAGACATAGTCTTAACTGACAGATCTTGGTTTTGGGAAAGAGCATGATTCTTCTCGAAGCCATGGTCTCCAGAATCCATTCTAGAAAAATTTTGTCACCAACACACCAGTGTGAGTGAGGCTTCCAAAATCTTCCACTCCATCTTTGAAAATAAGAAGACTGTGAAATAATTGGGATTCCTTTGGAAAATATATTAACTCAACTAGCAAGAGAAGGAAAACTAGAGTATTCACCTATGACAAATTAAGCACTGAACTAGATCTCAACAGAGAATTGCCAGATAGTTATTTTGGATCAAATGTCGGAGTAAGGACACTTATATGAGTTGTAGTGCCTATCACAACACGTCCACCTTATGGAAAAGAACCACAAAAGGTAGCCCAAAGAGGATCGAAAAATAATACCCCCTTGTTCCAATACAACTTCGTCAATTTTCTCTATGTTTATCTTGGCGCCTTCCAGACATTTCTTCACTATTTGCATGGAATTTCCAAAAAAATCATTGTTGAGCTCTTCAAACTTGGGCCTTGTGATATTCATGTTAAAATCTAATCCTTTCTAGTGGAAATCAATGTCTATCAGTCTCCACTACGAAAGATATAATTTTATTTTCCTTCTCACATTCTGAATGAAGTCTCTGAAGAGTTATGGAGTTTGTGCTCAACTTCTTCTTAATGTTTCTTTCTAAGTGTCCAACACAATAACTGAAAAATTTGTTTGCCTTCACCTCAAATTTACCACCATGAACATTTAAGAATGGAGATGTCAAAGGTGCCTCCACCTAAGTTAAAAACAAGGATTGTCTTAGTTTTATTGGAAGAATAAACATGTGTGTGAAATACATAGGATATAATTATAGTGGTGGTTTCATTAAGAATTTTCATTACACTAAGACCAACAACATTTGTCGCATATTTGGTATCCCTCCTTTGGGGAATGTTGAAATAGGTAGGCACGGTGAACCCCACATTTTTCACATCACAACCTAGGAAACCTTCAGTTATCTTTTGCATTTTCATTAAAATCATAAAAGATATCTTCTTAGCTGCAAACTATTTTGCCTCACCTTTGTAATCCACTTGGATGATGGGTTGACTATTGTTTCCCGCCGCAAGAGTGAAGGGGTAGTATATTATGTCACTTTGTACACTAGGATCATTGTATCATTATTAGATGAGTCTCTTGGCAATAAAGTTGGAGTTTTGGGGATTATTTGACACCTAATTTTTTGTGGGAGCTCCAACTAATCGTTCTAATGGGGTGAAAGGAAACATGGAAGGAGTGGTTTTGTTTCCCTTATCATTATTAAAAATAATTTCAATTATTTCATGCCACCACATTGTTACACATGAGTAATATGTTCCCTTACCAAGGCAAAAGGCCCATCGTGCCTTAAGGAATTTTGGAGAGACATGTTCTATCCAGCCTTGAGTGGACCCACAACCTCCATTATGGCCTAAAGACTTTTCCTTAAATGCCTAGACAGATTATTGATTGCGCCAATTTCTAAAATCATGGATTTCGGTCTACACTGCCTAACCAAGATAAGAACAATTTCAACTCTATCATCTTTCATATGAGGTCGGTGTACTATATTTTTGTGATCAAGATTTATGCCTCACTATATAGTATAGGTAAATTGGAAAATAACAATCCTTATAATCACCTTAGAACAAAGCTAAAAACAAGCTCCATCATTACATAGAATTCATATACATCTACACATTCAAAAGAGTCTAGCAAAATGGAGAATAGGTGTTAATTAGAATAGGTGTTAATTAGAATAGGATTAATTAGAATAGGTGTTGCTTGCACCTATATTTTTCCACAATACAGTTTAAGGTTGATGTATTTATAAACCAACTTATACACATTCAAGCATGAATAGATATTTACTTCATGTATACCCACCATAGAGTGACTCAAAAGATGCACATTTCATATATTCATACCTATGGTTTTTGTTTCTAGTGCTAAAATACATGTGGTTTTTGTTTCATGCCATGTGGTCCCTCTTTGGCTTGTGGCTATTATCTATGAGATGGCCATAATAATAAGAAGTCATTCTACTATAGTAGCATAGCCCCATACCACTACAAGAAGTAGAGAAATTGGAAATAACTTGTTCCGTTAAGGCACTCCTTGTGTGAAGGTTATCGGCTCAAAATCCCGTGGGTACATTCAAATATCCCGTGGGTACCTTACAATCTTCCATGTCTAGCTTCAATGCTTAAACTGAAAAAGGATCTAAAATACCCATAAGTCATTCATTTTCTTTGAATGTTTATATTGCCTCTATAACTGAAGGTTTTCACTTTAGCCTTTTTCACTTGAATTTGTAAGGTGTATGACAATGAATGACTTATGGGTATCGTAAAGCCTTTTTCACTTGAATTTGTAAGTTATATTCACATGATCGTTTAGAATAATTTTATTTTTTGATAAATTTGACTCTTGATGATGCATGGACATATTCAACTACCACCAAAATTCCTTATCAACATCCTCACCTATAGACTATGAAGTACTTAGGCCAATATGATATTATCTAAAATTCAGGTTATTGAAGTCACTCTCCATTTCAATATTAGAAATAGGTGACATTTTTCTTTTTTCTATAGAAGTATGAGTTGGGATAAGTATGAAAAGTGGTGACACACTCTAATATGCCATTCTCTGAAATTGTAGTTAGTGAAGTTATTCTCCTTCATTTTTATAGTAGAAATAAGTGGCAATGTTTTTTGTCTTGTAGAATTATGAGTTGGGACAACTGTTTGAAAACTAAATTGCTTTTGTATGCTTCTAATTATGTCTCTATAAGAAAATTCTTATGAAAATTATTATAAATTGATTAAGATCCTATTAGATCCTCTCAATGTTCACTTCTGCCATTATAAACAAATTCTTATGAAATCTGTTATAAATGGATTAAGATCCTATTACATCCTCTCAGTGTTCACCTCTAGAATTACAAGCAAATTCTTATGAACTCTATTATAAATGGATTAAGATCCTAGTCCCAAGAGTTAGCTCAATCGGTCAAATCAAGTGCCTCGCCAATGGGAGGTCACAGGGTCGAATCCCGAAAGCTCTTGGGGTTAGGTCAGTAAATAGGCCGAGGGGTGTTGATGCCCTTCGGGTGGCGTCCACTCAGTGTTTAAAACCCTGGATGTAGCGGCTACCCACTGACCCGGGTATCCGTGAACCAGTAAGTGAAAAAAAGAAAAAAAAATGGATTAAGATCCTATTACATCCTCTTCTTGCTCACTTCTGGCATTAGTAGCTTAGTAGAACTCAACAATTTGGGGAAGTAAACATGGCAAATGATGTGGAAAAACTATTACTAACTCATTAACAACAAACGAGACATCAACACAACAATCACACTTCATTTTTAGAATATAGAATAACACAACCTAACCCTTACACTTTGTAGTATACCATGAACATGAAATTTATTAAACCATAACAATATCGTATATTCACATCTGAAATAAGGTTGCCATGTGCCATGGTTGGGATTTAAACTTTCCATCCACATTCTATTTAAGTGCGGAATGGAAATTGCCTTCTTTTTTTGCATGAACTCTTGTCGAAACACCATCTAATAGTCATCCAATAGAACAATGGTGAGACTTGTCCTTCTGATCCATTCCCCTAAGTTGATTCGAACATCCTTGACCATACCAACAATTATTTTCTCATATGAGTTAATGGATTTGAATGAGGTTTGAACTGGCTCAAAAAACAATCATAGACTCCTCATCATATCCTCTCTCACAAAGTTATCAGTGTTGGCACTCGAACTACTTACACAGTGAAATTGATATTCAGTGCAAATATATCTTCCTACAGCAAGATACAACGGAGCGTTGAGTAATGTCAATGAAATTATGGAAAAGGTCTTCCTCCAGCAAGATACATCATAGAACAGAGAGCTGAGAAAAGTCAACCAAATTGATGAAAGGGTCTACTATAGACCACCGAATTATGTGCATAAGCATAGTAAATATAACACCAATACTTAGGTTTGGAGAGTATAACTTTGGTCATTATCAAAATCTGTGTGAAAACCACCGAATTATGTGCATAAGCATAGTAAATATAACACCAATACTTAGGTTTGGAGAGTATAACTTTGGTCATTATCAAAATCTGTGTGAAAATTGTTCCTGGATTGTTTAGTGTGTGGACTAGAGGTTTATGGAGAATTGAACTCGCATTACTAGATCTTTTCTACTGTGCAAGTAAAAGAAATTGCTACAATCATAAGAATGCTCCCTCATAATTTATGTTGCTATATTTACACTATTCATTTAAAATAATTAATAATAATACTCCTCTAATTTTCTCATCATCAAATACCAAATATAAAATACAAAATTTCCTCATCATCAAATAAATGAAAATCGCAACGATGCATGCTTCACACTCGCCTAAGCTTCTCGATTCCATTTCTAGCTAAATTTTTTGCTAACCATATTATGTTTTTAAAGACCCATCAAACACATAACTTCACAATCAAGAAAATAATTAGCTAAAATGGAAGACAATATAGAGTATCTAACTTACTAAAACAACTCCATAATAGCTAGTATGCTGATCTAATAAATTCTCATAAATGAAATAAAACTAAAATAGTAAACATGTGAGATACACCATCTAATTCACAGAATTATCAGTAATCTAATAATATACATCCCACACAGTGAAAACATACATGTATTGTTGAAGAATAGTTAGAAACAAGTACAAGATGCATGTAGAAATATAGCCCCAACTAAAGAGGATGAATGGATAAAGAAGTGTGAGAAAAGGTGTCTGCATGAGACAATGAGATATAGAGAGGATGTCATGCAGATTGAATGGGACGAGAAGGTATGTCAACAGGTGCAGGTATTGGCATTTATATTCAGTGGGTTGTGAATCGATAGAAAATAAAGGTTGGGCACAGGGAACGAGCCTGGGTCGTTATTCAAAGGCATTAAGCCGTTATGAGAGAGAGAGAATATATTTTGGGATTGGGAGAAAGCTTGCAGACATGCCTTTTTTTGTTACTATGTGAGTGTCTTATTATTCCCTTCTATTTACCATGTTTAGAAGACATTAGTGCAATGTACATTTATGAGGGAAAACCGTTATTTTTTAAATATTTGTTCATATATGTGTTGACAATTAAATGTTATTCTTTCCTCCATTTTTCATGTTGGGTCCATAGTAGATGATAATCGGAAGATTAATTTCAACAAAAATTAAAAATATAAAATTATTAATTTTTTGTTTGAATATTTTAATTATTATTTTTTTTCTTAAAATTGAATGAGATTATTGATTTTAATATTAAAGAATGTTTAATAATACACACCATTTATTCATTGTACCGTAAATAATTAACCTCACATAATATCAAAACTTAAAAAAATGATAATTATATGTTTCAACATAAAATTGAAGTACATTCGCACTCAGTCATGAAGTTTTGGCATGACCATGGAATCATATGTCTGGATTCTCAACTCGTTTACTTTTGGGCAGTTCAAAATTAGATTCAATTAATGTTTGCGATTACTTCCTTTGAAGCATTTGTCTATTATATTTTATTATTATTATTTGTCATTTAAATATCTAATGGACAGGTCACGGAAGAAATTGCTCGATTACCTAATCAGAGTATGTATTTTAATTTTACCTTTTGGCAAGTCAGATGCGCCCACCTAAACATGCAACTAAATTCTACCTAAGTCGCCACTGCATCTTCCACGAACCTGAGTACAAGAAAAAAAATCGCTAAAATAATTATTCACATTCCAAGCCAAAGTGATCATCGAATGGTTGCAAGTGTTTGCATCCAGGAAAGGTCGTGGGTGCCTTTATAACTAAGTCTCTTCCCCTGCATCTTCGAGCAGCCTTCCTTCGCAGACGCCAAATTCAGGTATGGACCCCGGAGATATTTTGTAGAAGAATCCGAGAAGATTCTAAACATGGACAGACAGCAGACGCCGACCACTTGCCCAGAAACTGCCAGGAAGGATATGCGAATAACCGTTAACCCCCACTAAATAGCTACATATGGTATTTACATGTTATGTGCTGAGCAGAGCGGAATTTGAGATATTATGGTTTGAGTGTTTCTGAAAACGGTTACAGCACATTAATTTGAGTAATATTGTGCTTTAAAGGCAACGGTTGTGCCGAAAATAGGCGATATTAGTTTGAAATTAGGGTTAAAGATTGAAGTCCATATTTTGTGAACAGTGGCGGTAGCCTGTGTTTGTGTTATTCTGTCGGTGTCATCTCTTCTGCGCGTGAAAAGAATTGTGATGAGATCCAACAATCCCAGAACCATGAGGAGATTTTCCCCAAGGCGATCTACTTCGTGTGAGAATTACGAGCGATTCAACCACGATGACGAAGACGAAATACAGAAATATGTTTTCAATATGCGGCCCAAGGAAACCCCACCGGATGTTTTCGATAACAGCCATGACGAAGACGAAATGCAGCGAGGTCCTTTCCCCTATTTGTAAACGGTCCGATCGATTTGTCGATATGTAACGACCTATGAGCTTTATCTCCACATTAAAAGAAACGATACAGATCATTTGCACATGGATTTCCACCATGAAACCTTGATCGTGTTATATTTGAGTATTATTGGATGTGTGATTTTCAATCTTTGAAGAATGGTATGTGGGTAAATTGCATGGGGGTTTCGAATTGTGTTTTAATTTGGGAAGATAGGTTTATGGAATCTATCTTTATATTTGAACCTTAGCACACTAACATGGATTTATGTGAATTATAATTTACCTCTATCGACATTATAATCATTAATAGAAAGTTGTGCTCATTTTCTTAATTTTATTTATAAACATATAATCCATGTGACTCGGAAGATCTCATGCTTATATTTTTCAATTATTTTTATGATCGAAATATGCATAGTATCTTATGTATATATAAAAATTGGGTTGAACATATATAAGCTTAAATTCATGTGAAAAGATATTTGATCTTTTTTTGCTTGATAACTCCAGGGTTAAGATGGATCTAGGCTAGATTTTATATACACATGTACCATATCTAGGCTGGATCCATCTCTCCCTTTGCGTCTCCTCTCTCTCTCTCTTCCCTCCCACTTTACTATCTCCCTCACTCTCTTCATCTCTCCCTTGTCACCCTCTCTCTCTTTCTCCATATTTCTCTCTTTATGTATTTCTTCTTCCTCCCCTCTCTCCCCCCCACAACTCCATCTCTCCATCTCTCTCCTTTTCTCTCCCACTTCCCTCTCTCCCCCATTGTCATTAGTCTCTCTCTCTCTTTGCCCTCCAACTCTATCACTATCTCCCTCCTTATCTCCTTATCTTTATCTCCCCTTCTCTCCCACTCCATCTCAATGTTTCCATTCCTATCTTTCCCTTCTCTCCCTTTCTCTATCCTATCCTTCTCTCTCTATTCCCTCCTCTCAACTCCCACTCACTCTCTCTTCATCTCTCACCTATCACTCCCTCTCCCTCTCTCTCCGTTTAGCTTTCTATATTTTTGTTTTTCCCTCTCTCTCTCTCCCTGTCTAACTCCATCTCTCTCACCCTACCTCTCTCCTTCTCTCTCAAGTCCTCTCTCTCTTCCTCTCTCCCTTTCTCTCCCCTCTCCCTCCCCCATATTTTTTTCTCTACCCTCCAACACTATCTCTATCTCCCTCCCTCTCTCTTGCTCTCTCTCCCCCACTCTCCCCCCTCCATCCCTATGTCTCCCTCTTTCTTTCCTCTCTTCTCTGTCTTCCCTCCTATCCTCTCTCTCTCTCTATCCATCTCTCCCTTGTCACTCCCTCTCTCTCTACCTCTATCTCTCCATGTCTTTTTTCTTTCCTCCCTCTCTCCCCTCTTCCCCCCCCTTCTGTCCTCTCCCTCCCATCCTCTCACTTCATTCCTCTCTCTCTCTCTCTTACACCTCCCTCTCATCACCACCACTCTCTCTCTATCCAACCTCTAGCTTTGTCATTATCTCCTTCCTTCCCTCCTCTCTCCTTGTTCTCTCACCGCCCTCCATCCATATGATGGAGAATTTTAACTCTATGTAATGATTGATATATGTAATGTCAAAAATATTTCACATTTTAATTTTTTATTGTGAAATGAGTTATGTTTTTGGAATTTGGTATTGATAATCTATGGTATTGGCCCTTGGTATTGTAGCAAAACGTATTTACAAGTTAATAATATCCATGGTAAAGTGGGGTGGATATCTATGGTTAAGAAACTTACTTGTTATATTGTAAGTGTATTGTTAGTATTAAGTTTTTGTAGGCATTATGACATAGGTTTGGCACTATGACACAAGTGTTGTCCTTGATGGCAACTCACTTAGATGACAGATCATAGTTTAGAGTCTCAAAATAAAGAAAAATGAGGTATACGCAGGTTCCCGTTGACCAAGCCGCGTATACACGCAGATTCACAGAGCAAAAGGTCTGTATGCGTATACACACACTTTCATGCATAGAAAAGTGCGTACAGTTTGGAAAACTTGGTTTTTGGTCCTTGGTATTTGGACCTATGGTTCTGGACCATGATATCTCGTCTGAAGTGTTAAACCCAGGTATTTGGACCCAGGTATTGGTTCTAAGTGGTTTTGGACCATGGTATTGAGTAAGGCCTAATACTATAAAAGGAGAAGGAGATCATTAGGCAAAGGCACTCAAGGATTAAATATTTTATGAAGAGCAAGATTTAGAATACTAGTCAGTTATGGTGCATAGCTGGATCTGAATCAAGGAGGAACCTGGGCACTATGACAAGGAGAAGTTCTATTGATGGGTCAAGATCTTAAGGTTTGAAGAGAAGTATCTCTGTGTGATTTTGATCTGTTGTATTTAGCACATGACTTGATCTATAAATCTGATGATGCAGGTATAACTGATGTCTCAATAATTGAAAGGGGTAAATTATCTTTTATAGATCTGTACGGAGGTTCAGCACAACAAAGGCGCGTATACACGTAGGTTCGGTAATTCAAAACATCGTATACACAGGTTTGCCTTAATATAACAGTGTATACATACAGGTTCTACATATTGAAGTAGCGTACATCTCATAAAATCTATTTTAGCTACTTTTGTTTATTGTTGCAGTGTTTTGGGTTCAGGATTGGTTTTTGGTTACTATTACTCTATTCTCGTTACAGCATTCAGAGAAGTGATTGTTTGATTCGGTTTTTTAGTTGGTGAAAAGGAGATTGGTTTATGCAGATATATTTGATGTTTGATTGATGTTATTAATGGATCCAGTCTGAAAAATTATGAAACGTGGTCCCTGGAAGAAAATAGAAGGTTGTAACCTTATATAGGTCAGCACCTATGTACTAGTACATCAGCTATTACAAGAGCTAAGGGGGTTGTAGCTCCCTTCTAGGAGAAGTTGGAGAACAAGAGAAGGTTGTAGCCTTCTGCAGGTAGAAGCCTGCGTACTGGTATAAGACTGCACCAGTACAGAAATATTGTAAAAAGAAGTTTCTTATTAAAAGAAGATAGAGACGAATTGCAGCAGGTGGTTTTCACCCACATTGGGGTTCCACCTTATATCTTGTGCTCATGTGTGTGATTGCTTGTAATATTTACTGCACTTCATTACTATTTCATGGTTCTGATACACAGATTAAGATCAGCTAACTAAATTAGATGTCTGCAAGATATACATGGTTTTCTCTAAACACAGTTGCGTATATACGCAGGTTTAATTAACAGAAGTAGCGTATATCAATTTGTTTATGGAAATGAAAAATTATTCAATTGATAATACTGATTCACCCCCCTCTCAGTATTATTTTCAACAATTGGTATCAGAGCAGGTCCTTTAGAAGAAGCTTGATCACTTGAAGGAAGATCTATCATCATGACCAACTACGAAAAAGAAGCATCCATCAGGCCACCAATCTTTGATGGGAGTAACTTCATCTATTGGAAGGTAAGATCCACAACCTATCTTCAATCTCTTGGAGCAGAAGTTTGGGATATCGTGGAGGGAGGATACACATTTCCAGCAGCAACTCCTATAGATACGGCAGATAAAAAGCAGTATGAAACAAATGCAAAGGCTATCAATACTCTATTGGGGAATCTATCACAATCAGAATTCGTCAAGGTTGTGTAGCTCAAAACCACCAAAGAAATGTGGGACAAGATAATTCTAAGCTATAAAGGAGACGATCAGGTAAAACGTGCAAAACTATAATCTCTCATAATTCAATATGAAACTCTCAAAATGCATAATGATGAAAGTGTAGCTAATTATTTCCTACATATAGATGATATTGTTAATCGCATGAGAAATTTGGGTGAAGAGATAAAAGAAGTTACTTTAGTTGAAAAGGTTCTAAGATCCTTGTATTCTAAGTTTGAATCAAAAGTTTCTGTCATAGAAGAAAAGCAGAATCTTCAGAATATTACTATGTCACAGCTGCACGGAATCCTAACTGCTTTTGAAATGAGAAAAGGAGGTCCATCAGACATGAGAGAAGCCGCATTCAAAGCTTTAGGAAAAGGAGAATACAATGAGTGAGGGCATACATCAAAAGGAGAAGAAGAATCAAACTTTGTCAAGAACCTTCAACGGGGTTTTGGAAGATTAAGAGGAAAGCTACCTTTCAAATGCTTTGCTTGTGGAAGAGTCGGTCACTATGCAGCCAAATGTCCTCATAAAGATAAGCTTGATAAAAGTAAGGAACCAGTTAAATGGAACAAAAAACATAACGTAAGTAAGAAGAGTTATTATACACATGAAGACAGTGATGGAATTTCAAAAAGTGATGAAGATGAACATGGTAATGATAATAGACTTTTGATGGCTTTTGAATATGATGATTTCTTGGATGCTAGAGATGCATATGATCTCTATGAAGAAATTTCTAAACTTAAAATCTGTTTAGAAGAAAAGAATATGATCATAGATACTCTGACATTCCAACTTGCTGAAAGGGAAAAACACAATGAAAAGTTAGAATGTGAAATTGTGGGACTTAGAAAAGATATTGAGAAAACAAAAGCTCTTAATCTTAGGTTTGCTAAAGGATCTGAAACTTTAGATGAGATTATCAAAGTGCAGCATTCTCCTCTAAACAAGACAGGTCTTAGATATACTGAAGAAGAATCTCAAGCACATAAGCTATCCACCTCCAAAAGTTATCTTGATGTAGCAAGGAGAAGTGAACAAGTTGACAATCATCAGCCAAGGCATAAAACAAATCACCAGGTAAATCAGGGTCAATCTACTTCAAGGATGAACAGAAGCTACAACCAACCGTAGGTAAATAACTCTCAATTTGCGTCAAGAATGAATGTAAATGGAAACTACAATCACCTAGTCGGTAGATTTGATAATCGTAGGAATTTCTTTAATGGCCAATGTTTCTCATGTCATAACTTTGGACACAAAGTTTCTCAATGTGTTGCCTAAAAGACCATCATGACTAGAGAAGTACGAAATCAAAGGAGTGTGACTGGGATCATGAAGAGGACCTACAATAACTTTTTTGCTCTTGAAAATGAAGTAGAATGCTCTATTTGTAACAACTTTGGTCATGAAGATTCTGAATGCAGGAGTCAGTTTCGGCAAGCATCTCAGAAGGAGCAAGCTTCATTGGGTCCCAAAACATGGAGAAAGAAAGAATCGCAACCAAAAATATGTGGTATAGCCTTATATGCGGAAGGACAGGAAAATCAGTGGTACATCGACAGTGGATGCTCGAAACATATGACAGGTGATAAAGAAAAACTTCAGTCATATTGTGCCTTAGAAAAGGAAAGGAAGGTCTCATTTGGAAATGACACCCCTGCACTCATAAAAGGTAAAGGCTCTCTTCTTTTGAAAGAAAAAGTCAAAGCTGGAAATGTTATGTATGTTGATGGATTAAAGCATAATCTATTGAGTATTAGTCAAATGTGTGATCAAGGAAATGAGGTAGTATTTCGATCAAATGGATGTATTTTTCGTGAGCTTGATACAGGAGAAATAGTGATCAAAGGCATCAGAACTCCAAATAATTTATACATACTCAAGGGAGGACAACGACAATGCTATCTAAGCAAAAATGATGAACACTGGCTATGGCACAGGAGATTGGGGCATCTAAGCTTCCCTCAGATAAGGAAAGCATGCAAATATTAGGTTGTTCGTGATCTTCCTGACATCAGAATTCTAGACAATACAATATGAAAATCATGTCAGTTTGGTAACCAAACTAGAACATATTTCCCTGAGAAAGAAGGATCAACTAGTAAGCCACTTGAACTTGTCCATACTGATTTATGTGGTCCATCAAGGAAAAAGTCACCTCATGGAGAAGAATACTTTATATTGTTCATTGAAGACTTTTCCAGGATGTGTTGGATAGGACTTCTAAAGCATAAAGACGAAGCTTTCGAAAAGTTCAAAGCTTTCAAAGCCTTCGTTGAAAATGAATCAGATCACGAAATCAAATGCCTAAGGTCTGATCAAGGAGGGGAATTTACCTCGGATGAATTTTTCGACTTTTGTGAAGAACATGGAATAAGAAGGGAATTCTCTACTGCAAGGACTCCTCAGCAAAATGGAGTGGTGGAAAGGATGAACAGAACGGTTCAACAAATGGCTCGTGCTATGCTTGATGAGTTTGGAACTCCTGCAACCTTCTGGGGTGAAGCTGCATTTGCTACCATTACTATTCTCAACAAAACAAACGTCCGGGTAAACAGCACTCAAACTCCTCATGAACTTTGGTATGGTAAGACTCCTACTGTAAAATACTTCAAAGTCTTTGGAAGCAAATGTTACATCAAAAGGACTGATGAAAAGCTTGGCAAGTTTGAACCTAGAGCAGATGAAGGCATTCTCCTTGGTTACTCTTCCCAAAGTAAAGGATATAAGTGTTACAATAAAAGACTTGGAAAAATTGTTGAAAGTATTGATGTGGTGGTTGATGAAGTAGGAAACAATCCAAAGCAGGTAAAATCCGAAGATTTTGAAGATAATGAGGACTATCCTTCAAATCAGACTAATGATGAAGAAGAAACCTATGAGGCACTAGAAGAATAGATAAGGGTAGAAGAAAAGACTCCATCCAGGTATGTCCAGAAGAATCATCCAGAGACTCAAATTTTGAGGTAGAAAGAGGCAGGTGTACAAACAAGAAGAACTATTATAGAAGCTTCAAGCTATCTAGCATTGCTCTCCTCCGTCGAACCATGAAGTGTATGTGAAGCATGCAAAGATGAATGCTAGGTCAAGGCCATGAATGAAGAACTTGAGTATATTGAAAAGAATAACACTTGGGAATTGGTTCCTAGACCTAATGATAAGAATGTCATAGGGACCAAATCGATATTCAAAAATACGCTGAATGAAAATGGAGATGTTATTAGAAACAAGGCCAGACTTTTTTGTAAAGGTTATGCTCAACAAGAAGGTATAGACTTTGAAGAAAATTTTGCATTGGTTGTTAGACTTGAAGCCATAAGAATGTTCCTTGCTCTTTCTAGCTTTCAAAAGTTCAAAGTATATCAAATGGATGTGAAATCTGCGTTTCTAAATGGAGACTTAGAAGAAGAACTGTATACTGAGCAACCAGATGGATTCATCCTTGGAAATGATCCAAAACTTGTATGTAGACTCAGAAAGGCTCTCTATGGCCTTAAACAGGCTCCAAGGGCCTGGTATTATCATCTAGAAAAATACCTCCATCAACAAGGTTTTTCAAAAGGATCAGCAGATAGCAATCTATATATAAAAATTGACAATGATAAATTGCTAATACTTGTTCTGTATGTTGATGATATCATCTTTGGTAGTAATGAAGAAGCCATGAGTAAAAACGTTTCTTTGGTAATGCAGAAATAATTTGAAATGTCCTTACTTGGTGAGCTCACATATTTTCTTAGTTTACAAGTCCAATAAAACAAAGATGGTATCTTTCTATCACAAACCAAGTACCTCAAGTAGATCTTGAAGAAATATGGCATGGAAGATTCGAAAATAGTATGTATCCCTATGGTAATAGGATGCAACCTCAATGCAAATGATGAAGCAGCAGCAGTACATCAACCAACCTATAGATCGATGATTGGTAGTCTGCTCTATCTGACAGGTACCTGACCAAACATCATGCATGCAGTGGGAATAGTTGGAAGATTCCAGGCAAATCCAAAAGAAGCACACCTTCAGGCAGTTAAAAGGATTTTCAAATATCTTCAAGGAACACAAAACTATGGCTTATGGTATCCTAGAGATACAAATCTCACACTTCATGCATATACAGATGCAGATTGGGCAAGAAGCTTGGATGACAGAAAAAGCTCTAATGGTGGTGTATTCTTTATGGGTTCCAGATTAGTATCTTGGTTCAGCAAGAAACAAAGTTCAATTGCATTATCTACAGCTGAAGCAGAATATGTGGCTACTGCATCTTGCTGCACACAACTCCTTTGGATGATGCAAACATTGCAAGACATTCAAATCACTTGTACTCCACCAATTTCCATTTTATGTGATAATACAAGTCCAATCAGTATTTCAAAGGATCCAGTCACGCATTCAAAGACCAAGCACATACCTATCAAATATCATTTTCTCTGGAAACAAGTGCTTGAACAAAAGGTCAAATTAGAGTATGTTCCCTCCAAGGAACAGGTTGCTGATATATTCACCAAACCACTGCCCAGGGAGACATTTGAATGCCTTAGACGGAAGATGGGAGTAGTTGATGCATCATATTACTATTAACGCTTATCTATTTAAGAGAAAAGTGGTTGTACGTGATTTTCATGAAGCTAATCCGCATACATACGCCTATTTCAGTAGATACAGTCGCGTATATGTTGGTTTGAAGAAAAACAGTGGGCCAGACTCAGGATGAAAAGATTCTGATATGGGTTTGACAGAGACCATCTGGCACAGGTTCAGGGGGAGCATATACTTCTAATAATGCATTGTTGGCATTATCTTAGAAGACCTTTGTACAATTTCACAGTTGTTTTTTTATTCAGGTGGAACAGGTGCAGAAGGAGATCATGGTTGCTGGTCTGGATGATGATTGACAAATGCTGTTGATGATAGTTATTGATGACTATCATAGTCTTGTTTTAGATATTTTGTCTCTATGTCATGTATATCTTTTATCATCAAGGTCATGTAATGGCCTATTTTGGTTTCCCCACTATGCATGGGATGAATGATGTAATGTTCTTGTGTTTGGTATATCCCCACATGGTTGGGTGGATGAGTCACTCTTGGTATATCCCTAGTTGGTTGGGAGATGGATGTATGTATGAATATTTGGTGATAGGAAGGTCATTTATGATGTATAGAGTCATGTTCTTCTTGTAGAACATCTTTTTGCAGACCTTGCTTACAGTGAGGGGGAGCATGAACAACACTCTTTAGCAAATCAGAGAATTCATCATGTACTCAGGGGGAGCATAACCCTTTGCCCTTGATGACAAAGGGGGAGAGTGACTTGGGGTTGCCATCAAGTCCAAAGGGAGAGATTGTTGGCATTATGACACAGGTTTGGCACTATGACACAGGTGTTGTCCTTGATGGCAACTCACTTAGATGACAGATCACAGTTCAAGATCTCAGAATAAAGAAAAAGGAGGCATACGCAGGTCCCGTTGACCAAGCCGCATATACATGCAGATTCACAGGCCAAAGGGCGCGTATCTGTATACATGCACTTTCATGCACAGAAAAGCGTGTACATTTTGGAAAACTTGGTTTTTGGTCCTTGGTATTTGGACCTATGGTTTTGGACCATGGTATCTTGTTCGAAGTGTTGAACCCAAGTATTGGTTCTAAGTGGTTTTAGACCATGGTATTGAGTAAGGCCTAATACTATAAAAGGGGAAGGAGATCATTAGGCAAAGGCACTCAAGGATTGAATATCTTATGAAGAGCAAGATCTAGAATACTGGTCATTGGGTTATGGTGCATAGCTGGATCTGAATCAAGGAGGGACCTGAGCGCTAGGAGAAGAAGAAGTTCCATTGATGGGTCAAGATCTTAAGGCTTGAAGAGAAGCATCTTTGTGTGATTTTTATCTATTGTATTTGGCGCGTGACTTGATCTATAAATCTGATGATCTGGGTATAACTGATGTTTGAATAATTTAAAAGGGTAAATTATCTTTTATAGATCTGTATGCAGGTTCAGCACAGCAAAGGCGCGTATACACGCAGGTTCGGTAATTCAAAACAGCATATACACAAGTTTGCCTTAATATAATAGCATATGCATGCAGGTTCTACATATTGAAGTAGTGTACGTCTCATAAAATCTGTTTTAGCTACTTCTGTTTATTGTTGCAGTGTTCTGGGTTCAGGATTGGTTTCTGGTTACTATTATTGTATTCTGGTTATAGCATTCAGAGAAGTGATTGTTTGATTCAGTTTTTTGGTTGGTGCAGAGGAGATTGGTTGATGCAGATATATTTGATGTTTGATTGATGTTATTAATGGATCTAGTCTAAAAATTTATGAAACGTGGTCCCTAGAAGAAAAGAGAAGGTTGTAGCCTTCTGTAGGTTAGCACCTATGTACTAGTACATTAGCTAGTACAAGAGCGAAGGGGCTTGTAGCTCCCTTAGAGGAGAAGCCGGAGAATGAAAAAAGGTGGTAGCCTTCTACAGGTAGAAGCCTGCGTACTAGTATAAGATAGCACCAATACAGAAATATTGTAAAAAGAAGTTTCTTATTAAAAACGATAGAGACGAATTGCAGCAGGTGGTTTTCACCCACATTGGGTTTCCACCTTATATCTTGTGTTCATGTGTGTGATTTCCTATACTGTTTACTACACTTGATTATTGTTTCATGGTTCTGATACACAGATTAATATCAGCTAACTAAATTAGAAGTCTGCAAGATATACGCGGTTTTCTCTAAACACAGTTGTGTATATACGCAGGTTTAGTTAACATAAGTAGCGTATATCAATTTGTTTATGGAAATGAAAAATTGTTAAATTGATAGTACTGATGCACCCCCCGTCTTAGTATTATTTCCAACCGTTTTTATGTGCTTATTAATTAAATTTAAATATGGTTATCGAATCATTATTAGTCCCAACCAAGGCATAATAAAACATTATTATTATAGCATTGACCAATGTAAATTATAATGTTAAAATTTGAAATATAAATAATTATTTTTCAACATTATTAAAAAAAAAGTAATTTTCAAACTTTTGATTGGACCATAAATTGAAGGTCTTATTGTAGCCTTTGCAAAATATAATACCATGTGAATAATTGTCTTACATATTTTATACCACAATTAATGTATATAATGCCATGTGAATAATTGTCTTACATATTTTATACCACAATTAATGTATATAATGCCATGTGAATAATTGTCTTACATATTTTATACCACAATTAATGTATATGGTCTCATGATTTTAGATATTTATGTAGTGATTTTTTATTCCTAAGCTTTGCAAGAAAGCGAGCCAAAATAAAATACTTGAAAATGACTTATACTCAAGTAAATAACATATCTACCATCATTTACTTCCCACTATATCTTGAATTTATATTTTATTTATACATAATAATTATATCATTTTTTAATTAGGGATGGAATTTTCATTCAATTAAATTTGTTAAATGTTAAATGTCAAACATGTATGCTTGTGATCTACCCTATATTGGGATGTAGAGCCTCTTGGCCCAAAAAATTACTAAATAAATATTACAAATACTATATAAAGAATATAAAAATTATTTTTTTAATAAATTTACTTAAATCTCTCTCTCTCTCTCTCTCTCTCTCTCTCTCTCTCTCTCTCTCTCTCTCTCTCTATATATATATATATATATATAGATATATATGATTTATCCATATATGAAAATTTATTTTTAAGCATTTTAATAAATGAATTTATGATAAATGTAGAAAAATAAAAGTACCTTTAAAAATAATAATTAAAATTAGATTACAAAATGTTCTGCAAAGTAATAACATGCCATAGTTAAAATATAAATGTACATTAACTAGTATAGATACATTAACTCTGAATTTTTATCAAGCCTCAAGAGGGATCAAATATCTCAAGGTGCAAACCTCTTTTTTGAGTGGAATTCTAGAGGAAATGTTTGCACCTAAAGAGATTTTATTCCACTTGATTAATTTGGATTTAAGAGCAATTTAGGTCATATGTATACACACACACACACACACACATTGAGAATGGAACTTCTTAAAATCTTAATCATTTTTCTTCGATTACAATTAAAATTTAGAGGAGCATAAATGGTGCACAGATTCACTCAAAAAAAAATTGTATATTTCTCACACAAAACCAAAATACAAGCCACATAAATAGTGCCCATGAGATCCAACGGATTCGAAATAAGGAGAATATTGTTCAAAAAATCTCTAAACAAATTCCAACAACCAACCAAACTAATCTATCAATTTACTAATGTAAGCATTATTTCCAAGGCCCCCCTTTAATGCTTACGTTACATCATTACAAAGAGTATTACAAGAATCATAAATTACATATTGCCAAATCTATCTGTGTGGTCTTCATTAGCACTCACATCCACTCTAAAATCTCGCAAACGCTGCCCTTGCTTCACCATCTCATTTTCGATCTATCACTTGAACTCCATTAAAACACAAACTCTTCCTATCGTCTTTGACGAAATTTGTTTAATTGACACTTGTCGAACTCTCGAAAGACAATCTCGATATTGAATTGTATCCAACAATAAATTATGTAACTGACCTTTCTACACACATGTGTCTCATAACATAACTTGTAATTGATGCTCTTGAAGCCTCAAGCACAACAAGACCCATCATTGTATGACAAACTCACACAATTAAATTAATAATTTGTTTTCTTGACACCAAAGAACCTTGAGAACCACTATTTTAATTATATTCCTATGTACATGAATTGGTTTTGCACCTCACAATTTAAAATACATCACTCAAAAAGCTACAAACAAATCTAGGCTAATGATCTCCTCAGGTGCACAATCTAGATGCAAAAATACGTAAAGATCGAGAAGGCCACATTTTGTACACCTATACATTGAATAAAGAAACAACAAGGTCACAACCTTCAAATTTGTTTCATGGAATACATAAACATAAGAGATAAAAGTATTTCCAACATAGAAATAATCTAATATCCTTTCAAATGACCTCTCACTACCATATTTGTCTAAGGCAGCGCTACACCAAACGTCGAGTCCCCTCACTCAGCGCTATTCTGATAAGCAGTGTTTAATGACCATTGAAGTGATCACACTAGCTCGCTGCCAAGTAGAATATCAAAAATTCTTATTGAAATTGGCCGATTGACATTTGTAATATTAACCTGTGTAGTGGCCTTATCATACATTTAATTTTTGTTTAATCTTTTACATGAATGATCTTTCATCAATCCACCATTTAGTCAATTAAAGATCAATATCACATGGTATAAAAGTTGATCTTATATAATTGTTGGGTTGTGTTATATTCTTTCCACATAGTTAATAGGGGGTTTGAAGGGGACCCATAACCCCACTTTATGGGGTCCGAGGTAGCACCTCTGAAAATTTTGGTTTTGGACCCTATGTTAGGTTAGGTGGACCCACCTATGGTTTTGTGCATGATTTTCGCACATGTTTTTTAGACGCGATGGTTTTCTATCCATGGTATTGGACGTGATGGTTTTCGGTCCATGGTATTGGATGCTTTGGCATGTATAAAATATGTATTGTACATTGAAAGGAAAATAATGAAAAATCAAGCTGGTAGTCCCAGTTTTGGGATCCAGGGGAAAATATCTGTGTATATGTGTTTTATGTGTTCTACTCTCGCATTATTTATTTTCTGTGTTTTAGAATTCATATGCAGGTAATTTCTGTACGAGGTTAAAACCTACATTTGGTATCAGAGCTATTTTGGCTTGAAGGGGATGCCTTTGTTGCTGAGGGGTTTCGCTCGGCCCTGTGGTAGACCCTGTTCAGTGGGAGATCTGCGAGATCGATTCTGGTGGTGAAAGGAGGTGGCGAGCAGTGGAAAGATAGAGATTAAGAAATTTAATGGTCAGATTTTTGAGTTGTGGAAACTCAAGATGGACAATCTGTTGGTGGATAATGACCAGTGGATCGTGGTAGATCAGGGTACTAAACCAACGAGAGTGTCTGATGAAGAATGGAAGAAGTTGGATCAGAAGGCAAAGAGCACAATACGATTGTGTGTCTCAGATTTAGTATTGTTGAATGTATCAGGGGAAGCTACAACAAAGGCTTTGTGGGACAAGTTAGGAACTTTGTACGATCTAAGTCTCTAGTGAATAAAATGTTCCTACGAAAAAAGCTATATAACCTGAGGATGAAATATGGAGACTCGGTGACAGAGCATCTGAATTCATTTAATATTGTGGTAAGTCAGTTAGCATCTATTGATATTAAAATTTTAGATGAAGATAAGTGCATCAGTTTGTTGTGTTCTCTGCCAGATTTGTGGGATAGTCTTGTTATTGCAATAGGTAGCAATGCAACTGCCATGGAGTTTGATGAAATAGTCTCAGCCTTGCTGATGAAGGAGATGAGACATAAAAATATGGAGAGCCAAAATGGTGATGCCTTGTTTGTACGAGGACGGTCCCAGAACAGAAACAAAAATAAGTCATTGAGTGGGAGATCTAAATCTCCAGGAAAACATGTAAAGGTGGTGTGCTAGAAATGTGGAAAGGAAGGCCACTTCAAAAGGGACTATAAATCTAATGCTCCTGACAAATGAAAGGGATCTGATGAGGCTCCTTCTACAGAGGTGAAAACCACCTCAGATGATGTGTACTTGGCTTCTTCAAGTACACATGTAGATCATGAGGCATGGTTGATTGACTTAGGTGCATCCTTTCACTTCACTCCCCATAGAGAGTGGTTCTATGAGTATGAGAAATATGATGGTGGTGATGTCTTCTTGGGGGATGATAGGAAGGCTAGAATCGTTGGTCATGAAAAAGTAAAGTTGAAGCTACAAGGTGGAAGGGGTAGAACACTTCCAGGTGTTCTGCATATTCTTGCGTTAGCTAGAAATCTTATTTCTCTTAGTAAGTTGGATGATGCAGGTGTGAAAATAGTGTTCGAGAAGGATACCTACAAGATGGTTTGGGGAGCACTAGTATTGATGCGGGGAGTTTGGATTGGAACTCTGTACAAGCTGCAAGGTAGCACTATTGTTGATGGGTGCAACAGTTCCGTGGTTCCTGAAAGCAGAGCAGAAAATCTAGTGGTCTCTGGAGAAAAGACCATGCTATGTAATCAAAGGCTTGGACATATTGGAGAGAAGGGCCTTCGAATACTTCATGGTAAAGGTATGGTAGAAGGTATGAGTAATGGCTCTCTGGATTTTGATTTCTGTGAAAATTGTGTATACGGGAAGCAAAATCGAGTGAGTCTCCCCTTTGGTGGTAAGAGGGCGAAACATATATTAGAGCTTGTGCACAATGATATGTTTGGACCTATGAAGGTTCCATCACTGGGTAAGTCTGTGTACTATGCATAATTTATAGATGACTTCTCAAGGAATACATGGATATATTTCCTTTAGAAGAAATCTGAAGTTTCTGAAGTTTTTGATAGGTTTAGAGAATTTAAGGCTCTAGTGGAAAACTAGACAGAAAAGAAGATAAAGGTGCTAAGGATAGATAATGGTGGAGAGTTTTGTAGTAAGGAATTTGAAGAATTTTGGAAGAAGTGTGGTATAGCATGACAGAAGACTAATCCATATACTCCTTAGAAAAATGGAGTTGCAGAAAGAATGGACAAGACGTTGATGGAAAGGGCAAGAAGTATGCTCAGTGCTGCCGGGTTAGGACAAGAATTCTGGGTAGAGGTGGTGGATACTTCATGTTACCTGGTCAACAGGTCACCTTCATTAGCGTTGGAGGATAAGACTCCACAAGAGGTATGGACTAGTAAGAAACCCTCTCTTTCACATCTGAGGGTATTTGGATGCGATGCATATGTACATGTTCCAAAGGAGAAAATAAAAATGTTGGATAGTAAATCTGAAAAGTGCATATTTATTGGGTATAAGGATGGTTTAAAGGGTTATAAGCTTTGGAACCCAGTAACAAGGAAGGTTATGTACAGCCGAGATGTGGTGTTCAGAGAGGTGAAAGATATTATTAAACATGAAGTCCAGCCAAAGGAACCTGAGAATATAGAATTTGAGCTAAAGGAGGAAGAATCAGACTCTACAGTGGAGGAGGAATCAAAAGATGAAGAGCCACAAACTCTGGCTATGAGAAGATCAGTTCAAGAAACAAGGATGCCAGAAAGGTATAGTCCATCTGTGTTATGAAACCAGCTCAAGAAAAGATAGAAAAGATAGATCAACGCCTTAGAATCCAGCCTCTTCGAGGGGGCAACCTCCTTTACATTACATAAATGAACAATTCTTGGATGATACAAATGAAAAGACCTCCTTTCTATATATAGGAGTTTAAGGGGTCATAACATAATCAGAGCCGACATAACAATAATAATGTAAGGGCACAATAATAACAATAGTGGGCTTCTATGGGGTACAATAGTAACAATATGGGCACTACATGGGTACATCAATATAATAAGTGGGTTATACTAATAACAATAAGGGGTTACACTAATAGTATAGGGGCCTAACATCCCCCTCTCCTTCAAAAAGCGTTGTCCTCAACGCTTGAGTAGTTCTTGATGCTTCTGTATAAAAAAGATTTCCTCCCATGTGGAATATTCAGCGGGTAAGTTCTTCCACTTGATGAGATACTCTGAAATTGATCGATTTCGTAGTTGTCGGGTTCTTCTTTCTATGACTGCTCCAGGTTCCAATATGATTTTTCCTTCCTCTTCAATTTCTGGCAATATTGTTTGAATTGGGATCTTTTGCAAGTTTTGAATAAGTGGCCATACTTCTTCGTCCTTCTTCCATTCATCCCTTGCTTCGTTTATCCAATCTGGTTGGATAATATAAATAGCACAAAACAATGCTTCCACATTTTCATCCTTGAAGAGTCTTCCTATTCGGTAAGGTCGCCATTTTTTAAGTGCATGTAGTATTGCCAACATTTCCTTCTCATAAATAGCTTGCTTGAGATGTAGCAGTAAAAATACCCAATCACCTACATCAAAACATTTTTCACTACGATGTTGATCCACCTGTTGTTTCATTTGATTTTGCACCAAAGTGGCGTTATCCTTTAAAAGTTGGAGAACTTGTTGTTGATGCTTAATGTGATCTTTCACTGCTTGAACCTTTTTCTTCTTGATATGTCCTTCTATCTCTAGAGTTTTAGGAGTGATAATTTCTTCCAATCCTTTACAAGATATGGTCGGATTCATTTCTTGATGCTCGATGCGATCTTTCACTTCTTGAACATTTTTCTTCTTGATACGTCCTTCTATCTTGATAGTTTGAGGAGTGGTAATTTCGAACAATGAATTACAAGATATGGTTGGATTCATTTCTTCTTTCTCGATGTGATCTTTCACTTCTTGCTCCTTTTTCTTCTTGATATGTCCTTCTATCTTGAGAGTTTGAGGAGTGGTAATTCTTGCCAATGCTTTACAAGATATGGTCTAATTCATTTCTTCTTTCTCTGGGGTGGGGTCCTGGTGTATATCTTCTTCTTTTGATGTTTTTGATCCTTTTCTTCCTCCTCTTCATATTCTATGTAAAATAATTTCTTCTCACCACACTTATGACCTTTAGTGCATTTGCTATCACAATTGTAACAAATCCCTTTTTCCCTTTTTTCATCCAATTGTTGTGGTGTAACCCTTGTAGGTTGTGGAAGGCTAGGAGAAACAACACTTCCATCTTTACAGTTGTGAGGGGTACGCTTCTTGGTTTCCATAATTTTTCTTTCCACTATGTCACAAAGCCCTTTTACTCTTTCCAATTTTTGTGGTGTTGCTCTAAAGAAGGTGTTGCTCTTTGTATCCTCATAATGTGTTATCATTTCCTCCATGAAAATTGACCACGTAACCAGTTGTTTACGAGAACAAAGCCCTTCGTACCATAAAAATTGATCTGGTTCTAAATATGAATATGCAATACATACCTTTTGTAACAGTTGTACACCATGTAGATCAAAATATTGCTCCATCTGAAGTATCCAATTTACCGGATCCTTGCCATCAAACTTCCTCATCTTGCTTTTTCTTGATTTTAGGATTTCGACATTGAAACGACTGTAACTCTATACTTTCAGATCTTTAAGTACTGAAATTGAGATCGATAGTAGCCCTCTATGTCCTCTTTCCAGTGCCACCAGTCTGATCCAAATTGGATTCACTAAGAAAGAGTTATGCACAATCTCCCAAGATGACCTGATTATAGACCTTTCCAGAAGAGCGAAATTGTATGAAGTGCCACGTGTTACTGTTTCGACCTTTGGATCTGAAAAATATATACAAGAAACTATAGTCCGTCCTCTTTCTACACCTTCTTACAAAATTTCAATCTGATCACCAGAGAGAAAGTTATGACGACTTTCCCCAGGTCACCTGTTTGGAATGTAATTCAGGAGTCTGCAAAAAGACCAACTTCCTCAGATCATATCGCCGTAATATAGCACGAAAAGCTCTGAAATTTGGACCTGAGGTTCAGTGCGATTTCTTCTCAAATGGGTTTTTTTTACAACTTCGGAAACATCGCAAAAAAAAGTTATAGCGAAAATGCCACGATGACCTATTTGGAGCAGTGAAACCCTAGAATCCAAAGCTCTGATACCAAATGTTATGAAACCAGCTCAAGAAAAGGTAGAAAAGATTGATCAACGCCTTAGAATCCAGCCTCTTTGAGGGGGCAACCTCCTTTACATTACATAAATGAACAATTCTTGGATGATACAAATGAAAAGACCTCCTTTCTATAAATAGGAGTTTAAGGGGTCATAACATAATCAGAGCCGACATAACAATAATAATGTAAGGGCACAATAATAACAATAGTGGGCTTCTATGGGGCACAATAGTAACAATATGGGCACTACATGGGTACATAAATATAATAAGTGGGTTATACTAATAACAATAAGGGGTTAAACTAGTAGTATAGGGGCCTAACAATTTGTTTTCTGTTCAAATTTTGCTTTGTCTGTTACTGATGATGATCCCAAAACTGTGAAGGAAGCAGTGGATACAGAGGATGGAAAACTTTGGAAAGAGGCCATGGTTGATGAAATGGCATATTTGCACAAAAATGAGGCTTGGGATCCAGTGGAGTTGCCGACTGGAAGGAAACCCATTGGCAGCAAATGGGTGTTCAAAAAGAAGACAAATGTAGAAGGAAAAGTGGAGAAATATAAAGCTCGATTGGTAGCAAAAGGTTATTCCCAGGTGTCGGGAATTGACTTTTGTGATATTTTTTCTCCTGTTTCCAAGGTAACTTCTATTAGATTACTTTTATCTGTTGCTGCTGCTTTTGATTTTGAGGTAGAATAGATGGATGTGAAGACAACATTTCTTCACGGGGATCTGGAAGAGGAGATCTACATTAAGCAACCTGAAGGTTGTATGGTGAAGGGTGAGAAAGAACTGGTATGTAAGTTAAAGAAGTCTCTATATGGGTTCAAATAGTCACCAAGGATGTGGTATCAAAAATTTGATACATTTATACGGGGACTTGGCTTCACCAAAAGAAAAGCATATCACTGTGTGTATTTTAAATTAATTGGTGACGATGTTATTTATCTAGTCTTGTATGTGGATGATATGCTGTTGGTTGGAAATGACAAAGAAATTATCCAGGATTTGAAGACCCAATTGTCCTCCAAATTCGACATGAAAGATCTTGGCACTGCAAACTATATTTTGGGCATGGAAATAAAAGAGATCGGGCAAAGAGGAAGCTCTGGTTAAACCAGAGGAAGTATGTCGAGACAATATTGCAGAGGTTTAATATGCAAGATAGTAAACCGGTGAAGGTTCTTATTCCTGTAGGTGTGAGGTTATCTGCTGAACAGTGTCCCAAGACACAAGAAGAGGAATAGGACATGTCCCGCGTTCCATATGCAAGTGCAGTCAGTAGCCTGATGTATGCAATGGTCTGTACTAGACCAGACATTGCACATGTAGTGGGAGTATTGAGCAGGTTTATGTCAAAACCAGGGAAGGAGCACTGGACAGCAGTGAAGAGGGTTTTCACGTATTTGCGTGGCACTAGTGATTATGGTTTGTGCTACCAAGGAAGACCAGGATTGGACAGAGTGTTGGATATTCATGGCTTTGTTGATGTAGACTGGGCTGGAGATCTGGATCAGAGAAGATCTACAAGTGGGTATGTGTTTAATTTATTTGGAGGTGTAGTAAGTTGCATGAGTAAGAAACAATCTGTAGTGGCACTGTCAACTACAGAGGCAGAATACATGGCAGCCACTCATGCAAGCAAGGAAGCAGTTTGGTTGCAGAGATTGTGTTCAAGTATGTGGTTAGTACTGTTGGCATTATGATGCATGTGTTGAACCTGATGGCAACCAACTCGTAGAAGATCAACTCACTTATATATATCTAGATGAATCTATGGAAGAGATATCAGATGTGACAAGGAATCAGATGACAATTCTCAGTATGACAAGTCCAAAGGGGGAGATTGTTGGCATTATGAGACAAGTGTTGGCAAATTTATTTGATAAATTATAGTGCAACAAAGTTTCCTTCATGTAGAGAAAAGTTCATGCACTTTTATGCAGAGAAAAGTTTATTCCATGTAGAGAAAAGTTCACGCACTTTTATGCAGAGAAAAGTTTATTCCATGTAGAGAAACGTTCACGCACTTTTATGCAGAGAAAAGTTTATTTCATGTAGAGAAAAGTTCACGCACTTTTATGCAGAGAAGAGTTTATTTCATGTAGAGAAATGTTCGCGCACTTCTATGCAGAGAAAAGTTTATTTCATGTAGATAAAAGTTTACGCACTTTCATGCAGAGAAAAAGTTCCCTTCATGCAAGAGAAAAGTTCACGCACTTTCATGGTTGGTTCATGGTATTAGTCCGATAGTTTTTGATCCTATGGTTTTGGTCCGTGGTATTGCTTCCAAAAGTGTTGATCTCATGCACTTTCATGATTGGTTCATGGTATTAGTCCGACAGTTTTTGATCCTATGGTTTTGGCCCGTGGTATTGCATTCAAAAGTGTTGATCCCAAGTATTGGGTCCGTGGTATTGTGTTATTATGGTTTTGGACCGTGGTATTGTGAAAGGCCTAAGACTATAAAAGAGGAAGGAGATCATTTGGCAAAGCATCATCTGAATTATCTGAATATCTGATAAAGTGCTAGATCTGGAATACTGTGATTGGGTTATGGTGCAGATCTGGATCTGAGCTAAAGAGGGATCTCACCGGTTGATGGAGAACAAGATCTAAGGATAGATCGGGATCAAATGGTTTGAAATGAACTATCTCTATATATTTGATTATGCTTATTCTAGATATGTATATTGAATGATCTGAACTGGGTATAACTTAAGTTTGAAATCGATGCAAGTCATGTTTGAATATTTATAGATCTGTACGTGGGTTGGCTTTGGTGTAAGCGCGTATATATGCAGGTTTGGTTCATTGTAGTAGCATATGCAATTTGAGCTATGATATTTGAAGTCACAGGTGGTTCTGGTTGTTGATGGGTTCTGATGACAGTTTAAAGGTGTCAGTATTCTGCATATCCTGTTTGGTTGATTCTGTTTAGCTTCAGTATTGATGGATGAGAACTAATATTGGATCAGGATCATAATGACTCATATTTATGTGATCTGATGGACTAGATCTGGGTGCTAACACATATATTATCCTTGTATATGTATTGATCTGGTGTTTGGGTGATTCAGAAGATTGATTGATTATGTGCTTCAATGATATTAATGGGACCAGTATGAAAATTGGATGAAACGTGGCCTTTCAGATTATTTTTTGTGCTTCAGGAGTATCCAGTCTGAAAATGCATGAAACATGGTACCTGGTGGAGAGAAGATTGTAGGCCGGCGCCTACGTACTAGTATCTTAGCTAGTACAAGAGCTAAGGGGGTGGTATCTCCCTTCCAGTAGCAGTTGAAAACTTTGGAGCATTGTAGCAGGTAGCAACCTGCGTACTAGTAAATGGATCGGATAGTACAAGAACTATGGGGTTTGTAGCTCCCTTCCAGGAGAGACTGGAGAACGAGAGAGAGTTGTAGTTCTCTGCAGGTAGAATCCTACGTACTGGTATAAGACTGCACCAGTACATAAATATTGTAAAAGGATTTTCTTATTAAGAAGAAGATTGAGATGACTTGCAGCAGGTGGTTTTCTCCCACATTGGGTTTCCACCTTATATCATGGTGTTCATGTGTGTGACTTATGTGTGATGATCTGTTCTATTTACTGCACCTGTTTACGGTTAATATGGTTGATAATGTTCTAATGCACTCATTAAGGATCAACTAACTGAATCATAAGAAGTTGTGGAAGTAGCATAAATGAATCTGAATATGGAAATGAAAAAGTTTTATTGATGTGATAATACTGATTCACCCCCCCTCTCAGTATTTTTTCCAACAATTGGTATTAGAGCAGGTCCTTTGGTAGAAGCTTGATCGCTTGAAGGAGATCCGTGGAACAATGGGAAAGAAGCTTAAGAAGAAAGCTCATAAGAAGAAGAAGAGATCTCAGAAGAACTATGACAGTGGGAGAATCGATTGGGGATTAGGTATAAGAAGCTCTTCAGATTCAGATTCAGATTCGGAATCATTTCAGAATGAAGATGAACTACCAGGTATGAATTTGCTATCCTCTAATGTTCTAGCTATATATCCATTTGGAAAAGATGGAAGTGATAACGAAACAACTGAATGTGCTCTTATGGGTGAGGAAGAAGGATATCAAATAGAAGCAGAATTTAACAGGTTGACAAACAAAATTAGTGAACGAGAAAGACTTCTGAACATAAAGAGTGGTGCCCTCAAAGAAGCTGTTACTAGACAAAAGGCTCAACGAGAGTTATTCAAGGAGAAATATCAAAAGTTGCAGGTTGAAGCAACATCTCTAAGAAATGATGTCAATGAAAAGAACACAACCATCAAGAAAGTCAGAGATAGATCCAGTTACTATGAAAGTCTTGAAGCCACGATCCACTCTCTAAAGGAAGATCTTGAAGAATCAAAGAAGCAGAATAAAGATCTAGTCCAAGATATTGAAAAACAGGGAAACGAAGTTATCAGCTTAAAATCTCAGCTAGAATGTGCCTTCAGAATTCGTCAAATGCAACAGGATCTGAATGAAGAACAAGAAAACGAGATTCTCAAGCTAAAGCATCAGTTGGAAGAAGAAAGGAAAGCTGAAGAAGACATGAAGAAGAAATATCTAGAAAAAGAAGAACAACTTCAAGTTGAGGTAAATATCTTGAAAAGTAAATTAGAAGAAAAGGATAAGCTCTTACGTTTTCAAGATAGTACTAAAGTCTTGGATGATATTCTTAATAGTCAAAGATCTCCTGCTATCAAAACTGGTCTTGGCTTTCATGAATCTATTGAAGGTGAATCTAGTTCACAAGGTGAGGCAAGGAACTCTAAAGAGAAATCTAAAATGATCAACAAGGAGATAAGAGAGATGAAAGGTCAATCTCATCATCAACCAAGGAAAGAAATTCTTCAAAGAAAATCTTTTACTCCTCCTATGAATAATGTTGAATGTTATGTATGTCATAACCTTGGACATGTTGCAGCCAGATGTAGAAGAAGAAGGGTTCAAGATCATCAAACAAACAGATCATCTCAGTCAAGGTACTTTAATGGATATTGCTTTTCTTGCAATATGTTTGGTTACAAAGCTGTTGATTGCTAAAAAAGGAATATGAAACATGTAAGATGTTATGCATGTAACAAGCTTGGACATAGAGCAAAGGAATGCAGGAACAAAGCACGGACATCGCACCAAAAGGAGAAAACATCATCACACTTGAAGATATGGAAGAAAAAGGAAGTTAAGTCAGAAAGTGGCGGCACAACACATTATACAGACATAACAGAGGGAGCCGGAAGTGTAAAAATTCAATCTCCTATGCAAGCTTGATAAAGGGAAGTTGCATATATACGCGAATTTGTTACTGCACAGTCGCGTATATGATTGTTTGAAGAAAGGCAGTAGGGACAGATTCAAGAAAAGGATCAATTTTGCTATAATTGATAATGGTTGCATTTTGCTAATGATGTGTGGATATGATGGTTAGAAGTATTTTGGTTCTAACTTGATATTGCTGATGTCTTGATACTTCTTATTAATATGCATGATCAGATCTGACAGATGGCACAGGTTTAGGGGGAGCATATGCTCTTAATGCATTGTTGGCATTATGGTTAATAGTCCTTGGTGATGATTCTTATATGGCTAAATGATATATCTTGCTATGATTATGAGTTGTCCATGATAAAATCTCATATGATTCTTGGGGTTACATAGTTGATGTTCAGATCATATTTGTGGATTGATTCTTAGATGGTGCATATATGATGCTTACATGGTGATCTTCATAAGGATAAGGAGAAGTACAAAGCTTGAATACACATCTTCATTACTTGATGATGAGTCACTCATATGCTACTGTCGTCATATGCATAAAGATCATATAATACAGTTATGATGTAGGATTCCTATAGTTCTTGGTGCTCATGTGGATGAGGATTGTTGATGTTGATGATATAAACAAGCCTTGACAAATGATATTGAGCTCAAGATACATAGTGTTGGATACATGCATGATTACTCAAAGTTGCATTGTTGGAGACATGATGATGATGAGTTCTACCTATATGATGATAGGTTGATACTTACACATGTTGATTGATGCAGATATTCCCAAGTGATGATACATGGATGATCTTGATGGCTATGGTGTTTTACACATATGATATAATGTGAGTGATTTTATGATGATGAGTTGTTATCTATATGCAGACATACCCTGTCATAGGACATTTACAGGTTGCTGATCTGGAATTGGCTGTACGTGAGTTTCATACGGAGTATCCACGTATATACGCATGTTTCTGTGCATACAGTCGTGTATATGTTGGTATGAATAAAATCAGTGGGCCAGACTCTGGATGAGAAGAGTCTGATATGGGTCTGACAGAGACCATCTGGCACAGGTTCAGGGGGAGCAGATTAACTTCTAATAATGCATTGTTGGCATTACCTTAGAAGCTCTTGGTTCGTGTACACAAGCTGTTTTGGTTAGAACAGGTGCAAAAGGAGAACAGAAGGAGAGCATGGTTGCTGATATGAAAAGTGTCTGACAAATGCTACTGCTATCAATTATTGGTGACTTTCATAAGTCTTGCTCTAGATACTTCATCTCTATGTCAGGTATCTTTTTTTTTGGTGTCAAGGTCATGTAACGGCCTATCTTGGTTTCCCCACTATGCCTAGGATGAAGATGTAATGTTCTTGTTTTATCATGTGTAAACTTTTGATGTATCCCCACTTGGTTGGATGAGTCAATTCTAGTATATCCCCACTTGGTTGGGAAATGGATGTATGTATGAGTCCTTGGTGATAGGAAGGTCATTTATGATAGAGTCATGTTCTTCTTGTAAAACATCTTTTTGCAGACCTTGCTTATAGTCAGGGGGAGCATGAACAGCACACTTCAGCAGAGCAGAGACTTCAGCATGTACTCAAGGGGAGCATGGACAGATTGGTACACCTTGGCATATACAAAGGGGGAGCTCATTCAGAAATTTCAACAGACACTCAGGGGGAGTATGGACAGCAAAGGAAGAGAACATCTTGGTCCACCCTTTGCCCTTAATGTCAAAGGGGGAGAGTGATTTGGTATTGTTGCCATCAAGTCCAAAGGGGGAGATTGTTGGCATTATGATGCATGTGTTGAACTTGATGGCAACCAACTCGTAGAAGATCAACTCACTTATATATATCTAGATGAATCTATGGAAGAGATATCAGATGTGACAAGGAATTAGATGACAATTCTCAGTATGACAAGTCCAAAGGGGGAGATTGATGGCATTATGAGACAAGTGTTGGCAAATTTATTTGATAAATTATAGTGCAACAAAGTTTCCTTCATGTAGAGAAAAGTTCACGCACTTTTATGCAGAGAAAAGTTTATTCCATGCAGAGAAAAGTTCACGCACTTTTATGCAGAGAAAAGTTTATTCCATGTAGAGAAAAGTTTGCGCACTTTTATGCAGAGAAAAGTTTATTCCATGTAGAGAAAAGTTCATGCACTTTTATGCGGAGAAAAGTTTATTTCATGTAGAGAAAAGTTCACGCACTTTTATGCAGAGAAGAGTTTATTTCATGTAGAGAAATGTTCACGCACTTCTATGCAGAGAAAAGTGTATTTCATGTAGAGAAAAGTTTACGCACTTTCATGCAGAGAAAAAGTTCCCTTCACGCAAGAGAAAAGTTCACGCACTTTCATGGTTGGTTCATGGTATTAGTCCGACAGTTTTTGATCCTATGGTTTTAGTCCATGGTATTGCTTCCAAAAGTGTTGATCTCACGCACTTTCATGATTGGTTCATGGTATTAGTCCGACAGTTTTTGATCCTATGGTTTTGGCCCGTGGTATTGCATTCAAAAGTGTTGAGCCCAAGTATTGGTCCGTGGTATTGTGTTATTATGGTTTTGGACCGTGGTATTGTGAAAGGCCTAAGACTATAAAAGAGGAAGGAGATCATTTGGCAAAGCATCATCTGAATTATCTGAATATCTGATAAAGTGCTAGATCTGGAACTCTGTGATTGGGTTATGGTGCAGATCTGGATCTGAGCTAAAGAGGGATCTCATCGGTTGATGGAGAACAAGATCTAAGGATAGATCGGGATCAAATGGTTTGAAATGAACTATCTCTATATATTTGATTATGCTTATTCTAGATCTGTATATTGAATGATCTGAACTGGGTATAACTTAAGTTTGAAATCGATGCAAGTCATGTTTGAATATTTATAGATCTGTACGTGGGTTGGCTTTGGTGTAAGCACGTATATATGCAGGTTTGGTTCATTGTAGTAGCGTATACAATTTGAGCTATGATATTTGAAGTCACAGGTGGATCTGGTTGTTGATGGGTTCTGATGACAGTTTAAAGGTGTCAGTATTCTGCATATCCTGTTTGGTTGATTGTGTTTAGCTTCAATATTGATGGATGAGAACTAGTATTGGATCAGGATCATAATGACTCATATTTATGTGATCTGATGGACTAGATCTGGGTGCTAACACATATATTATCCTTGTATATGTATTGATCTGGTGTTTGGGTGATTCAGAAGATTAATTGATTATGTGCTTCAATGATATTAATGGGACCAGTATGAACATTGGATGAAACGTGGCCTTTCAGATTATGTGTTGTGCTTCAGGAGTATCCAGTCTGAAAATGCATGAAACGTGGTACCTGGAGGAGAGAAGATTGCAGGCCGGCGCCTACGTACTAGTATCTTAGCTAGTACAAGAGCTAAGGGGGTGGTAGCTCCCTTCCAGTAGCAGTTGAAAACTTTGGAGCATTGTAGCAGGTAGCAGCCTGCGTACTAGTAAATGGATCGGCTAGTACAAGAACTATGGGGTTTGTAGCTCCCTTCCAGGAGAGACTGGAGAACGAGAGAGAGTTGTAGTTCTCTACAGGTAGAAGCCTGCGTACTGGTATAAGACTGCACCAGTACATAAATATTGTAAAAGGATTTTCTTATTAAGAAGAAGATTGAGATGACTTGCAGTAGGTGGTTTTCTCCCACATTGGGTTTCCACCTTATATCATGGTGTTCATGTGTGTGACTTATGTGTGATGATCTGTTCTATTTACTGAACCTGTTTACTGTTAATATGGTTGATAATGTTCTAATGCACTCATTAAGGATCAACTAACTGAATCATAAGAAGTTGTGGAAGTAGCATATATGAATCTGAATATGGAAATGAAAAAGTTTTATTGATGTGATAATACTGATTCACCCCCCCTCTTAGTATTATTTCCAACAAGTACAGGAAGCTATAAGGATAGACTGTGACAGCCAAAGTGCAATTTTCTTGGCAAAGAACCCCGCATATCATTCAAAGACAAAGCACATTGATGTTCAGTATCACTTTCTGAGGGATATGATAGAAGACAAAAAGGTGTTGCTGGTAAAGGTGGACACTTTGAAGAATACTGCAGATTCATTGACAAAATTTGTGAGCTTTGAGAAGTTCTCTTGGTGTAGAGAGACAATGGGCATTTCGGGGCTAGGAAAATGACTAAGCTCTCTTGTGGCCCCCTGTGGAAAGAAAACAACAAGTGGGAGAATGTTGGGTTGTGTTATATTCTTTCCACATAGTTAATAGGGGGTTTGAAGGGCACCCATAACCCCACTTTATGGGGTCCGGGGCAGCGCCCCAGAAAATTTTGGTTTTGGACACTATGTTAGGTTGGGGTGACCCACCTATTGTTTTGTGCATTATTTTCGCACATGTTTTTTCGACGCGATGGTTTTTTTTCAATGGTTTTGGACGCAATGGTTTTCGGTCCATGGTATTGGACGCGCTGGTTTTCGGTCCATGGTATTGGATGCTTCGGCATGTATAAATATGTATTGTAACATTGAAAGGAAAATAATGAAAAATCAAGCTGGTAGTCCCGGTTTTGGGATCCAGGGGAAAATCTCTGTGTATATGTGTTTTATGTGTTCTACTCCCACGTTATTTTTTTTTTGTGTTTTGTAATTCGTATGCAGGTAATTTCTGTACAGGGTTAAAACTTACAATAATGCATAGAATCATAAACATACATGAGAAAATAGTTGTAAAATTCTGAACCATGATTTCACTCTCTATGTCTTTGTGTCCCCTTTGACCATCATCATTGTTTGTATCCATGAAACCGAGAATCGCCAAGATCTTGTGGGAATTGACATTGGGAACTTGATATAGATCTGCAATTGAATCTAGATCTTGATCTATGGTGGTGCTCGAACCTAAACAATAAGAGTATATGGGCTTCTTCAAAGCCCCTTGTATAATTCTCTTAGCTCTACTAAGGTTGAGGTCACCTCCTCAACTTGGGTACTGAATGATTCATTGTTGCAACAGATAACCAATCAATGTAGCACTGCACTGATATGCACAAGCATGATATGTTAGCTCCAAATAAAATTCAAACAAGATTCAATCGGTCACCCATGGTCAGAGAGAGGAATAACTTGGACGTTGTTAGGTGCATGCACATAAGTACACATGGAAACAAAATTTTCAATAGAAATCATCTCTCACACACTAACTAAACTTTGTACAGAGAATTAATAACACTCAAGGCTCTCTCATCTTCCTGGTTGTCCCGTTAGGGAATCAAGCCAGAACATGCTCTGATACCAAATTAGAAATTAGATGAGCAAACATGGTGCACAAATTCACTCAAAAAAATTTGTATATTCCTCACAAAAAAAAAAATACAAGCCACATATATAGTTCTCATGAGGTCCAACAGATTCCAAACAAGGAGAATATTGTTAGGAAAATATCTCAACAAATTCCAACAACCAACCAACCTAATCTATCAATTTACTAATGTAATCATTATTTCCAAGTGTTACTTCATACACATACATGTGAGAGAGATATATATTTATGTGATAAGTGTGTAATAAGTGTATATTAGGTTCCCGCTAAAAGGCACGTCTCTTTGTAAATTAAATTTAAAATCAAATTAAATTTACTTTTTTTTTTTCCTTTCTTCTAATTCAAAATTTATTTTTTCTTTCTTTTAACTTGTGTAGCTCAAGAATAGCACCTAAAACTACCCAAAAACCAACACCCCCTCTTAACTATGGGGGTATTCACTTTGAATTCCTCAAGCATCCACATCGCTAAAAATTTCTTACGATTAGAATTGACATGGACTAGTTGTCCATCGCCCTGAATATTTGAAGGATTTTAATAATATTATTCCTTTGACCAAGGCTGATGTCACATGGTTTCTACACACTTCTAGTACCAAGAAGTAATATATCCAACCAATATCCTTCACCCTGAACTCAGACGTCAACTCCCTTGACATTGAAGTAGGGATTAACTACTTCCTCTATGAGGAAAGCATGTCCTCTTGCCATTGTTGATCCATCTATCACGTCAGTCCTTTTGCTGCCTTCAAAAAAAAATCATATAATAACAAAATCAACCAAGACTCATCATATATCCATCAATCCAATTGAACCAAGCCCAACTTGTCTTCTTGTGATCGTACTTGTGTAGTTGAGGAATACCTCCCATACCTACCTAAAAATCAATATTCCCTCTTATCTAGGGAGGTATTCACTTTAACTTCTTCGGATGTATCCATTTCTTGAAAATTTCTCCATCCTAAGAAAAAAATAAAAATTGAATGAACTCATCTAAGTTGATGAATCCATCCACCTCGTGTTCTATTCTAACCATATGTAAATCATCTAACATCAACATCATGCAAAGAATCTAGTTACCCACCAAATAAGTCTCCTTTTCAAATAGATCTAGTCACCTACTAGCCAAATAACCTTTGGTGATATGGACAAGTACCCCATGACCGTAGTAAGACTAGTCCTAGGTCACCAACTATTCAAGTCATCACTTGCAAATATAATGGTGAACCCCTGGTCCAATTACCATCCCCACGTGTCATCTCATGGTGTTGAATGGTAAGCCATCTGCTTGATGTTATAAGGAGCTCACTCAACCCACTAGCCAAGTAACCATTAGCAATATGGTCAAGTAATTGCTGACTGTGGGAGCACTTGATCCAAATTGGATCCTAAAAACTCTCTAAGTTTTCATGACTATTTCAAATTATGCTAAAAGAATAAAGCCTTAGAAAAATCAAGCTATCATAAGGAATCCTCATGACAGTTACAGTTATAGCCAGAGCTGAGCAACGAGGACCCTCGGTCGAGTGCGTTGACTGTTGGCCCATGTTAAAGCGTAATGGCACAAAACTAGCACTAATCATGTATCACAGGGCATCCCCTGAAGGAAAGCCACGAAGCGCCCAGACTCGAAATCACCATGAAATGCGGAAAAGTAACCGTTTCAGTTCCATAGCGCAGGATTCCCCAAACCGGCAGGATATCGGAAGGCTTCGAGGCAGTAAGCAGTTTTGACTGAGTCCCTCCAGATCCCACACACCAAGCGACACGCGTCTGGCAGATGAGAGAGAAAACCGCCTGCAACGGACAGGTAAACCTCATGAAACTTACTTTCCCAATATGCACGACGACTGTAGGATCTGGGGGCCCCAGATCAATGGTGGAGGCGCATCCCGATAAATGACTGGATTTGACAGGTGATAAAGCAAGATTACAGGGGATTTGGAGTTCGACATGGACGATGAGTTGGCAAAGGAATCGTGATTCATGGGCAATCTTGAACCAAATGGAATTAATGGCCATTCAAATATGATTCAGGGAATCTGACACTTAGTTCGATAGGAAACAGGTGGCCACCTCCCTGTGAGGTGTTACCCAGTGATGATGATGCAGAGCAGAGGAATTCAAATGGAGAGAGGTAGGGAAACCAAAAGGCTGGGAAGAGAAAACAAACAGTCAAAAGAAAAGACTGACTTTAAAATCCATGAACTGACAGAAGCAGAAAAAGGGCAGTAACGGAGGAGGTAGCAACAGAAAGGTAGTGATAAGAGTTAGTTAGACAAAGCTAGCTAAGAGAAGAGAGTAGAAGCCAAGCTGACCTGATGGTAGAATCGAGCCCAAGAGAGCCAGAGAGAGTCAGAGAGTCTGTGTACTCCAGAAGGCTTGAGAGGATCAAGAAAACTCCTCGGCATAGGCCTATCATACTACTGTGACCCTTAGAGGTCGAGTTCAGTAAGGAGAGTCTATGTATTCTAATCCTACTAACTTATATCTATTAAGTGAGACTCAAATTGAGTTCACTGTTGTAAAACACTACTTAAAAACATAATATAGAGGCCACCACTGAAGGCTAGACCAGGAGACGTAGCCCAGGAGCATTGGGTGAACTCCTTATTAAACTTTTTGTGTTAACATGTTTGACTATTATGTTTTCTCTAACTGCATCAGTGTCTATGTACTCTAGCAATCTTATTGGTCCATTGCATAAAGTAACATAGGCACATCGAAGCACATGAGTCTGTAATACCTTTAATTCTTTGTCTTGGATAAATTCCAGATCAAGTGGTATCAGAGCTCTAGGTTATTAAGGTTAGACAAGCTTGTGCTGGATTTTGTTGTTGAATGCTTACTAAATCAAAGCTTAAATTAGGAGAAGGAGAGTTGGTTGAAACTAACCTAGAAATTGGAAGAGTCTATTCTAAGAGGAAAATTTCAGAAGAAAGTCCCTTGGAATTAGAACCCCAATTCATGGATAGTTTTATGACCATGAGATCCATGGTGGAGGAAATGTATAGGGAATTTAAGAAAAAAAGAGATAAAGATTCATCGAACTCCAAACAAGATAAGAGAGTAGAAGAACCTCTCCTCCATGACCACTCTAAAGGCAAAGGGAAAGAAGAAAGATTTCTCACCCCTCCTAATAGCCCTGAAAAATAAAAGAAATCATTTTTGATTAAATTAGATGTCAAATTTGATTTTCCAATATATGATGGAGAGTTGAATGTAGAGAAGTTGGATAATTGGATCAGACAGACTAATGTTTATTGTAGAGTGCAGAGCATTGATTCAGACAAGAGTAAGATTCAGCTGGCCAGCCTACACCTTGGGGGCAATGCCATGGTATGGTGGGAAGGCAGGACACAAGCTAACATGAAGAAACATGGTAAGATTCTTTCTGTCTGGAGTGAATTTGTTTCTGCAATTAAAAAGCAATTCTATCCACTAACCTATATGCAGCAAGCCATGATGAGTTGGCAAACTCTTTGCCAATTAAAAGGGAAAAGTGTACAAGGTTACACCCAAGAATTTAGGAAAAGAGCTTTGATTCTAGGAATTTCTTTAGACTCACCTGAAACTCTGTTGAAGTATATAGGTGGTCTACACAGCTACATGAGGCACACTATCCTCATGTTTAATCCCACTAGCATAGATGAGTTATCCATTCAGACTACACATCTAGAAGCTAGAGGTAAGAATGAGAACCCAGAAGTTGGGGGATCATCCAAACCCACTACAAGCAAGAATAAGGAGAAAATAAAACAGAAATGGAAAGAGAGGAAGACAAATACTATACAAAAGAGCAAGTCTTCATGCACTCACTATAAGAAGGATGGGCATGATGATGAACACTGATGGATTTTGCATCCGGAGCTGAGACCCAAGAAAAATGAGGGCGAAAGGAAGAAGACTGTTATAGCTATTTAAAAGGATTTGGGATCAAACTCAGGCGATGAAACAACAATCGCAACCACAGGTATTAAAGGTAAAAATTCTGAAACATCTACTAGTAATTCTGCACAATCTACTGATAATGAAGAAAATGAGAGGAAAAAACATGAGCTTTTTCATATTCGAGTTATTTCCAATCATCAAAAGATTGATAATTTGTTTGATAGTGGCTCACAAGTAAATTTAATTTTTGAAGCAATTGTAAAGAAGTTGGGATTACTAACCACACCTCACAAGAAACCATATCCATTAGGTTGGTTATGTGATAAAGCAAAGCTACAAGTGACTAGACAATGTAAACTTAAGTCTTCTTTTGGGTCAGCATTTATAGATGAGGTTGAGTTAGATATAGTTCCTTTGGATATATGTGGAATTGTTTTAGGAATTCCTTACTTGTATGATAGAAAAGTTATTTTCTATAGAGCTAAGAACAAGTATCTACTCATTAAAGATGGAATCGAATATATTGTAAGAGCTCATAAGCTAAAGAATAATTATACTCTCATAAACTCAGGGTAGATGGAGAGAATTGTGAATTCATGCAAATAATTTTTATTGATGGTTGTAAAGGAAAAGAAACCTAATAAAACCAAGGTATTTGAGGGCTGTGAGGCTAAACAACAAGCCGATTTAAAAAAAATTGTTTCAGGATATGATATATTATTTCAAGAACCTAAAGGTCTGCCACCCAAAAAGGAAATAGTACATGATATTAATTTGCAGCAAGATGATCCATTGCCTAACATCGGAATGTACAGGTTTTTCGCTCTAGAGAATGTAGAAATCAAGAAGCATGTACAAGAGCTGCTTGAGAAAGGGTTTATAAGACCTAGCACATCACCATGTGGGTCTCCAATTGTCTTAGTGAGAAAGAAATATGGCTCATGGAGAATTTGCATTGATTACCAAGCATTGAATAAAATAACGATAAAGAATCGTTATCCTCTTCCTCGCATAGATGATCTATTAGATCAGTTGAAAGAAGTTGTTTATTTTTCCAAGTTAGACTTGCATAGTGGATATCATCAGGTCAAATTTGCAGAGCAAGATGCATGGAATACTACTTTCAAAACAAAGTAGGGATTGTATGAGTGGTTGGTTATGCCTTTTGGCTTAACTAATGCTCCCGCTACTTTCATGAGAGTAATGAATGATGTACTCAGACCTTTTCTTGATGATTTTTTTATTGTATATTTGGATGACATTTTTATTTTTAGCAAAACGTGGGAAGAACATTTAAAGCATGTTAAGCAGGCTCTAGATGTTTTGAAAAGAGAAAACCTTTATGTTAAACTCTCAAAATGTGAATTTGGCAAAACATCTTTGAATTATTTGGGTCATATAGTAGGGGGTGGTGAATTGAAGATAGATCCCTCTAAGGTTGCAGTCATTGTAAACCGCCCTAAGCCCAAATCTGCTACAGAAGTTAGAAGCTTCCTAGGAGCAGCACAATAGTGGAGAAAGTTTATCTCTAACTTTTCCTTAATTGCAGCTCCCTTACATGCTTTAACAAGAATGAACAAGGTGTTTCAGTGGGGAGGCAAACAGCAGAAAACATTCGACACCTTGAAAGAAAAGATTAGTATAGCACTAGTACTAGCACTGCCCAATCTTCAAAGACCATTTGAGATGGAAACTGATGCCAATGACAATGCCATGGGAGCAGTGTTGATGCAGCACGGTAAACCCATATGCTATCATTCTCAGACATTTAATTTTGTAGTAGTTAACTATCCCACATATGATAAAGAATTGTATGCATTAGTACAGAGTGTGAAAAAGTGGAAACATTACTTATTGGGTAAAGAGATAGTTATACACATTGATCATCAAACACTTCAATATTTACACTCCCAAACTAAGTTGCAGCAATCAAGACACTATAGGTGGATGGGTTTTCTACAACAGTTTCATCTTCTCATCAGATATAAAAAGGGCATACACAATAAAGTTGCAGACATGTTGTCTAGACCAATTATAAATGCATCTACTATACTTAAGCATAATTCAGTATTGCATGAGAGCTATATTGAACAATATACTCAGCATATAGATTTTAAAGATGTATATGAAACTTTAAGTCAAGGCAAACAAGTAGGAGAATTGAACTATCATGTTAAGGACCAGTTCTTGTATCATTTTGGGAAGCTATGCATTCCACAAACTGAAAGAGTAATGATAATTCAAGAAGCACACACTTATCTAATATCAAGTCACTTTGGTGTAAGTAAAGCAGTTGCACAACTGCAAAGATTTTGTTATTGGGCAAAAATGAATGAGACAGTTTCTAGGTATGTAAGAGGGTGTACCATGTGTGCTAAAAGCAAGCCCAATAATAGAAAACTAGGCTTGTACACTCCATTACCAGTTCCTTCTCATCCTTGGGAAAGTGTTTCCATGGACTTTGTTGGAGGACTGCCTAAATCTAGGAAAGGTCATGACTATTTATATGTTGTTGTGGATAGCTTCAGCAAAATGTGTATTTTAATACCTTGTAACAAACAAATTACAGCTGAACAAACTACAAAGTTGTTCTTTTAGCATGTATGGGTCCATTTTGGATTACCCACTTCCATTATATCTGATCGAGATACCTGATTTTTTGGGAAATTTTGGTCAAGTCTATGGGAATTGATGGACACCAAACTGAAAAAGAGTATAGCTTTTTATCCACAAACAGATGGCCAAACAGAAGTGGTCAATAGGACAGTGATCCAGTTGCTCAGAGGCTATTGTAGCAAGCATCCCAAGCTTTGGGATGAACACTTATGTTATGTGTAGCATGCTTACAACCGAGCTAAACATTCTTCTACAAAGAGATCTACTTTTGAGACCTGTTTTGGTTTCACACCAAGGTCGCCCTTGGATTTTGTCTTTGGCAAAGACATAGCAGTTGATGGACACAGTGATGTGGACAAAGCAAGCAAGTTCGTTGAACAAATCCAAGAGATTCACTAGGCAGTACAGGAACAACTGGAAAAGAGCCAAGCCAAGTACAAGGCAAGGCATGATAAGCATCGAATGGAGCATAGTTTCCAAGTTGGTGCTCAAGTCTGGCTGTATATCAGCATAGACATAATGCAAGGTGAAGGTAAGAAGCTGAAGCCAATAAGGTACGTACCTTTCAAAATACTTGAGAAAATTGGTGAGAATGCTTTTCGCCTCCATTTACCATCTTACATGCACATCTACTCAATTGTTAATGTAGACAACTTGATACTATTTGAACCTTCATTAATTTAAGACCCCGAAGAGCAGAGTCAATTGCCTTCTATTGATGATCTATTACCTGAATATCTTAATGAGTTGCAGGAAGATACAGTTCTGGACAGGAAGGTGAGAACCACGCGCAGAGGGCATGTTGAGTACCTCAGGATTGGACTCAAAGGTTCAAAGCCAAGCAGTGCGAAATGGGTAGAAATTGAGCAAGCGAGGAATCTATACCCTCACTTGATTGATTATTAAAGAAAACCAACTTTTGGTGGTCCAAAAGCTTCTTCAGTGGGAAGTTCGTGATCTGAATTGGATCCTAAACACTCTCTAAGTTTTCATGACTGTTTCAAATTATGCTAAAAGAATTAAGCCTTAGAGAAATCAAGTTATCAGAAGGAATACTCATGATAGTTGTAGTTATGGCCACAACAGAGCAATGAGGACCCTCGGTCGAGCGGGCAGACCGTTGGCCCATGGTAAAGTGCAATGGCACAAAACTAGCAATATCGAAGGCTAATTTGGGAAATAGAGGTGGATTCTGATACATGATTAGTGCTAAGTGCTAATCGCGTATCGTACGGTGTCCCCCTCAGTGAAGGAAAGCCCCGAAGCACCCAAACCCGAAATCACCATGAAATGCGGAAAAGTAACCGTTTCGGTTCCGTAGCACAGGATTCCCCAAACTGGTAGGATATCGGAAGGCTTCGAGGTGGTAAGCAGTTTTGACTAAGTCTCGCCCAATGCCACACACCAAGCGACATGCGTCCGGCGGATGAGAGAGAAAACCGCCCACATCAGACGGGTAAATGTCATGCAACTTACCCGCCCGATATGCACGACGACCATAGTATCTAGGGGGCCCAGATGAACGACAGAGGTGCATTCCGATAAATGACTGGATTTGACAGGTGATAAAGCAAGATTATAGGGGATTTGGAGTCCCACGTGGACAATGAGTTGGCAAAGGAATCATGATTCGAAGACAATTTTGAAGCAAATGGAATTAACGGCCATTCAAATATGATTCAGGGAATCTAACACTCAGTTCGATAGGAAACAGGTGGCCACCTCCCTGCGAGGCGTTACCTAGTGATGATGATCAAGAGCAGAGGAATTCGAACGAATAGAGGCAGGGAAACCAAAAGGTTAGGAAGCGGAAATGAACTGTCAAAAGAATAGACTGGCTTTAAAAGCCATGAACTAACAGAAGCAGAAAAAGGGTGGTAACGGAGGAGTCAGCAACAGAAAGGCAGTGACAAGAGTTAGTTAGACGAAGCTAGCTAAGAGCAGAGAGTAGAAGCCGAGCTGACCTAAAGGCAGCCTCGAGCCCGACAAAGCCAGAGAGAGTCAGAGAGTCTGTGTACTCCAGAAGGCTTGAGAGGATCAATCAAACTCCTTGGCATAGGCCTGTCATACTACTGTGACCCTTAGAGGTCGAGTTCAGTAAGGAGATTCTGTGTACTCCAGTCCTACTGACTTATATCTATTAAGTGAGACTCGAATTTAGTTCACTGTTGTAAAACACTACTTGAAAACATAATAGAGAGGCCACCACTAAAGGTTGGACCAGGAGACGTAGCACAGGAGCATTAGGTGAACTACTTATTAAACTTGTTGTGTTAACATGTTTGACTGTTATGTTTTCTCTAACTGCCTCAGTGTCTATGTATTCTAGCAATCTTATTGGTCTGTTGCATAAAGTAACATAGGCACATCCAAGCACATGATTTTGTAATACCTTTAATTATTTATCCTGGATAAATTCCAGATCAGCACTTTAAGCCTTGATGCTATTGGGCCAATCTACCTAGCCACATGACATAGCCCGTGGTTAATACCCTTGAACTATTAATAACCTTGACCTAGGGAGAACGACTACCCCTTAATGGTACATCATCAACACTCTCTCTAACCAAGGGAAACATTATCAACCACTCCAATCATGTCTTTGAAGTATATGAACTTCTCCCTTATGTACCATGTTTTGGCACTTTATCTCAATGTTCATTGACATGTCATCACAGTCACCTCCTACACATGGTCAAACAATTATGCGAGAAGCTTTTGAAACTACACTACTTCACAACTTGCCAAACTAGCTCAATATATATAGTCGCTATAGTGTTTAGTATAATAGATGTCTACTACTTATAGAGCTCAAACTGAAGCAACATCGTAATGTGTTCTTCTTGTCTTCGACACTCCTTGCTCAATCGTAATCTATATATCCTAGTAGATTTACTTCATCATTTTAGACATATCTCAATCCATATCCAATTGTACCATGTCGGTACCTCAACACATGGTGTGCCAATGCTCCAACTCAAACATAAATTGGCAGCTTCCTTGATTATATCCATAACTAAAACTTCTTTCTAATCACCCTGAATAGGTGATCCCTTTGACACTAAAATAGATCCTTTTGTGGCAAAACTAGTTGCTCCCTCTGTCCCTATTGTTTCCTAGTCACTGAAGCATATCTACTATCTTACATGGTCCACTCATAGAAGGAATACTATTACTAGACTCCCACGTCTAAGATTCTAGTTTGATAATCTCAATCACATGAGATCCACTTGGATGACTAGTCCTTCCACTTTTTCTAATTTTCTTAACCCTTGCGGGGTCCACCAAATCTGAATAAAAGCCTCTCAATTTCTTCAAATTGATCATTATGGGGGTTTCCATGGACTTTCATTCCATCATTTGAAGAATCTCAATAGTATAATTTCCTTGACCAAGGAAGTAATACATCAATTATAGATTCTCTATCTCGAATTTTGAGGTCATCTTCCTCTGACACTAAAGCAAGGCTTCATGTAGTAATCGTGTCTCCTCCCTCTATCATGGAAGTGAATATTCCTACCATTGTCACTTCCTCTATGTTATATTAAGTCATCCATAATATTACAGGCTCATCAAAACCCAAGGAACCTATTGTGTCTCTAGAAAGTATTCTTCCTCAATTTAAAAATTTGAGACTCCTTATGAACCTAAGAACCATGAGGTGGTCCTATATACACTTATTCCTTAATTACCCCTTTTATGAAAGTGGTATTCACATCCACCTGGTACAATTTCCAAATAAATATGAATAATAATTCTGATAGAAGTGTACCTAACAATTGGAGCAAAAGTATTGTCACAATATTCTCCCTCTTTATGGGAGAACCTACTTGTCATGAATCTCACTTTTTACTTATATATTATTCCATATGTTTCATGTTATATCTTGTATATCAACTCTGATGCCACCATTGACTTCCCCTCAGGTCTCAACACGAATTCTCACACATCGTTATTCATGATGGACTAATATTCCTCAATCATGGAGTTCTTCTAGACTTGTTGGGTGGTTCCCTATTTATAGTTAGATGCTTATAAGTCAATGATGTGACTCATCATTGTTGCATATCCTCAGTACTTCTTAGGATGCTTTCTTTTCCTGAAGGTGCCATGAGGAGATGCATGTCCCTTTGCATCCTTCAATGTGCTTCAAAGGCATGCCAACCTCTTCTTGTATTTTGGAACAATGACCCTCTGTGGGTCCACTAGCTCAATGGGCCCTTGACAATATAAAGGATGTTCCATAGATACAAAAGGACCTAAACGCACATCCTCAGGAGCCTCCTGCTTCTCATCATCATGAAATACCCTTTGTATCTCTAGTAGGTTGCATCCTTCCACTCTACTTATCTATCTTCTCCCTTTAAACTAGAAACTCTTATATTCATTTCACATGGTTCTAGATGTCTTGTTCCATTTCTTCCTCTCAAACACAAAACTATCTAGCTAAGTTTGTGCTCCAACCTAGGATAAACCTCTTTTCATAAACTTTGCTTTGTTCTTTGCAATGCTTACATTTGTTACCCGAATCATTTTTTGGAAACCTTCATGATGTACATGTAAACCTTATTTTGAGGATTGAAGGGAATTTATTAGATCCCTCTTGATCCATGCCTTCTTGCATAAATCATTGATATCCTTCAGCAAACTCATTCTCATCATGAGCTACTAATGCATCTTCCTTCCTTGCATGAAGTGTGCGAGCTAGGGTTTCCTTATTCTTGAATTGTATATTCACACCAAAGACTCATCTGCAACCTAATGAGCTCCTACTAACATTTAACATGGTTGGACAGGTACTAGGGTTTCTCAAACTCTTAGGACTAGGACTAAAATACAAGTCATATTCTCCTAGACTTCTAGAAATTACAAGTACTTCCAAATTTTATCGATACCCTTGCAGTTCCAACAAAATTGTCATGTGCAAATCACATTGTCCCACAAAAAAAGAAAATTGACAATTGATCCATTGTAATATGCCATCATATCATCTCTTAGGTTAATTTCTTATGGAAACTAGTGCATTTATGTCACTATTGAGCATAAAAATATTTTTTAACCATTTAGGCATTGGTGCTATGAGGTTAAATGTATCCTCATTAAATTTTGTATTTTACTCCATTAGAATTAGGCTATAATCCACCCACATAGTGTTTGACTTTGTTAAATTGTTCCTCTATAATTTATGTGATTATTTGCATAAATTTAGGAGAAGTAAAAATTAAATATGTAGTATATTTTTATATTACAACAATTAAACAAATTTACTAGGAATTATTGCCCACCATAAATTATAGAATTCTTTGCATAAATTTAAGTAGGAGTAAAAAGTAAATATGGTTTTACATAAAGATTGTAACAATGCAAAAATTTAACATGTATTACTACATCTTATTTCTTTGATACCATGTTTACAATTTTCTACATCTGGTAATTAATTATAATGATACATGATAATCATTAAATAATCACACAGAAAATTAAGCTTCTTATACACTTCTACCTCTACCTTCAATTACTTCATACACCTGAGAGAGAAATAAGTAGCTCTAATCATTAAATAATTACACACATTAAGCTTCTTAGAAACTTCCACCTCTTCCTTAAATTACTTCATAAAATTGAGAGAGAGAAATATGTAGCTTCTGAGAAACTTCTCATGCATGTGAGAGAGAGAAATATGTGTGTGATAAGTTTGTAACGAGTGTATATTAGGTTTCCCCAAAGAGGCACGTCTCTTTGTAAATTGAATTTAAAATTAAATTTACTTTTTTTAATTTTTCTTTCTTCTAATTTAAAAATTATTTATCTTTATTTTAATTTTTGTAAATAAACACTTTCATGGTCCAAACTCAAATTACAAAGAAGTCTTCATGTCTTTAAATAGGATATATTACATAAGAAAGGCATTGGAAAAATTGTGTGTTGTCAAAACCTAGAGCCCAAACACTGCTAATTTATAAGTGTTACCTTCTTATAAATTTTAAATTTAAATTTTAATGATTAACATCACTAATTTTATTTCTGAATTTTTAAATTTTATTGCGGAGTTGACATTAATAATTGTTGATTTTTATTTTTATTTTTATGTTTATATAACATATCACAACATCTTTTAGTCAAGTCCTGCTAGCATAATCAGTTGAGGATGGGCCTTGTCAACAAGGCCACCTAGAATCAAACCTCACTGAGGCTGTTGAGCTTGTGCTAGGGAGAGGAGACAAGCTAAAATCCAGTGAGTGATCTTAGATGCCCCTCGTTAGTTCTTTCTCAAGCCACATATCAATTCTTGATAAACAAAAATCACTTCAAAAACAAAACAAAAAACATTACAACATCTTTTCAAGTGAATCATAGATAAACATATTACAACAACTTTTCAACCGAAGCCTAGATAAACACAAATCACTTGAAAAAAAAAATTACATCATCTTTTTCAAGAGTGCCTGTTCTTTTCATTTTAAATTTTAAATTTATATTTATCTACCATTACAATATTTCTTCAATAATATGTTAGATAGCAACTACTTCCAACTTAAATTAACATTGACAATAACTCCATCATTAAAATGTTATATTATTCATCGTGTATAAAAGGATGGTACTTTCTTCAATTTGTGACTCGACACCATATTTTTAAAAATTCTATATAAAAAAGATAGTTGTAAAAACAATAATATTCGACACCATATTTTTAAAACTTCTCTATAAAAAAGATATTTGTAAAAAAAATAATATTTTCAGAAAACCATAAACAAGTGCCATTGATATTCACTCTTTGTCATTACCTTTCAAAATTTTATTGCTTGCATTTTTGTACTTTTGATTTTTCAATATCTACTAAGAATTGTAATACAATTATTGATAATCAATTCAAAAACTTATTCCAGTACACCTTATACATTTATGTAATCAAGGATGAACGTTGGGTTTGAAAATGTATAAATTTATTTACACTTTCATTATTGTTTAAAATAATTAATATAATCATTTCTAACTATCCAACTATGAACAAATTTATTAGAGATGAAGTACAGCGTTTGATCTTTTGTATTTTTTTTTGACAAACTTATTTTACTTGATGGTTCAAATGTATTTTACTTTGAATATATACTTTCTAAATAAGGAAAAAAAATACAATGCACAAAAATAATTTAAAATTTTCATATAATTTTAAATAATAATATTATTATTTTTTATTAATTTCTAATAAATAAAATAAATTTGATAAATTAGGACAAAGCAGGACCCCTCGAGGAACGAGGAGCGGGAAATGGAGGTCTGGGCTAGGGTAGCAGGTGATCATGGCTAGCTACATCGTGGACACAGCAGAAGGGTGTAGCTGTTTGTTATAGTATTGCACATGTCCCCATCATCGCACGTGCAGACCTCTTACTTTTTACTATGGGTTGTTTTGGGGTTCTTACTCCATTTTCTTTTACCTGATCACCCGTTCCCGCTCTTCGACATCGTTGTTTGACCTCTGGCCTCTCTTGCCAGTTTCTATCACTTTGCTGCTCCTCCCTCTGGCAGTTACCAAGGCAGCTGGCATCGGTTTTTACCCGGATAGCAATGGACCTAGATATGGTGGATTATTCGGAGGAGGAAATAGTGGAGGACACCATCTGGATGTCCTCGAGACCTGCTAAGTTGGGGACCATTTCATTTGGTGAGGATTTGCACGAGACCATCTCTGGACTCCCTGCGCTCTCTGGACCACCAGACCACCAGCTCGTCTTGCCGGATGACCCTCCTGCCTGGCCGTCGCTCTCAACTCCCCCGTCGTCCCTGGCGACCTTAGGGTTTGCTTCAGGTTGCCTTAACCCTAACCCTCCCTCCCTGGCCCCTGGACAGTTTTCTCTCCCCGGTTTTTCTGTAAACCCTCCCTCCCCCCGTGCCCCTCCGACATCCTCGACTCCTCTGACCCCGTCGTGCACTTCCCCTCCCCCCTCTGGCAGTTTCACTGGTATCCCCCCCTGGCAAAAAGTCTCCCCGCTACTTCACCCCCTCCCCCCGTGAATCCCCCCTTCCAACAGCACTCCTCAGAAGGTCATGGGAACCCTGTAGTTGAGGAGAGGACTGCAAAAAAGACGTGGTGTTTCAGAACAAAGGAGGTGGACAAATTCCTCAGATTGGAGGAAGACATTCGATTGGGAGATACCATGGATCTTGCTGATAGGGTACTAGTCGACTGATGGGGCCAGCCCACGTGGTCCCGCCTCTGGTAGGCTGAGGTGTAAACAATCCGCGGTGAACGTAATAATGTGATGGGTCTGTTGGTTGATTGTGTGGTTTAATTCGGGATCGGTGCCGTATGGATTCGTTTTAATGAGGGTAGTACCTTAACCCTCCGTCCGTTTAACAGCTGTCCGCCTCGGAATTCCGCAAGACTGTATGGGGTTTAGGGTTCTCGACCCTTCGCGCCCTCCTCACTTTTGCTGTTTCAGTTAGTGTTTTTCTTCCTTCGCTCTGCGAGCTCTGTGACCTACGGTCGATGCTTCTGGGTGCGGTTTCCTGTCGTTTGGTTATTCAATCCACTGTTCCGACGCCCGGTTTCCCTCTCAACTCTAGTCGTTGCTATGTGCCCGACACAGCCCTGTTCTTCCGGCGTTTTATGCTTGTTCTGGTAAGGTTGGATGGCGTTGCTTCTCGGCTTGCATGTCAAATATTGTTATGGTTTGAGCTTTCGTCGTTTTAACTCCTTAGAGGGTTCCCGTCTCTGCATATATTATTGGTACTCTGTGTATGATTCGGTTTTTTTTTTCCTCTGTTGACAATGGTTACTCCTGAAACTATCGTGTGCTTCCGGTACCGGTTCGGTTCCTCTTCACAGTCCTCGGTGGTTCGATGGCGGCGTCCTCAGTTGGAAACTCCGCACGCGAACATGGTAAGTTCCGAGTTCTATGCTGGATTCTTTTATAATCTTCTTTTCCTGTTACTAATGTTATGGCTCCTTCGTGAGCAGGAGTCCTCTTGGGTTGGCCGGAGGTTTTGGTTCCGTGAACAGGTAAGCTCTGTCTCTGTCTCGTCTGCTCTCCCTTTTGCAGAGGTTCTCTTTGTCTTTCTTTTACCGAGCTGTAGTGCCGCCTTGACTAATCTTTCCTGCGCATGTTCTTGCAGGTGGGGCTGTTCATGGTTACCGTTGTCACGCTTCCGACAGTTCGCAAACACGGGTAGTTCTTTCCTTTTGGTGTTTGGTAACTGGTCTTAGGGTGTTTCGACTTCAAATGTTGGACTTGTTTGCTGGCTTTAGACTGTTCTTCACATATGTTGGCCCTTCGTTGTTTTCTGGATGTGATTGTAATACTGAATCTCGGTGCGAGTCGGTTCTTGTTCACGGTAGGGTTAGTGACTTGTCTGTGGTCCTAAATTGACTCTCTAATGCAGACAGTATGTAAATAAAACTTGTATCGGGGGTCTATATATATAAATGCTTGACCGACTGTGCGGCGTATTCATATGAATTGTTAATTTTGAAAACGACAAGGCCTGTGTTATGTTTTCACATACTTGTGATTCTGGTTGTATGAATTCTGTTACAGTTTTTCCTCTAGTGCGTTATTCCTCTTCTGAGCACGACACCTGTAGCACACTTACTCAACAGTCTTGCATATTACTCTTATTTGCACGAATACACAGCTTCTGAACACAATATATATATATATATATATATATATATATATATATATATATATATATATATATATATATATATATATATATATATATATATATATATATATATATATATATATATATATATATATGCACAGAACGTTTTTTTCTTATTATCTCTGCTCCGTTTGCTTACACGAAGTCGAACCCCGACAATGGTTCGTTTCACCCTTTTTGTAATTCTGTCTACAAAACAGTTTTCTTTTGGTAACTGTTGTCAGTTATATCGTTAGTCTCAACAGTTGTTCCTTATGCGGTTTTCTACAGTTAATTGATACATTCTGTTTTTCTTTGTATTTCTCAACCGCAATATGGTTGTTTGTAAAGCACAGAAATGCTACCTAATCACTACTGTTCCTAATTAAAATTAAAAACTATAACAGTATTGTTTTTCCTTGTTTTTGGCAATTTAAAGAGTACATTAAAATAGATAATAATAATAAAAAAAAAAAACAAAGACAGTTCTACTGTCCATCCGACGAACCGTGTCCTCTGTCCTTTTCGGAAACCACTGCCCTGTTAACCAGATGCTCCTGCATCAGGCTCCCGGGGTAAAAGAAATTCATGGCTCCGTTCCATGAGTTCCTCCACCGAATAGCCAGCCTTTTGTATCTGCGTCGCGTCGAGCCACGAGCTGTCCTCCATTGGACGGTCTCTCCACTTGATGAGGTAACACAGATATTCCTTCCTGCGTGTCTTCTTGGCTACCTGGGTGCTGAGGATTCCTTCAATTTCATGGGTCCGGGCCGAAGGTAACTGTTTCTTCCAAGAACTGCTTTCTAACTGGGTGTCCCGTTCTGGCTGTACCGCACTATCATCTTCTGCCTGGGCGTGATATGGGAACAGGTCTGCCACGTTGAATATAGGTGATATGCCTATGTCAGGTGGCAGCTGAATCTCATAAGCGTTGGCTGAAAACTTCCGCAGGATCTTGCATGGACCAATTTTCTTGTATTTCAACTTGTTATATGTGCCCTTAGGAAACCGTTCCCGGCGCAGATGCGCAAGGACCTCGTCTCCAACATCAAAATGCACCTCTCGTCGCTTTGTGTCTGCTTGCTGTTTGTATTTCTGTGTGCTGTCCTGCAATCTCAATTTGACTTTTTCATGAAGCTCGCTCATTGCTTCTGCAAAATCTTCCCCATCCGCGCTTCTCCGTTCTAGATTTCCCAAATCTCGCAGTTCATGTATTCCCCGAGGATGCATACCATACAAAATCTGAAATGGGCTAAATCCGGTGCTACGATTGGGCGAATCGTTATAAGCGAATTCTGCCTGGGCAAGAGCTCGATCCCATAATCGTGAATTTTCGCCAGTCAAACTTCGTAATAAATTTCCCAAGCTCTTGTTCACCACTTCCGTTTGTCCATCAGTCTGCGGATGATACGCAGAGCTGAAATTCAATTGCGTGCCCAACGTTTTCCACAGGGTGCGCCAAAAATGTCCTGTGAACTTTACATCCCTGTCTGAAACAATAGTCCTGGGTAAGCCATGTAATCTAACAACTTCTGTGAAAAACAGGTGTGCCACGTACGTGGCGTCACTAGTTTTTCGGCAAGGAATGAAATGAGCCATCTTTGAAAATTTGTCTACCACCACCATCACTGAATCATATCCCCGTTGCGTTCTAGGCAGTCCTAGGACAAAGTCAATGCTGACTGAATCCCACGGCCTGCTTGGAACAGGTAGTGGTGTGTAAAGTCCAGTATTTTGACTGTGTCCTTTCGACAGTTGGCAGACTTTACACCTGGTTACATATCTCTGCACATCCCTGCTCATTTTAGGCCAATAATAAAAATGCCTGAGCTGCTCCAAAGTTTTGTTGATGCCAAAATGTCCCGCTAGTCCACCACTATGTTTTTCTCGTACTAGATTTTCCCTCATCGAACAGTCCGGAATACATAGCTGCCCACCTCGAAACAATAATCCTTCCTGTAAATTATAGTCTAGCCATGGGCTTGTGTTCCTCAATACGGGATTTTGGCAGGCTTCAAAAGCTTCCTTGAAATCCGTGTCCATCTGGTACAAATCCTTCAGATATTCGAATCCCATCACCTGTATGCTACTTTCCTGTAAGAGCAAGGCTCTTCGGCTTAAAGCATCCGCCACTTTGTTGGCTTGCCCACTTATGTGTTTTAGCACAAAAGTAAAACTCTGCAAGTATTCTACCCACTTGGCATGCTTATGGTTTAACTTGTGCTGCTGCATTACATATTGTAATGCCGAATTATCGGAAAACAAGACGAACTCATTGCCCAGTAGGTAGTGTCTCCAATGTTTTAAAGCTTGGACCACTGCATAAAATTCCTTGTCATATGAGGAATACTTCTGCCGACTCTCATTTAGTTTTTCACTAAAAAATGCCACTGGTCTGTCCTCTTGACTGAGCACAGCGCCAATAGCTGTTCCACTTGCATCACATCGAACCTGAAAAGGTTTATTAAAATCGGGCAGCCTCAAGATCGGCCTCTCCGTTATCTTCCGTTTCAAAAGTTGAAAGTTGTTTTCTACTGCCTTGGTCCAACAAAAAGGTTGGCTGGCTTTTTTGATGGTCTCTAACATTGGTGCGCGGATTTCACTGAAATTTTTAATAATTTTTTGATAAAAACTTGCTAGATCGTGAAAACTACGTACCTCAAATAAACTCTTTGGTGACGGCCAACTTATAATTGCTGCAATCTTTTCTGGGTCCATCTTCAATTCATTTTCTGCAACTACAAATCCCAGATAGACCAGCTCCTTCTGCAGGAAAGTGCATTTCTTCAAATTTATTAGCAGCTTGTTCTGCTGCAACTTCTCGAACACCTTTCGAACATGCTGAAGATGCTCTCTTTTCGTTCTGCTGAAAATTAAAATGTCGTCAAGATAAACTATCACGAACTTACCAATAAATTCTTTTAACATCTCATTCATCAACCTCATAAAAGTACTAGGAGCATTACTCAATCCAAATGGCATGACCAGCCATTCATACAGCCCTTCATTGGTCTTGAAAGCTATTTTCCATTCATCTCCTTCCCTAATTCTGATCTGATGATAACCACTCTTCAGATCGATCTTTGTAAAATAAGCTACTCCACTAAGACAATCCATCATGTCGTCCATCCTGGGTAAGGGAAATCTGTATCAAATCATGATTTTGTTAATGGCCCGCGAATCTGTACACATTCGCCATTCTCCACCCTTCTTCGGTGCAAGTACTATTGGTACTGCACAAGGGCTCAAGCTTTCTCTGATCAGTCCCTTATCCAGCAACTCCTGCACTTGTTTGCGAACTTCTTCGTTGTCCTTCGGACTCATCCTGTACGCTGCCTTGTTTGGCAAGCTTCCTCCTAGTATAAAATCAATGTGATGGCTGATACTCCTTTTGGGAGGCAATTTATCAGGTAACTCATCAACCACAATATCTTGGAATTCTTCCAACAGCTCCTGAATTTCTTTAGGCAGTTCTGATTTTTCTGTGTTCAGCAACATCGGCTTCATCCTCCTCACAATTGCATAATTGACCTCATTTTCCTCAACCTGCTTCACAAACTGTTTTCCTCCAATTAATAACGCCTTTGTTCTGCTCGGTTCCACTGCATCCTCCTCTTTGATGGGTACAAGCGTGTGTTTGATCCCATCCTTTGTAAATTTATAGTAATTTTTCTTCCCATCGTGTGTCACTTTCTGATCATACTGCCACGGTCTTCCCAGCAGTATATCGCACACGTCCATTGGCATAATATCATAGACCACCATGTCGTGGTATTTGCCAATGCGAAATTCAACTTCACACTGTTCATCTACTAATAGCTGGTGGCCTTTCTGCAGCCACGACACCCTGTATGGTGTAGGGTGTTTGAGTCGCTTCAGTCCCAGCTTTTCCACCATTTCGGTGGCAACCAAATTGTCTGTACTTCCGCTGTCTATTATCAATTTACAGCACTTTCCATGTGATTTACAAACTGTCCGGAACAGTGCTTTTCGCTGGGTCTGTTCAGCCACCTCCTTGGCTGGTTTCAACAGTACTTTATTTAAAATCAAAGCTTCCCCTATTTCTGCCATGTTTTCTACTTCCCGGGGTTGTGCTTCAGCTTCCTCAGGCTGCGCAACAAGTGTTCCCCTCTGGCCAGTCTGTTCCACCTCCGGGCATTCGAAGGATCTGTGCCCCCACTTATGGCACCTATAGCACTGGACATTAGTCCCTCTTCCGCGGCCATTTCCTCGTCCTCGCTGATATGAACGACCTCCTCTGGTGCTTTCTCCTTTCTCTGCTGCCCCTGAAGCTCTGGAACTGCTACTTTCCTCGTTGTTCGCGGCAGTTCTCCCTCTGCCATAGGACTGTCCTCATCCTCTGCCATTTCCTCTCCCTCTCCTGTTGTTCTGTTTTCTGTTGATTTTCTCTTCAGCCTTTATAGCACTCTGGAAGGCTTCTTCAATATTCCGGGGAGAGAGAATACTGATTTCGTCCAATATTTCCATCCTCAAGCCATTCACATACCTCGCTGTTTTTTCTGGAGTGTCGTCCGTATAACCAGCACGTAAATTTACTCGATAAAACTCTTCTGTGTACTCTTTGACAGTCATACCTTTCTGCCTTAAATTTTGTACTCGCCGATAAAGTTCAACCTGGTAGTCTTTCGGCAGGAATCTGCCCTTCAGTTTTGCCACCATCCTTGGCCATTTTCGTATCGGCAGTTTGTTCATTCGCTTTCTGTCCGCTTGGACGCTATCCCACCATAAGAGGGCGTGCCCTTTTAATTTAGTTGCAGCGAATCTAACTCTTTTATCCTCACTGACTTCCTCATTTTCAAAATACTTATCTAATTCGCTTATCCAGTCCAGCAGGACATCTGCGGACAGACTGCCATCATAGTTGGAAATCTCCGTTTTGGGTTTGCTGCTGGCTAATAAAACTGATCGCAGCAGCCTCAACTCCGGGGCTTCTTCGTCTGACCCGTCTGTAGCAGTTGCTGCTTCCTCCTCACTGTCATCCCCAAGTTCCGGGTCTCTTCGCCTGCCCGCCTCCACTGCTTCCAAACGAGCTGTAAGAACTCTGATCTGTTCTCTCAATCCTTCATCTGCTCCTCTGCGTACACCTCTCCCACGTCCACGTCTTTGCGCTTCCATCTTCCTCAAAACGCTGCTCTGATACCACTTGATGGGGCCAGCCCACGTGGTCCCGCCTCTGGTAAGCTGAGGTGTAAACAATCCGCGGTGAACGTAATAATGTGATGGGTCTGTTGGTTGATTGTGTGGTTTAATTCGGGATCGGTGCCGTATGGATTCGTTTTAATGAGGGTAGTACCTTAACCCTCCGTCCGTTTAACAGCTGTCCGCCTCGGAATTCCGCAAGATTGTATGGGGTTTAGGGTTCTCGACCCTTCGTGCCCTCCTCACTTTTGCTGTTTCAGTTAGTGTTTTTCTTCCTTCGCTCTGCGAGCTCTGTGACCTACGGTCGATGCTTCTGGGTGCGGTTTCCTATTGTTTGGCTATTCAATCCACTGTTCCGACGCCCGGTTGCCCTCTCAACTCCAGTCATTGCTATGTGCCCGACACAGCCCTGTTCTTCCGGCTTTTTATGCTTGTTCTGGTAAGGTTGGATGGCATTGCTTCTCGGCTTGCATGTCAAATATTGTTATGGTTTGAGCTTTCGTTGTTTTAACTCCTTAGAGGGTTTTCGTCTCTGCATATATTGTTGGTACTCTGTGTATGATTCGGTTTTTTTTTTTCCCCTGTTGACAATGGGTTCTCCTGAAACTATCGTGTGCTTCCGGTTACGGTTCGGTTCCTCTTCACATTCCTCGGTGGTTCGATGACGGTGTCCTCAGTTGGAAACTCCGCACGCGAACATGGTAAGTTCCGAGTTCTATGCTGGATTCTTTTATAATCTTCTTTTCCTGTTACTAATGTTATGGCTCCTTCGTGAGCAGGAGTCCTCTTGGGTTGGCCGGAGGTTTTGGTTCCGTGAACAGGTAAGCTCTGTCTCTGTCTCGTCTGCTCTCCCTTTTGCAGAGGTTCTCTTGTCTTTCTTTTACCGAGTTGTAGTGCCGCCTTGACTAATCTTTCCTGCGCATGTTCTTGCAGGTGGGGTTGTTCATGGTTACCGTTGTCACGCTTCCGACAGTTCGCAAACACGGGTAGTTCTTTCCTCTTGGTGTTTGGTAACTGGTCTTAGGGTGTTTCGACTTCAAATGTTGGACTTGTTTGCTGGCTTTAGACTGTTCTTCACATATGTTGGCCCTTCGTTGTTTTCTGGTTGTGATTGTAATATTGAATCTCGGTGCGGGTCGGTTCTTGTTCACGGTAGGGTTAGTGACTTGTCTGTGGTCCTAAATTGACTCTCTAATGCAGACAGTATGTAAATAAAACTTGTATCGGGGGTCTATATATATATATGCTTGACCGACTGTGCGGCGTATTCATATGAATTGTTAATTTGGAAAACGACAAGGCCTGTGTTGTGTTTTCACATACCTGTGATTCTGGTTGTATGAATTCTGTTACAGTTTTTCCTCTAGTGCGTTATTCCTCTTCTGAGCACGACACCTGTAGCACACTTACTCAACAGTCTTGCATATTACTCTTATTTGCACGAATACACAGCTTTTGAACACAATATATATATATGCACAGAACGTTTGTTTTTTTATTATCTCTGCTCTGTTTGCTTACACGAAGTCAAACCCCGACAATGGTTCGTTTCACCCTTTTTGTAATTCTGTCTACAAAACAGTTTTCTTTTGGTAACTGTTGTCAGTTATATCGTTAGTCTCAACAGTTGTTCCTTATGCGGTTTTCTACAGTTAATTGATACATTCTGTTTTTCTTTGTATTTCTCAACCGCAATATGGTTGTTTGTAAAGCACAAAAATGCTACCTAATCACTACTGTTCCTAACTAAAGTTAAAAACTATAACAGTATTGTTTTTCCTTATTTTTGGCAATTTAAAGAGTACATTAAAATAGATGATAATAGTAAAAAAAAAAAAACAAAGACAGTTCTACTGTCCATCCGATGAACCATGTCCTCTGTCCTTTTTGGAAACCACTGCCCTGTTAACCAGATGCTCCTGCATCATCGACAGAATAAGGGGATGCAACTACACGGCGGCCCGTTTGAAATCTTGGGTTTTGGAGGTTTGGGGGAACCACTTGGCGGAGCTTCCTACTGTGCAAACATTTGTAAAGGGATGGTTTACTCTCAGATTCTCCAGGCCTGACCTCACGAATTAGATACTCTCATCGTATTGGCATTTTGAACATGCCCCAGTCCTGCTGAAGAGATGGTCCCCCCTTTTCGACCCGAACACGGAGCAACTTGGAGTCGGGCCGATCTGGGTAAGACTACCTGGCCTCCCCATACATTTCTAGTCAGAGGACATATTTAGACAAATAGGGAATTCCATTAGCACTTATATGGAATCAGACAAGTCATATCTGTCCATGGGAAAGATGGCATTTGCAAGGATATTGGTTCATATGGACACTCGAGGAGGTCTGCAAGAATATTTAACGATCCAATACAGAAGTTGACGCTTCCATAAAGTGGGGAACGTGTACAAAGATTGCCTTCTCGTCAACAAGTGAGTGCAACTACCAGTGGAGAACATGCAAGAGAACCGTCCTACATGGGAAGAACCTCCATCTGCTATCGATAAGGAAGCTTTGTGCCCTCCAAAACTGACTAATGCGGACAAGGATCGTGAGAAAGACCAAAGGAAGAAGCGTGGGAAGCCTCCTCTCCGGCCTCCCTCTCCGCCTCTAACCAGAGCACGGGCGGCCATAGGGGATGCTCACACCACGGGGAGCGAAACACCTCTGCTAACTTCCTATCCAAAGAAGCAGCAATCAGGGATGAAAACTATTGGATGATCTGCGAAGATTTGGACGGGGTCGTATATCAGCATTATCACAGGCCATTTGTTGACCCTGAAGCACTATAACAGCAACACAGAAATGAAACAGTTTTAACTCAGTTTTGATGATAAACATTATATTTTTGTTATATATGTAAATAGTCATCGGTTACTCTTTATCCCTCTGAGAAGAGGATAGGAACTTTTAAGTTGTAAGTGTTTTTTGAATTACATGTACTCCTTGCGAGGAGGAATGCACAGTTTTCTTTCATTTTTGGTTGTATAGATAGTGCAAGATCAAAGTAATGCTTATGCATATACAAAATGTAATTTTCATCTTTATTAATGGAAATTACGACTTTTTCCACAGAAAAAATAAAATAAAATAAAATAAATTTAACTCATTAAAAAAATATAAATTATCCAAAATAAAAATAAATAAATAACTCATTAAAGAAAATAATAAATTAGAATTTTCTTTTTTTTAAAAGAGTAAATTAGATTTACTATTAAATTATATGGCAAACACTTTCATAATAAGATTTCTCATAACATTTGTGAATAAGTATCTTGGTGTAATCTTGTATGCTAGTTGGTAGACGAGTTATAGAAAAAATCATTTCATAATGATCTTCAAGTTGTATATGCAATAAATTTGTAGTGGATATAAATTTATTATTTTAATATATACAAATGTGAAATTTATAAGGGATAAAAGGAAATAAGTGATATTTTTGTAAATAAAGGTAGAGGTAAGAAATTAATTTAAAAAATAATTTTGTGAACTAAATATGTAGATATTAAAGTTATACTTATAGTGTATAATTAATTAAGTTTGTAAATAAATGTGAAAATTAGGAAATAATTTTGAAATAAAGAAAATTAATAATTATATCATAGGTTTGTTTTGAAATGAGTCTTTTAAAATTTTAATTTAATTACAAATAGTTATTATGTTGATGGTTGGGATTTGATATCTACAAAATATCTTGTAATACTTATAATAATATACAAAAATTAAAGATTGATATTTATCTCCAAAATAATTATATCATTTTCTTTATTTAATTGATTTGATTAATTAAAACAAAATGTTATATGAAAATATGTCATTATGGTTTTCTGAATAACCATCATATTAACCCATAGTATTGTAACAAATATTATTTGTATATTAAAAATTACAATAAAATTAAATATCCATAATTAAAATCTTTGTTTTATATATATAGATATATACACATATATATAATTAACAAAAATAATAATAATTCTAAATTAAGTTATAATTTAGTTTGATAGGATAATATTGATTACATTATTTTTTTTAATTTCTTCCTCATGGATATTTAGTTTATAATGCTTACTATTATGATTATGATGGAATTCAATCATAGTTATCCCATTATAACCAATAATATATGGATTGTGTGATGTCAGCGATTTACAAACGATAGTCAGAGTCTATGATGATTATAAGCTTATGCTATTTTCCAATTGAAGATTATTCCTATATAAAATTTAGTACTTTCTATTACTTCATCGACTATGTCAGATATTTCCTGGTCTTTAATTGGGAAATTTACTATTTGCATGCTAGCACTAGGTGAGAATTAAGCATAAGAGGAAGAGATAAAATTGGTTTCTATGTTAACTATTTTGATCATTAAACCATATTTACTTATTAGGTTAGAATGTATAAGAAACAAAAGGGGAAATTTTTTGTTTGCATGCTAACCCTAGGTAAGAATTAAGCATCAATGGAAAAGGTAAAATTAGTTTCCAGGTTGACTATGCTGATCATTAAACCATATTTACCTACTACGTTATACTGTATCAATTATGATTTTGCTTTACAAACGATAGTCAGAGTCTATGATGATTATAAGCTTATGCTATTTTTCAATTGAAGATTATTCCTATATAAAATTTAGTACTTTCTATTACTTCATCGACTATGTCAGATATTTCCTGGTCTTTAATTGGGAAATTTACTATTTGCATGCTAGCACTAGGTGAGAATTAAGCATAAGAGGAAGAGATAAAATTGGTTTCTATGTTAACTATTTTGATCATTAAACCATATTTACTTATTAGGTTAGAATGTATAAGAAACAAAAGGGGAAATTTTTTTTTTGCATGCTAACCCTAGGTAAGAATTAAGCATCAATGGAAAAGGTAAAATTAGTTTCCAGGTTGACTATGCTGATCATTAAACCATATTTACCTACTACGTTATACTGTATCAATTATGATTTTGCAAGTGAATTTAGGTTTTACCTTTGTAAGGGTCCATATAACAACGAAATATGTTCTTCAAAAATATTATTGTCTTTGTTATATAATGTTTGATTATAGGTGATGGAGGTATTATGATTAAGGAAATATGTTTTTTTTAAGAGGGTCGTAAGTAACAAATAAATTACATGAACCAGAATAAACCATCAATAAAGTACATCAACAAGAAAATGAATTTGAGAGTTTTATAAAAATTATAGTATAGGTAAATTATGGTTTTAAAAAAACATATAGAAATGATATAAAATATATAAAAGTGAAAGGGATAAAATATAGTTATAGAAAAATAAATTTATTGTATAGGATAAATAGAAGTACATGTGTGAAATCTATATAAAATAAGATTAAGAGGATATATAAAATTAAATAATTTAGGAATATTAAAAAGTAATATTATTATTTTGATTATTTTTATGTTTTTTTTTAAGAATTACTATAAAGCATGTGTTATACAACTATATTAATCATATTATTTAAGTAAATAATTACTTTATATTAAAAAATTATGAAGATAAGAAGGTAAACATAAATATAATTATTAAAGTAATATATATTTTTTAAATGTAGTAAAATAAATTGAAATGCATTTGTGGAATTTACATGTATAATTAATACCAAAACTCTCTCAATAAAAAACAGTTAGGTTGGTAGATATTATATATGGATGTTTTACTTATAACATGTGAAAAATTCACAAAATATATAATGAAGCAAGATATCATTAGGGTCATGGAAAATGTAGGCTTCATAAAAATTAATAAGTAAATTGTGTAAATTATTTAAAGTGTAATGAACTTTTGTTTTTGACTTTTATTTTATTAATATGGTTTATTATTCTTTTAATGAAATATGATTTATTAAGTACAAGTTTTTTATTTTATTTACCTTAATTTTCACAACATGTCAAGAGCATCTTTTTAAAATAATATTTTAATCAAAAATGATTTATTAATTACAGGTTTTTAATATTTTATTTAGCTTAATTTTCACAACATGTCAAAACATCTTTTTAAAAGAAAAAATTTTGACTTTCATGCAACTACAAATATATTTGTAATTAAAAAGTTGGAAAACAATTTCAGAAACATATTTATAATTAGGATGTTCGCAAGTATTTTTTTATTGCATTTCAAAATAAAATAAAATGTCAAATTCCACTAGATGAAAGAAGCTACCAAACCATTCATTAATGAAAAGGTAATACAATGAATATAAATATAAATATAAATAGTAAAAATTGACAAACACGATGTAAGTTTAAATAAAATATTTGACACAAATACACACAACAAAATAAGAAACACTTATACATTGAATTCTCCATCGAAAGAATGGAGAAAATATTACCTATCATCACACTTTAAACTAAATAAATTGTACAAGTAGCTCATGCACATATTTCCAATGTTAAATAATGGCTTTAAGATTCTAATATTTATTAAATAAATTACAATTCATATGTCTATTTGGCATAACCATTAAATTTAAAGGAAGAAATTAAAATGCTAAGTTAAATTATGTGTAAATATAAATAATAATAGATGAGGTTAAGATATTTTGTCTAATAATTTTAAGTGTTTATTTAAAACAATATAAATAATATATGCTGCATGGAAATTGTGACATAATTGACATTGCATGGAAATTGTGACATAATTGACATTTAGCAACCATAAAATTTCATATTCAAGCTAATCAATAAAATATGCCCAATTATCAAGGAAAAATCATTAGCAAATACCTAAAGCTTCTCACTTTTTTTTTTGACATAAACTAGATATTTTGTCTAATAATTTTAAGTGTTTATTTAAAACAATATAAATAATATATGCTGCATGGAAATTGTGACATAATTGACATTTAGCAACCATAAAATTTCATATTCAAGCTCATCAATAAAATATGCCTAGTTATCAAAGAAAAATCATTAGCAAATACCTAAGGCTTCTCACTTTTTTTTTTTTTTTTACATAAATTAGTTTTATTAGAATATATTCTAAGCAATTTAATAAAAAAAAAGAATATCATTAACTATATGATTACAAAACAAATATGTTCAATTATGTATAATAAAATTGTGAGTTGTAATTACATGTTATATGCACATATTCATGTTTTAAAGCTAAAAGTGTGAGCATTGTGTAATGGGATTCAACAGGCAACTATAAGAAAATAAACTTTATCCTTTTGCATTGTGCAACATTTATCATACATAATGTTGCCATGGAATGAAAGTGCTTTGGCCTCACATGATTGAGAATAGAATACATAATAAGCAAACAATAGTGAATTTCATTTGTTAGCATTTCGACAAGGCCCTTCATCATCATCCCTAGATGAGGGTGCAGAGTGATGTTGTTGAAATTTTTAACAATTTCACACCGATTAACATGAAGGAAGTCGTCAAAGCCAAATCGGAGGATTTTAAATACAATGATGATGTGGTTGTTGAATGAATTCTTGATCTTGGTTATATTCATGCATGGAATACCAAATTCTTCATAATGGTCGAGTTGTATTAGCATAAAGACCTTCATGGAACATGCTCTACTAGAAAATTATTGTGATTGTTAAGAAATTCAACTGAGGTTGGATGCTCTTGAGAAATAAAATTAACTTATGATCACCCCTTTCTCCTACTTAATCCAATAAAATGGAATAGTTAGCTTATATACTTTAATGGTTGTCTGGAAGGACATCCCTACCATGGTTCATTTAGCCAAGGAGACCACTAGGAATTCTTGTATTAATTCTTGGATTTTTGTCACATTTTTTATTGTTAAGACAATTATCCACTACATGTCTTTATGTCATGGTGGGTCCAATTTTATTTAAGGTGGAATTATCTGGTTTTCCTTCCATTCTAGAACCTTGCTTCTATATGGTTTGGTATGGCCTAGTTTCCCTCTAGGTAGGTTAGATTAATATGTGTTTGTAGACTCTTTACACAAACAAGCATTTTGAGCCTATCATTCAATACTCTTAAGCCAATTTCTTTTCTCTTAGGTAGAATAGTTATATATCTTCATTGGTTTTGTTGTAATTATATATATTCTATTTCAAAGTATTATATATATATATATATATATATATATATATATATATATATATATATATAAAGCACTATCATGGCATATTTTGTATATCATTATTTCTCTACTAAAAATGTAATAGTGTTTTCATATTCTAATTATGAATGATGAATAAGTAAATACCCATTTCCACCATCATATATAAGTTATGTGGAATAAATGGATTTTAAAAAATAATTAAAATAAATATAAAATATAAAATAATTATAAGATCCATGATAAAAAATAAAAATATGAAAGATACTATTGATAAAAGTAGTAGTATTTGAGACCATAAAAATAATTATCATTTTTATAATTATAAATTACATTGATCACATATATTAATTAATTAATACAAATTAATCAATAACCGCAATTATATAAATAAAAATAATCTTTTAAATTCATGTAAAAGAAATTAAAAATTATAATATTATAATTTCCTTTTATCTAAAATATAATAATTAAAAATTATAATATTATAATTTCCTTTTATCTAAAATATAATAATTAAAAATTATAATATTATAATTTCCTTTTATCTAAAATACAATACTATAAGTAGCGAAAAAGATGAATCAGTAGTGAAAGTTACTCTAAATACTTCCCTCCTAAAGACGTTGATAAACGTCAGATTCGCACATTATATTTTTTTTTTTCTTCCCTCATTAGGAAATAATTAAGGAATATTAATTAAAAACTTGTCTAGGAATTAAAAACACATATTTTATCCATGAGTATATTTGTGATCTATTCAAAACCAAAAATTCATATAGAAAAATAAACTAAAAAGTAAGGTTTGGTGGCGACTTATAAAACCACGTATGTATGTTTGGTGTAGTTGCTTCTAATGAATTTTGCACATTAATCATTTTCTATATATTTTTTAGTAGAAAAGAAGCATATATTAATATCATTTGTTAAAATACATAGAGCATACATATTAATATTATTTGGTAAAATACATATAGCATACATAAAACTTGTTTAATTCGTGACAGTGAAGATTATATTTTACAAGAGAAGATCATTACAATTTTTCATGTAAAAAACAGAGTTGATCAAATATGTAGACATATATTGAGAAACAGATTTTATCAGATTGCTCCATATAATGTGCAAGAGCAAAAAAACCTGTTGATGAAAGACATCATCTACGAAATGGAAACCACTTTGCAGAGGACACTGTGTTTGCCCAGTGGCCAAGCTAGAACAAAACCATCAACAGGAAAAAAACCATGCACAATAAGATAAAACAATAGTATACAGAATGAACACTAAGTATCATGAGGAAAGAAATCCTCAAAATTGTAGATGCAGTTCCCCATTGGATGACCATATGCCATTTTCCAAGATCTTGTAATAAGCCCTTATTTGATAAACAGTCTAATTGCTTGTTTTGTAACCTGTCTATATGTTGAATTGTGTATCCTTTTTGTAATTGCTAGCAGGTATCAATCCTTCTCATCCATCCTGAAAGAAGAGGATTCTTTATAGACAGCTTTCAAAGAACATGATCAATTATAACTTTGGAATCTCCATGAATGTGTAAATTCAGAATATCTAGAAAATGGCTAAACCATAAAAGACCCCAAAGAGCCATAGCTTCTGCTTTATTATTTGTTCCATTACCTCCATTCCAGTAAAGACTATATTGAATATGGTCATTGATACAAATCAAAAAGCCACAAGCACATGTTCCATTTTGAGCCGCTCCATCAAAAGAATCCACTGGAAATTGTAATAAAGCTTGACGATTTCTACTAGGGACCCTGCAAGACTATTTGGGCTAAGGCAAGAAACCATTATAGTTTGTAATAATTTTGTCAACAATATAAAGAAACTCCTCTCTCCTATTTTTGAACAAAAAGGTGTTCCTCCATTTCCAAATTTCCCACAAACATAGGAGAGGAATGGATCTCCAAGAGGCTTTCTGAGCACTCCACCATTCCAGAGAGTCTTTAATGGAAGAATGCAAGGTAAAACTGAAACCAAAAGATTTAGATAACTGTAAACGCTAACTGTATAAAACATCCCACTTTATCTAAAAATAAATTAGAAACAATCAGTCTCTGCAAAAATCTTACAAAACACCAAAATGTCCCAGAGGTATCACACATTTTGTGCATATGTCCACTCTTACAAAACACCAAAATGTCCCATAGGTATCACACATTTGGTGCATATGTCCTAGAAGTATCGCACATTTGGTGCATATGTCCAAGGAAAGTGGATTAAAAAAAAATGACATGTTTAGATGACACATCACACATAACATGTGTTTATGTTATGGGAGAGAGTAAGAAACAAATCCAATATAGTTAACTTTAATATTAATATTATAGTGTTAATGGTATTCTTATGAAATCTATTATGGAATCTAGTTATGAAATCTATTATGGAATCTAGTTATAGGTGAAACTGAGTTTCAAACATAGTTTTTATTTAATAGTAATAATTTTTTGATTTAACATTATTTAATTTATGGTTTAAAATTACAACATGTGTTTATGTTATGGGAGAGAGTAAGAAAGTAAATTTAATGTAATTAACTTTAATATTAATATTATACTGTCAATGGTATTCTTATGAAATTTATTATGGAATTTAGTTATAGGTGAAACTAAGTTTCAAACATAGTTTTTATGTAATAATAAGTATTTTTTGATTTAACATTATTTAATTTATGCTTTAAAATTACAACACGTGTTTATGTTATGGGAGATAGTAAGAAAGTAAATCCAATGTAGTTGACTTTAATATTAATATTATAGTGTCAATGGTATTCTTATGAAATTAATTATGGAATTTAGTTATAGGTGACACTGAGTTTCAAACATAGTGTTTATTTAATAATAATAATTTTTAGATTTAACATTATTTAATTTAAGTTTTAATATTACGACGTGTTTTGTTATGGGAGAGAGCAAGAAAGTAAATCCAATGTAGGTAACTTTAATATTAATATTATAGTGTCAATGGTATTCTTATGAAATCTATTATGGAATTTAGTTATAGGTGAAACTGAGTTTCAAACATAGTGTTTACTTAATAATAATAATTTTTTTATTTAACATTATTTAATTTATGTTTTAAAATTACAACATATGTTTATGTTATGGGAGAGAGCAAGAAGGTAAATCCAATGTAGTTAACTTTAATATTAATATTATAGTGTCAATGGTATTCTTATGAAACTTATTATGGAATTTAGTTATAGGTGAAACTGAGTTTCAAACATAGTTTTTATTTAATAATAATAATTTTTTATTAACATTATTTAATTTATGTTTTAAAATTACAACATGTGTTTATGTTATGGGAGAGAGTAAGAAACTACATCCAATGTAGTTACCTTTAATATTAATATTATAGTATTAATATTATAGTGTCAATGGTATTCTTATGAAATTTATTATGGAATTTAGTTAGAGGTGAAACTGAGTTTCAAACATAGTTTTTATTTAATAATAATAATTTTTTGATTTAACATTGTTTAATTTATGTTTTAAAATTACAACATGTATTTATGTTATGGGAGAGTTTAAGAAAGTAAATCCAATGTAGTTAAATTTAATATTAATATTATAGTGTCAATGGTATTCTTATGAAATTTATTATGGAATCTAGTTATAGGTGAAACTGAGTTTCAAACATAGTTTTTATTTGATAATAATAATTTTTTTATTTAACATTATTTAATTTATGCTTTAAAATTACAACATGTGTTTATGTTATGGGAGAGAGTAAGAAAGTAAATCCAATGTAGTTAACTTTAATATTAATATTATAGTATCAATGGTATTCTTATGAAATTTATTATGAAATTTAGTTATAGGTGAAACTGAGTTTCAAACCTAGTTTTTATTTAATAATAATAATTTTTTATTTAACATTACTTAATTTATGTTTTAAAATTACAACATGTGTTTATGTTATGGGAGAGAGTAAGAAAGTAAATCCAATGTAGTTAACTTTAATATTAATATTATAATGTCAATGGTATTCTTATGAAATTTATTATGGAATTTAGTTATAGGTGAACCTGAGTTTCAAACATAGTTTTTATTTAATAATAATAATTTTTTTATTTCGCATTATTTAATTTATGTTTAAAATTACAACATGTGTTTATGTTATGGGAGAGAGTAAGAAAGTAAATCCAATGTAGTTAACTTTAATATTAATATTATATTGTCAATGGTATTCTTATGAAATTTATTATGGAATTTAGTTAGAAGTGAAACTGAGTTTCAAACATAGTTTTTATTTAATAATAATAATTTTTTGATTTAATATTATTTAATTTATGTTTTAAAATTACAACATGTGTTTATGTTATGGGTGAGAGTAAGAAAATAAATCCAGTGTAATTAACTTTAATATTAATATTATAGTGTCAATGATATTCTTATGAAATTTATTATGGAATTTAGTTATAGCTAAAACTGAGTTTCAAACATAGTTTTTATTTATTAAGAATATTTTTTTAATTTAACATTGTTTAGTTTATGTTTTAAAATTAATTTTGATATTATAGGATGGTTTAATGTAGGGAATTATGAAAAATGATAACTAGAATGAAATAGTATTTTCTAAATTCGTTAAATTTATTATGGAAATTAGTTATAGGTGAAATTGAGTTTTAAGCATAGTTGTTACTTAATAATAATAATTTTGTGACTTAATACTATTTAATTTATATTTTAAAATTAATCTTCATGTTATAGGATGGTTTCATGTCATGTATGGTTCATGTTACTTAAAGAACTATGACAAATGATAATGCAAATTAAATAATATTTTCTAAATTCGTCTATTTAGACACCACTTTTTATATACATTTTACATAAATATATCTTTATATCCAATTTTTCTCACCCTATTTGAGGAATCATGGAGTAGAAGCCATGAGCAATATTTGAGAAATAGAATCAGGTTTATTCCATTTAACATTGACGAAGTTTATCAATGGAAAATTAAAATTGAAGTGAGGAGAGGTGATCATTATTTTGATCATATTAATGTTGTGATTCAAGAGCTAATTATAATACTCAAATATGGAGGAAGTTGAAAGTTAGTTATGTGCCAAAGAAATTATAAACCAATATTCATGTTTAACTACGTGTGCATAAGAGAATGTAATTATCCATAGGGCACATATTAAGTAAATTATGATGGAATTAGATAAAGAGGAACTATACTTTCAAAGAAATTTGTTTTGTTTAGTGATTTGGTACCAAGGATTTGGAAATGCTAAATTGATAATAATGATCAAATTTACTTCCTAGATAGATGAATGAAAATCATATGGAATACGAATATTTTCAAAAAAGAGTTAAAGGGAATGTGATGATTGAGGATCCTTATATGCAAAACACGGGCTAAAATTCCATGATTTTGCAAAAAATTAAAGGATAGATAATTAGAGTAAGCAATTTTCATTAAAGGCTAGATACCTCTCTTTCCTCCACTGAAAACAAAAAACAACAAATTGAGTTAGGAAGTAATTGTCACATTTGAAACTCTTCAATGCAAGTGAAGTAGACTTAGTTTCTGAATTTCGTAGTTATGTGTTGTAGATTAAATTTCTTCTTTCTAATAAATTTGTAATTAGATTAATGATTTCCATTCTATAGGTAGAATAATTGATTTGATTTGTTTGAAATTCACTAGTACAAAATGGCTAATTAGTTACTAAAAAATGACTAAATTTTTCATCTAAACGACCATGTTCCATTCGGTAACTAGTAGTCTCTAATTTACATTATCATATAACATGACCAAATTTTAGTCAATTTTAGCTTAGTCATTAATTGGTTGCCTCAATTTTATCATCTATTAGTATATTTAGTCATTAATTTGGTCATTAATTTGGTCATTGATTTAATCATTAATTGCCACAAATAATGACTAAATATACAACAAAATATATTACTATATGATCACCCTAGAAAACCAATTAATGACCAAACAAATATGATCAAAATGTTGGTCGTGTTATAATATATTGTAAATTAGATACTAATAGTCATATATATGCAAATTTTAGTCATCATTTGAAATCAATTAATGACAAAAGAAATATGACTAAATTTTGGTCATGCTATAAGATACTATAAATTAGCTACTAATAGTTATATATATGCAAAATTTAGTCGTCATTTGTAATAAAAAATTTATCATTTGTAGTAATCATTTATATATTTTTGGTAGTTTCATATTCATTATATAAATGACTAATTTAGTAGTTTATATTCATTTCATTTACTTTTAGTAATAATCATTATAAATCACTAAGCTAGTTGTATATTCATTTTATTTATGTTCATAATTAATCAATATAAATTACTAATATAGTAGCTTTAGAATGATTTTATGTGTTCATTATTAATCAAAAAAATTAATTAGTATGTTTTTGCGACTAAATTAAAAAAAAAAAAATTGTCATACAATGTACATGTTCATATAATATGAAAACACAAAGTTACATATGCTAATTACAATATTAAATAATATTAATTGCAACTATAAATAATATCAACCAGACAAATTATATTATATGAAAAGTCAAGTATTACAATATGAGTTTCCAACTTAATATTGGTTGGACTACAATTTACACATGAAATATTTTTTCATCCCTTAAAAACATTGTCATTGTATTTCCAAGGCATTGTAGGTGAGTTCACCAACTTTGAAGATTTGATCATCAATCTCTATGTGTGTGTCTCATGTGAGATATTGTATTTAAGGGTATCACGAGACTGTTTCTCTTCTCTTTCTTTATTTATGCATTTATCGCTCTAGTTTTATTGCGTTATCATCATCCATAGCAACAGTACATTTTTAAAGCATGCATTATAATCCATATTACAAAGTACAACAAAAATATGATTGTTTGAAGAGGTGAAAAATGTATACAACTCAATGGGAAAACTCAATTAAAAAAAAAAACATGCAAAACCAAAAATACACTCGTAATTGAATCAAAAAGTAACAAACACTGAGGTTAGGGATACATACAACTATGTAAACTTAAAAATGGTAAATAAAATTTTCATTTTAGCCTTGCAAGCAATACTCTAATTTGGAATACTAAAATGCAATATAAGTACAGGGCCAACTAAAATTAACATGCAATTTAAATACATGGCCAACTAAAAATTTCTTAAATATTAAAAAAAAAAATTAATGTTTGAAATTTTGAAGAATCCCATGGCATTCCTAAACTAGCTCAATTCATAAGAAATTCATGAACAAAAATTAAATTATATGAATTTATAGATTATTTATGCAAATTATATATCTTTAAAAAACTGCAAGAATTTCCAATTAAACCATACCTCATAAAATATTTCATTCCATAAAAGTGCTTTATGCATTATAAAATTACATGGCGTTAAAGGCCAAATGAAACCTATGAACATAATGACTTGGACATGCAACAGATTGTAGTGCACATGAGAAAATCATAGGAGCATGTTTTATGGTTTTCAAGATTTATTCCTGTTTCCCGATTTCAGCTTTAAGGAACTAGATATAAGCCTCTTCTTTACCCCACTTCTATATTTTTATAGGTCTACCACTTGTATTAAATGAAAATTCCTTTTGTATATAAATTCATTTTGATTTATCCACTTTCTCACATCTAGAATGCAATTCTTGGAACTTCTTCTAAAAAGAAAATATTCATTCATGGATATATAAACTTATAAAACCCATTAAACTTGTTGATTGTAATATATATTTTCTTGTAAAAATAAAAATAAAAATATCTCTTCGCTTTGTCCAAGAAAGTGCTATGATATGACTTGTAATAGATCTTACCTGCAAATATATGATAATGCTAATAAACCCAATAACTGCAATTAAACCCAAGAGCCAATACAAGAAAAAAATAGATAAACTTCAGATCTTTATTAATATAAAAACCCTTGAGGTAGGGTAACATCATACAATCACTCCTTAAGGAAGGAGAACACTCCACAAGCCATATTCTTGCCAATACAATAATCCTTAACATCTCTCAATGGGGAGTCTTTAGCCTCTATATAGGCGTCATACATACAATACCATGGGTCTCTCAATACCATATATCTAATACCATGGGGTTATCATCTTATTGCTAACTACTTTTGGTCCCTTACATGATGCGCGTTAACCACTTTATTTAATAACTATGGCCCATCCCATTATTAAATTATTCCCTTGGGTACCTCCCTCTCTAACCCATACTATCCCCCCACATATACTACATTGATGCATAAACTATTTAAAATCAAAGTAAATTCTGTTACTATTAGTTCATCTTTCTTTGTTTGCAGCAATAGTAACTTAGATCTCTCATAAGCCAACACTTTCTGCAACCACTTAACATATCCCAAATTGGAAGAAATAAAACACAAGATGTAAAAATATGTAGTTAATGCATTATGGTGGAAACAATTCTCTAGTGCCAAAACATATAAGTAGCATAGTAATCCCAAGGGGTTGGATCAACTAATTACAACCATTGTTGTTGGGAAATTGGCTAGTGTTGTGCCAACAACCTACAGGTGCCCAGTTCAAACCCCCTATGTCAGGCACAGTAGTCTATGCCAACAGGTTTATGAGGAATGTCATCCACAAATGTAGGAAAACATCCCTTGGGTTCCCCTATGAGGTTTTCCTTGGAAAGTAAAAATAAAAGTAACAACGTTCTCCACCTTTGATGATTAAGAAGAATTAGTCTGTTCTCAAGCGATGCTTCTTTCCATCCAATGCCTAAAAATGCATTACAACTCAACATGTTCATATGGTATAATGACTGTGTATCTTCTAAGGGGAACATAGTTCATCTTCCCTTCACTGCACATATCCTGATTCTTGAATAAGCTTATTTATCATCTTTTAAATTATCTTTACAAAACGTTGATGTCATGGAACAACTACAATACCTGAAATTGTGGATTTCTTGCATTTTTAATCATTTCCATATCTTCTTGCAACTATTACAGTGTATCTTGCAGAAGGAAAAGCTATGAACACACTTTCAGTAAATGCATCGAACCTTACTAAAACCTCTAAATGTGCATTCCAAGGTAGTGCAGCATGGCCCTAGCTCATAAATCTATATTCTGATTCAATAATTTATGTAAATTTGAAACTATAGTATTAACATGAATGGTCAAAAGTTGTAATTAGAGGAGGTAAAATCCAGCATACAATGGTACATTGTACAACAGTATAATAGATAATCTAATATCTAACAAATATGATGAAAGTTAACAATAAATGTAACCAACAAACTTCAAAAAGATGATTGATATGGCCATAAATTATCATTTTAAAACCACAGTCAGTTACAAATGGTTTAAGAGCAGCATAAAAAATAACATCTAAAACAAAGACCCAAAGATATTAGAATTAGAAAGTAATGAATCAATGAAAAATCTATTTTCCCTCATCATATTCTTGAGGATTGAAGAACAGAAACTTACTTGTGGTTGTTAAAGGAAAATAAACCTTAAACATTCTTGCAATGTGCTAGGCTTCATAATCAAAGGTGGACACAAGTCTTATCCTCCTTGAGAAAACTTGACAGGTACTTGCATATCAATAAACATAAATTTAAAAATAAAATAAAAAATCCAAAGAATTAAAATGCACAATACAAATTGATCTTACTAGTTCAACATACATTGTTGGATGTGGTAATATAGTAGTTATGAGATAAAAGAGCACTTACTCTTACCATTGCACAAGGGACTTTGGCTTGCGAGGAATGCTAGCTAATTTGAGGATGAATTTATTCCAACTTTACAATGTGCTAGTCAGAGTATGAGCATTCTCAATAATTTGAAACAAAAAAAATGTGAAGTCCCCAAGACAAATAATTGTAGAAGATGTTGGTAGATCAAGGGAACAAGCTTATTTTGAGGGCGTTGCATAAGGTGATAGAAATTTCAGTGAGGTAGGTGGACATATTTAATTGGAACACTGATGTAATTAAATACAAGGCATGTCGAGATAGGGGAGACAACAACTTGATAGAACTTATGGCATTGAAACTAACCCTTGTGCTTGCAGCTGAAAAAAAGTTAGTAAAATTCATATTTTTGGAGATTTACTTGCAGTGATTAATGGGTTGCGGAAGGGAGTACATATTGTGGGAAATTTTTTGTTGAGGCCCATTCATGAAGAGGTTCAGAATCTCAAAGAAGTCTTTAATTATGCCTATTTTATCACACGTACAAAGAAATGAATGAGTTGGATGAAGGTGTGTCCAAGGCTGAATGTATGTCATGGAGGATAAACATGCAAGGGTCACTTGATCATCAATAGTCTTATACAAGGAATTCATGTCACCCACCCTAGAATCAGGTGAACTAAAAATCATTGATACGCCAATGTTGTATAAGGGGAACTCATATTGCCCTATTTATAGCTAGAGGCCCCATTATAGTCAAGGATTGCATTTTCAAGACTACGGAGATTGCAATTTTCATTCATAGGAAGATTTATCCCATTTTCTTACCAGAATATACATCAAGAAGAGAGGATGAACCTGTACCCATTATTCCATGCCTGCTCATCAAATCCAAAATAATACATTTTTTCTTTAGTGGACAAGCATCTACTTGTGGATGACAATTTATCAGAAGCATGAAAAACCATGTGAATGGGATTATTGTTCACCCATATAACTAAAAACATGAGTAAGTCTATCAATGATTGTGTAGATGGAACTTGGAAGCAACTGGAAAAATCCTTGTTATGCACTTGAAATGCCCCAAACATCTAAAAGCGTTGTGAAGGATTTAGGGAACAAATCGTGATGCTACAATTAACACCAAAAGTCATTAAAATGTTTTTTTCTATTTTACCATATAAACATGACGATCATAACTTCAAATACTAGAGGAAGTAAGCCAAAAAATAAGGGTAGAGCTATATAAAAGGAATATAATATTTGACAAACCTGACATTGTTTTTGTCTAAGAAACAAAGTTTTCAAGTGAAGCAATTGAAAAGGTATATTTGAAAAAACACAAATGATACAAGAAAAGAATAGGAAGAGTATATGGGCATCTGATATGGTGGGATCAATACAAATTTTGTACATGTATATGTAGGGAGATTCTGGTTAAGATAAATCTTCTCCATAAGCATTGGAACTTGTAATTTTATGTAAGCAATGTCTATGGAAGTAATTTAGTTGTTTCAAAACATATCTATTGGAAATTCTTATAATAAGAAATGAAGAACTATTGAAATTGCTCATGGATCATAGGAAGTCATTTTTATTCCATCCTTGGAGGCCATGGATTAAATGGTCTCTGTCAATTTGTAAGGCTATAAATGCCCTAAAGTCTCATGCGCTTGAGTGGAATGTACAAAAGTCATAATTTTCTAGTTAAAAGAAAACCTCATTCATCAGGATTGACAAACAACCTGCATTGTGTCTCGAAGAGAAAAAAGAATGGAACCTTTTTCAAGGAAGCAAAGTAGCCCATTTCCTCTCCTTTTGTCGGACTAGCAGATGGAAGAAGTGTTAGGGGACACATTGATAATTACATAGCACGAAGAGAATGTTGCAGAATTGTGTCAAATTTTAAAACATATGCAATGCTTCTTGAATGTTTATCATTCATAAAATAATTATTATAACAAGCCCTTTATCTGTACATCAGGAGAAGTGGGATGCAAAATGCCTGACAAAAGTAAGCCACATATGCTCTTTTCTCCAAAAAAGGGTTGTCACTGGTTTCCAACTACCTTAGAGAAAACAAAAACAACATAGAATTTTATGCAATGGTTGGACCATGTTATAATACCCCACCCTACAACAACATATCTACCTATGTTCACAACCCATATTGTATGATTACCTGGAGTTCCTACCCAAGCTAGGGAAGTTACAAAAACATCCGTTTTTTGTTGATTAGGCCCGTGTACTCACTACACCAACAAATTAAATATATATATATATATGGAGATAACATAATTCATAAGTCTTATAATTAGCATAATTGATAATAGTTAAGAAATATTTGGCAATCCTACAAAGCACAAAAATTTGACAAAAAACTTAAATAACATCAATTAAACACAACAAGTAAAAACTAAAATACCCAATGATATACACACAAAAGAATGCTTCATTAACTAAGCAGTTTTGTAATGGAAGAAATATATTTAATTCAGCAGCATTCCCTAGATATTCTAATATTTATGGGTTACTTTGTTGTGTACTTTTGCAAAACTAACAAATTACTGTGAAACTACTTAATAATATATGATCAAAAGAGGTATCGCGGAGATGTGCATTCAAATTTCTAGAAAAGAAGGTTGGATGCTGAGATAAATGTTGTCCCGTCTACCCTACAAACAAACTGAAATCCACATGTCCCAATATCAATGTTACAACTGATACAATCATCATGGGGCTGGCATCGATGATTTTCTATCCAATTCTAAATTCTATTATTTCTTCAAAATAACACTTCCATCAATGAAAATTATTAACAGGTTAACAAAATAACGTCTTTCACACCCTAAATATATACAGAAGAAAGCCTGGTACTTAAAATCCTACTTCACTGGTCTTTTCAGTAAACAAACATAAATATATTATAATTGATCCTTCTATGGCCCATAACTTTAGAAGATACACAAAAATGGTCAAGGAAAAAGTTTGAATCTATGACTATGAAGATGTACCTAATATTTTCTATGTTTGTACTTTTAATTTAATTTGTATTTTATAAGAGTTGTTAGGAAGATGATGGAAAATTTTTCAAGTATTCCCCATCTGGGGATATGTAATTGTACAAGGAATGGATCTGTTGGCATTTTGGAAGGGATAAAGGAGATGGGTTGATAGAATTTATGATATGGGTTCCTTGTAAGGAATTAAGAGACGCCGTAAAAGAATCTAAAAAATGCAATTTAATTTTGTAGTATGAAATTACAATTTTTCCAGAGGAAAGATCAACATATATTGCTAAATTTTGTTGGTGTTGTTACCATGAAGTATCGTGCAGGATGGGTTCTTTCAACAAAATATTTTTTGATAGAATGCACCAATCCTTTCAAATAGTTTACATATTCATTATTGACCAGCCTAGATCCATCTTAACACCAGATCTATCAAGGGCCAAGAGGGATCAAATATCACGAGGTGCAAACCTATTTTGTGAGTGCAAAACTTGAGGAAAGGTTTGCACCTCGAGAGATTTGATCCCTCTCAGCACTTGATAGATCCGATGTTAAGATGGATCTAGGCCAGTTTCGGTCATGTGCAATCATACAAAATTTGTTGAACACCTAATTATTTTGATAATTTTAAATATGCTAAATATGTCTAGGATTAATTTGGTCAATTTAATTTAAAATTTTCTTAGTTACCTTAGTTTTTTGAGATGAGAGAGATTTTTAGTAACTTGAATGATGAAAAGCGATGAAATACAAATTTTGAGTGCAAAGTGTCAATGTAACAATTTTGATAGATAGAAAATGTGAATACTATGAATATAGTCAATTAAAAACAATCTTCATTGCAATAAATCTGAAACTATTTTTTTCCATTTTCTCATATCGATCATATGAAAAGAGTAGTTGCAACCATAGACCATTCAAAAATTTAACTCAAGCTACTATAGTAAACAACATACCTTGTCTTTGTTGCTCTCTAATATTAATAATAGTTTTCTCCAAAGCCAATCATTGTGACTTATGGAGTGTTAAACCCCAAATAATTTTTAATGGTAGTTATTTTCTATTACCGCGTTTAAATGCAAAGTAATTAACAATCTTGAATGATGGAAAATGAGAATAATAAAATGTACCCAATTATAAATTCAAGTAAGAAAACCTTTTATTTAGGATGAAAATTCAAGTATTTTATTTATGGTTGAATAATCTTTATGTGCTTACCCTAAGAGAGAGAGTGTATGTTTTTGGGGTGAGAAGCAGAGACAAGGGGAGATAGAGATATAGATGGGGGAAGAGGTAAGAAGAGAGAGGCAAAGACAGGGAGGGAGGAAGAGATATCGATATGAAGAGAGAAATGTTAGAGAGAGAGAGAAGGGGAAGAGAGAAAGAGGGAGGGGAAAGGGAGAGAGGGAGAGAGAGAGAGAGAGAGAGAGAGAGAGTGCATGTTTAGGGGCTGAGATAGAGAGATAGAGAAGGAGAGACAATGGGAGATAAAGATATAGATGGAGGAGGTAGAGATGTGCTTACACTGAAATCAATGCACACTATTAATCTAATTACTTTGAAATTAATGTACATCATATATCTTGTTGCATCAAATCAAAAATCAACATCTACACTAAAATCAATGCATCTAGTGCAAACAATCAAATAGGATTAGAAATCAACATCTAAATTGAAATCAATGCATCTAGTGCAAGCAATCAAATAGGATTATAAATCAATATCTACACTAAAACCAATGCATCTAATGCAAGCAATCAAATATGAGTAGAAATCAACATCTACGCTAAAATCAATGCATCTAGTGTAAGGTATTAAATATGATTAGAAATTGACATCTACACTGAAATCAATGCATCTAGTGCAAGCGATCAAATAGGATTAGAAATCAATATCTACACTGAAACCAATGCATCATGTGCAAGTTATCAAATAAGATTAGAAATCAACATCGACACTGAAATCAATGCATATAGTGTAAGGTATTAAATAGAATTATATATAGACATCTACACTGAAATAAATGCATGTAGTGCATGTGATCAAATAGGATTATAAATCAACAACTACATTGAAATCCACACATCTATTTTAGTGAAAATCTAAAATATTCATGACTTTCTAGATCTAACTTATATTTTTATATATGACTCTTTCTTCTTCCCTCTCTCTCCACCTTCCATTCTGTGTGTATATCCCTCCTACTATCCTTCTCTCTTCTCCCCTTCCCCTCTCCCCCATCTCACTCTATCTGCCTCTCCCTAACTTTCTCTACATTTCTCTTATTTTCTCTCTACCCCTACCATCTATATTTATACCTCTGTTCATCTCTCATTATTTTTCTCTCTATCTCAACCCCTAAACATATTCCATTCTCTCTCTCTCTCTCTCTCTCTCTCCCAATATCTATCTATCCCTCTTCCTTTCCCTCTCTATCTCTTCCCCTTATCTCTCTCTCTCTCTCTCTCTCTCTCTCTCTCTCTCTCACACACACACACACACAAACACACACACACACTTACTCTCCATCTCTCCCTTGCCACTCCCTCTCCACCTTTCTCTCTCTATGTATTTATTCCCCTCCCAAATCTATCTCTCTCTCCCCCTCTCTCTCATCTCTCTTTTTCCTTCCTCTCTCTCGCCTTCTCGCACACCTCCCTCTATCTCTGCCCCCATCATACACACTCTCTCTCTCCATCCTCCAACTCTGTCGCTATCTCCCTCCCTCTCTCCTTCTCTCTCTCCCACTTTCTCCCCCCTCCATATATATGTCTCCATGTCTCTCTCTTCCCCTTCTTTCCCTATCTTTATCCTCTCCTTTTCTCTCTATTCCCTAGTCTCCTCTCTCCCTCATTCCATCTTGATCTTTGCCTTGTCTCTCCCTCTCTTTCCCCCTCCAAATCCACCTTTCTCCCTCCCTCTCTCCCCCTCCTCTCTCTCTTCCTTTCTCTCTCTCACTGTGTCTCTCACCTCTATGTCTCTCTCCCACATTTCCCCTTCCATATCACTCTCTTTCTTAAATATGATCCCATTGTATTGTATTTAAGAAAGTATTTAAATTAATAAAAAAAACATAATTGGCTGTAAAATATTAAACGTATATTTTGGATCAATCATGTTAAAGAAAATGCAATAATAAAAAGATTAAAAGAATCACTCACTATCTTTCCTCTATCCTTGTTAATCACTTTTCTTTCTCACTTCGCTTGGATCCTTGACTAAGATGCATCCTAGTTCTTTATAATATTATTTATATTATAGAAATTTCACATATGTATATATAAAAGTATTCTCATTTTTTAATTTATTCAAACCTCCATTTAATCTCTATGAAAATATTGTTAGTAGTTGCCACGATGGAGGGTTGAGATATACCTCAGAAGTAATTATAACCTTTTTTCTCTTAGATTTAGTTAAAAAATGTTAAAAAATTAAGTTAAAATAATTTTTTTGTTAAATATTTTATTTTGAAATAAGTTATTGTTTTTGGGCATGTGGTATTGATAAGCCATGGTATTGTAACAATTAAAAACCTAGCTCCATAACATAATAATCAAAAGTCTAGATGGCCCATTGTATTGATAAACCATGGTAGTAGCCCATGGTATTATAATTTTCTTCCCTCCTCTCTCTATCTTTCTCTTGTGGGTATTGGCCCATGGTATTGTAAAAAAACCTACTTAGAAGTAAATAATATCAATGGTAAATATTCATGATTAAAAATATTGTCATATCGTAAATATTAAGTGTTACAAATATATTGATTACATAAAATATAATATTACAATATTATATGTTACCCAATATTTATAACCACCCCACCTAATAAATAGTGGCCACGGGTGGGGAGAAATACTAATTAAAATATAATATTATTAAATTTTAACTAATATTTCAGGTCAGACCCCACCCTAAATATTACATTCTACTCAATAGTTCCCATCACTCCTACTAATTTTATTGATGACCTTCCATTATATTGAGTTTACCTTCCTACAACCGAAAACCTGAATGCAACGAAATATAAATTTACCTCATTATTATTATTACAGGAAACCTAAATGCAAAGAAATATAAATTTACCTCATTATTATTATTACACAAATCACACCATGAAAAACCTAAATGCCACAAAATTTACATCGTTATTATTATAGGATATGCCCAATTAAATCCTCCTTCCTTTACCTAATTTTCTTTGTTATTCAATCAATAATCTAGTCGATCTTTTTTTTAATTGTATATATATCGTTTTCAAAATTGAGTTTGTTAATATTAGCCGACGCATTTCTTTACACATATCTTGAGCATATATATATATATATATATATATATATATATATATATATATATATATATATATATATATATATATATATATATATATATATATATATATATATATATATATATATATATATTAGCCGACACATATATTTTTTTAAACATATCCTTCATATCTTTAAATATTTTTTTAGTGTAACATTACGTTACATGACACAACATCTACCTCATATTTTTTTAATATTTTTTAATGTAACATTATGTTATGTCACAACATCTCTCTCATATACTGGTTTAATTGTTTTTTTAATGTACTGTTACGTTACGTGACCACATCTCCTTCATATTTTTTAATATTTTTTTAAATGTAACTTAAGTTACATGACAACATCTCCCTCATATTTTTTTAATATTTTTTAATGTAATGTTACATTACATGACAACATCTCCCTCATATACTGGGTTGTAGAGCCCCTCTTTGTGCAAAAAAACCAAGCTCAGTAAGCTTCCTTTTACAAATAGAGCCTTTGTTCCAAGAAGTTCTTATCAAGTTTCCCTTTTCATGAACCTAAATTTCTTCACTTTTCCACTTATTTCCATGGCATCCCTTGCCATCAATTACTGGAGATGAAAGATTATTTTTTGGATCATGAAGAAATTGATTTGTCTCAAGGCAGTTATCTCATGGTGGATATTCGAAGATGTTTAATTCATTTGAAATATGATAAGTAAAACAATTTGAAATTTGGTATTTATGATATATTTGTGAGTTTATCATGTTTACATGTGTTGACATCCATTGCCTTCATGATGAGAAAATATTATTTACATGATCTATTTTTGTCTTCATGTCTAGAGGTACCAAGCTACTAGCTTCCTGCATTGTACATTTGTTACAAGTTAAATGTTGAGATAATTTTTCTCATTCTTTGAAATATTTGTTTAATCATTATGCACCAATAGCTTTGGTTGTAAGACCAAGGATGGATTGCTAGTGTAATACATTACATTGCTGAAAGCATTATTTTGATATTTGAAGATACATATTTGATTTGAGCACATAATTAACGGAAATCCCCATGACAAGAGTGTCTTACACATCTCTTTCCTATTAGATTCATGTAATCTATGTGCCTTGCAAGATAAACATGCAATACTTGTGACTCACTTTTTGATAGCTACTCAGACTTAAGCAACCCCAATAATATTTTGATATAAAATATTTATTGTTGAACACACCATTTACAAAATACTACTCAATTCCATCATTTTAAACATAATACTTTAAAATATATCTTCTAACCTCTTCAGTATTTGCTCTTGTATCTGAATGTGCATATAGTTTCATTGAACCAAATTGTTTGACAATATATCCCATAGGCCTTTGTTGGAGTGAAGTGAGCACATATTTCCTATAGTTTTGCTGGACCTGATTATTTGGAAACAAAATGATCATCCTTGAATGGAGTGTAGCAAGCAGGTACTTCTTGGAGTTCTATTGAACCAGACTGTTTCGCAACATATCCTTCATCCTTTATTAGAGTGAATTGAACATGTATACCTTTGAGTTTCACTGAACCTGATTGTTTGGAAGCAGAATGCACAAACCTTCAATGGATTGAAGAAGCAAATTTCTTGGAGTTATACTAAACAAGATTGTTTAACACTAGAATCCTTGTATTTATTAGAGAAAATATTTTATTTAACAACTGAGCCCTCAGCCTTTGTTCAAATGAAGTGAGCATGTATTTCTTGGAGTTTAGTTGAACGAAGTTAGTTGGTAGAATAATGTATGACCTTCATTAGAATGTAGCAAGCACATATTTTTTGGAGTTCTATTGAAGAAGATTGTTTGACAACATAATCCTTATTTTTATTTGTCAACAAATTCTTTCCAATCCCTTCCAGTCTTATTCCCTCATCTCTCACTCTTTGAATGAGAAGAGATTATTTGTAGTTTTGTCCTTTACTATTCCCTTGGTTTTCATTATTTGCATGAGAATTGTATACATCTTGTTCCAGTGAAGATTCAATTAGTCCATATCTATGATTTTCCATTAATTCTAAATAATTTTTTGAAATTCATTTATTTTGTTTATTACCTGACATAATTTCAAACATACACCCCCTCAATTCATGCAATCTATGTGCCCTGCAAGATAAACATGCAATACTTGTGGTGATAGCTACTTAGATTTAAGCAACCCCAATGATTTATTAGTGAATGCACCATTTACAAAATACTACAAGCCCGAGCGAAATCCCTCAACAACAAAGTCATCCCCTCGAAGCTAAAACAACTTCGATACCAAATGTAGGTTTTAACCTCGTACAGAAATTACCTACATATGAATTCTAAAACATAGAAAATAAACAATGCGACAGCATAACACATAAAACACATATACACAGAGATTTTCCCCTGGATCCGAAAACCGGAACTACCAGCTTGATTTTTCATTATGTTCCTTTCAATGTTACAATACATATTTATACATGCTGGAGCATCCAATACCATGGACCGAAAACCATCGTGTCCAAAACCATGGATCGAAAACCATCACGTCCAAAACAATGTGCAAAAAACATGCACAAAACCATAGGTAGGTCCACCCAGCCTAATATAGTGTCCAAAACCAAAATTTCCCAGGGCACTACCTTGAACCCCATAGAGTGGGGTTACCTACACCCCTCAAACCCCTGTGACTCCCCCCGGTACACAATCGGTGCAACGAATGGGGGACTTCGCCCCCCTTCTAACCCATCGGTTAACTACGTGGGCTAGTTGTGGAAAGAATATAACACAACCCAACATTCTCCCATTTTTTATTTTCTACCCACAGGGGGCCACAAGATAGCTTAGTCATTTATCTAGCCCTGCAATGCCCATTGTTTCTCTACACCAAGATAACTTCTCAGAGCTCATAGATTTTGTCAATGCATCTACAGTATTCTTCAAAGTGTCCACCTTTACTAGCAACACCTTTTTGTCTTCTATCATATCCCTCACAAAGTGATACTAAACATCAATGTGCTTTGTCTTCGAATGATATGCAGGGTTCTTTGCGAAGAAAATTGCACTTTGGCTATCACAGTCTATCCTTATAGCTCCATGTACTAACCCCATACTTGAACACAATCTCTGCAACCAAACTGATTCCTTGCTTGCATGAGTTGCTGCCATGTATTCTACCTCTGTAGTTGATAGTGCCACTACAAATTGTTTCTTACTCATCCAGCTGACTCCACTTCCAAATAGGTTAAACACATACCCACTTGTAGATCTTCTCTGATCCAGATCTCCAACCCAGCCTGCATCAACAAATCCACGAATATCGAACACTCTGTCCAATCCTAGTCTTCCTTGGTAGCACAAACCATAATCACTAGTGCCACACAAATACCTGAAAACCCGCTTCACTGTTGTGCAGTGCCCCTTCTCTGGTTTTGACATAAACCTGTTCAATACTCCCACTGCATGTGAAATGTCTGGTCTAGTACAGACCATCACATACATCAAGCTACCGACCGCACTTGCATATGGAACACGGGACATGCCCTCTTCCTCTTCTTGTGTCTTGGGACACTGTTCAGCAGATAACTTTACACCTACAGGAATAGTAACCTTCACCGGTTTACTATCCTGCATATTAAACCTCTACAATATTGTCTCGACATACTTCCTCTAGTTTAACCAGAGCTTGCTCTTTGTCCAATCTCTTTTAATTTCCATGCCCAAAATATAGTTTGCAGCACCAAGATCTTTCATGTCGAATTTGGAGGACAAATGGGTCTTCAAATCCTGGATAATTTCTTTGTCATTTCCAACCAGCAACATATCATCCACATACAAGACTAGATAAATAACACGGTCACCAATTAATTTAAAATACACACAGTGATCTACTTTGCTTCTAGTGAATCCAAGTCCTCATATAAATGTATCAAATTTCTGATACCACATCCTTGGTGACTATTTTAACCCATATAGAGACTTCTTTAACTTGCATACCAGTTCTTTCTTACCCTTCACCACAAAGCCTTCAGGTTGCTTCATGTAGATCTCCTCTTCCAGATCCCTGTGAAGAAATGTTGTCTTCACATCCATCTATTCTACCTCAAAATCAAAAGCAGCAGCAATAGATAAAATTAATCTAATAGAAGTTACCTTGGCAACAGGAGAAAAAATATCACCAAAATCAATTCTCGGTACCTTTCTACCAACCGAGCTTTATATCTCTCCATATTTCCTTTGTCTTCTTCTTAAACACCCATTTGCTTCCAATGGGTTTCCTTCCAGCCAGAACCTCCACTAGATCCCAAGCCTCATTTTTGTGCAAAGATGCCATTTCATCAACCATGGCCTCTTTCCAGAGTTTTCCATCCTATGAATCTACTGCTTCCTTCAAAGTTCTAGGATCGTCATGAGTAATAGATAAAGTAAAATTTGAACAGAAAGAAGATGGACAATACCTTTCTGGTTGCCTTCTTTCTCGAACTAATCTTCCCACACCCGAAGTTTGTGGCTCTTCATCTTCTGATTCCTCCTCTATTTTAGAGTCTAATTCTTCCTCCTTTAGCTCAAAATCTATCTTCTCAGGTTCATTTGGTTGGACTTCATGTTTAATAACATATTTTACCTCTCTGAACACCACATCTCGGCTGTACACAACCTTCCTTGTTACTGAGTTCCAAAGCTTATAACCCTTTAAACCATCCTTATACCCAACAAAGATGCACTTTTCAGATTTACTATCCAACTTGGTTCATTTCTCATTTGGAACATGCACATATGTGTCACATCCGAATACCCTCAAATGTGAAAGAGAGGGTTTCTTACCAGTCCATACCTCTTATGGAGTCTTATCCTCCAACGTTGATGAAGCTGATCTGTTGACTAGGTAACATGTTGTCTCCACTACCTCTACCTAGAATTCATGTCCTAACCTGGCACCACTGAGCATGCTTCTTGCCCTTTCCATCAACATCCTTTTCATTCCTTCTACAACTCCATTTTTCTACAGTGTGTATGGAGTAGTCTTCTGTCATGCTATACTACACTTCTTATAGAATTCTTCAAATTCCTTACTGCAAAACACTGCACTGTTATCTGTCCTCAACACCTTTATCTTCTTCTCTGCCTGGTTTTTCACCAGAGCCTTAAATTCTTTAAACCTGTCAAAGACTTCAGATTTATTCTTAAGGAAATATATCCATGTATTCCTTGAGAAGTCATCTACACAGACTTACCCAGTGATGGAACCTTCACATGTCTAAACACATCACTATTCACAAGCTCTAATATCTATTTCGCCCTCTTACCATTAGAGGGGGAACTCACCCGATTTTGCTTCCCATATACACAATTTTTATAGAAATCAAAATCCAGAGAGATATTACTCATACCTTCTACCATACCTTTACCACAAAGTATTTGAAGGCCCTTCTCTCCAATATGTCCAGGCCTTTGATGCCACAGCATGGTCTTCTCTCCAGAGACCACTAGATTTCTGCTCCACTTTCAGGAACCATAGAACTGTTGCACCCATGAACAACAGTTCTACCTTGCAGATTGTACAGAGTTCCAATTCGAACTCCCCGCATCAATACCAGTGTCCCCTTAACCATCTTGCAAGTATCCTTCTCGAACACTATTTTTACACCTGCATCGTCCATCTTGCTTACAAAAATCAGATTTCTGGCTAATGCAGGAATATGCAGAACACCCGGAAGTGTTCTAACCCTTTTACCTTGCAACTTCAACTTTATTCTTCTGCAACCAACAATTCTAACCTTCCTGTCATCCTCCAAGAAGACATCACCACCATCATATTTCTCATACTTGCAGAACCACTCTCTATGGGGTGTGAAGTGAAAGGATGCACCTCAGTCAATTAATCATGCCTCGTGATCTACATGTGTACTTAAAGAAGCCAAGTACACATCCCCACCTTCATCTGAGGTGGTTTTCACCTCTCTAGAAGGAGCATCATCAGATCCCTTTCCTTTATCAGGAGCTTTAGATTTACAGTCCCTTTGTAGTGCCCTTCCTTTTTGCATTTCCAGCACACCCCTTTTACAGGTTTTCCTGGAGATTTAGATCTCCCTCTAGATTTAGACCTCCCACTCGATGACTTATTTTTGTTTTTGTTCTGGGACCATCCTCATACAAACAAGGCATCACCATTCTAGCTCTCCATATTTTTCTGTCTCATTTCCTTCGTCAGCAAGGATGAGAATATTTCATCAAACTGCAAGGAAGTTGCATTGCCACATATTGAAATAACCAGACTATCCCACGAATCTGGTAGAGAACACAACAAACTAATGCACGTATCTTCATCTAAAATTTTAATATCAACAAATGATCACTGACTTACCACAGTATTAAATGCATTTAGATGCTCTATCATCAAGTCTCCATCTTTCATCCTCAGGTTATACAGCTTTTTCCATAGGAACAGTTTATTCACTAGAGACTTAGATTGGTACAAAGTCCCTAACTTTTTCCACAAAGCCTTTGTTGTAGCTTCCCCTGATACATTCAACAATACTGAATCTGAGACACACAATCATATTGTGCTCTTTGCGTTCTGATCCAACTTCTTCCATTCTTCATCGGACACTCCCATTGGATTAGTACCTATATCTACTGTGGTCCACTGATCTTTATCCACCAGCAGACCCTCCATCTTGAGTTTCCAAAACTCAAAACTCTAACCATTAAATTTCTTGATCTATATCTCTCCACTGCTCGCCATCTTCTTTCACCACCAGAATTGACCTTGCAGATCTCCCACTGAATAGGGTCTACCACAGGCCCGAGCGAAACCCCTCAGCAACAAACGTGTCCCTTTGAAGCCAAAACAAATTCAATACCAAATGTACGTTTTAAACCCATACAGAAATTACCTGCATACGAATTCTAAAACATAGAAAATAAACAATGCAAGAGCATAACACATAAAACACATATACACAAAGATTTTCCCCTAGATCCCAAAACTGGGACTACCAACTTGATTTTTCATTATGTTCCTTTCAATGTTACAACACATATTTATACATGCCGAAGCATCCAATACCATGGAACGAAAACCATCGCGTCCAAAACCACGGACTGAAAATCATCGCGTCCAAAATCATGTGCGAAAAACATTCACAAAACCATAGGTAGGTCCGCCCAACCTAATATATGGTCCAAAACCAAAATTTTCCAGGGAGCTAGCCTGGACCCCAGAGTGGGGTTACCTGCACCCCTCAAACCCCCTATGACTGCCCCCGCTACGCAATCGGTGCAACGAAGGGGGGGCTCCACCCCCCTTCTAACCCGCCGGTTAACTACGTGGGCTAGTCGTGAAAAGAATATAACCCAACCCAACATCAATTACATCAGTTTAAACGTAATAATTTGAAATATATATTCTAACATCTTTAGTCTTTGCTCTTGTATCTCGATGTGCATATAGTTTCATTGAACCGGTTTTTTTAACAACATAGCCCTCATCCTTTATTGGATTGAAGTGAGCACATATTTTTAGTAGTTTTCTTGAACCTAATTATTTGGAAACAAAATGATCATCCTTCAATGGAGTGTAGAAATCAGGTACTTCTTGAACTTCAATTGAACCAGATTTTTTGGAAATAGATCCGTCAGCCTTTGTTGGAGTGAAGTGAACATGCATATCTTTGAGTTTCACTGAACCTGATTGTTTGGAAGAAGAATGCACAACCTTCAATGGAGTGTGAGAAGAACAAATTTCTTGGAGTTTTGCTGAACCAGATTGTTTAACACCAGAATCCTCATATTTATTGGAGAAAATATTTTGTTTGACAACCAGGCCCTTGGCCTTTATTAGAGTGAAGATACTATGTATTTAATGGGGTTTTTTTGAACCAGGTCGTTTGGTATCAGAATGTATGGCCTTCATTGGAGTGTAGAAAGCACAAATTTCTTGGAGTTCTACTGAAGCAGATTTTTTGAAAGCATAATCTTCATATTTATTGGTCAACAGTTTCTTTCCAGTCCCTTCGAGTCCTATTCCCTCATCACTTACTCTTTGAATGAGAAAATATTCTTTCTGGTTCTTCCCTTTACTATTCCCTTGGTTTTCACTATTTTCATGAGAATCGTACGCACCATGTTCTAATTAATATTCAATTATTCCAAAGCTATTATTTTCCATTAGTTCTAAATCAATTTTTAAACTTCCTTTATTCTTGACATAATTCCAAACATAAACCCCCTCAATTTTACATTTGCGAGATCCTTTGGCTCTATGCCCCTTTCTGCATCCTAGTATATTTCTTTTTGTTTTTGTTTATGTTCCCCCCTCAAACTGAATAAAAGAAGATTCATCTATTGTTGTTACTTTGGTATCGTTACTCTACTTGGCTATTGTAGACTCATTGGTAGACTGCCTGATTTTTGTATGCAACGTCGCTTTGGTGTCATTTTAGTGTCTTGTTGTGATGATCTTAGTGCTAGGTCCATGGACTTCATCAACATAACTCTTTAATTTTTTCTTTTAGTAGGAATAATCAACCCCATCCTCGTTGTTGATGTTTCATTTCATCTAGTGTCGATTTGATGTATTTATTGTTATTTACTAATAAGGTCTAACTAGTGTTTTTGTTGGTTTCAGAAGAAGTTTCACTTGTAGAAAGGTTCATTTCTACACATAGTATCAATTTGGTATCTTTGTTGCTATGAGTTGAAAAAATTCCAATGGTGTCTGTCTTTAGTGGTTCCGATTTGGTATCCTCATCAGTCTTGGGTGAAAAGATTCCAATAGTGTTCTTATCATTTTTGGATGCAATCTCAATGGTAGACTACTTCACTTCTTCATTTTGCATCAACTTCATGTCCCCACTATGCTTAGTTGGAAAGGTGCCAATTGTAGGTTGAAACTCTAAAAATAATTCTTCTAGCAATGAGTCTAAATTAGGATGCATGTTTACAAAATCAAATTTAAATTATGTTTCCTTAGTAATCCTCATATCCTCTATTCCTTCAACATTACCCAAGGTATCATCATCAGAAACAAGTTGTTGTGAAATCAGTTGTTTAGGTTTGGTAAGAACCATAGAATTCCCTTTTGCAGGACCCTTGGTCTCAACTACTAGAATTTTAAAATCTTCTATTGCAGGTGTCCTCCCTTCAATTTCCATTGCAGATGTTTTCACTTCTTCCATGGCATTGCAACATTCTTTTCCATGGACCATAACCTTACCAAATTACAGAGAAAATGTTGTGTATTCCAGTGTAATTTCATTTGTCACAGGAGAATGTAGTCTAGTGTAATGTCATCTATCACAAGAGAATGGGCACTCATTCTAGGTGCAATGTGCCACAAGGAAACTGGCCCAAAGAATTCCCCTTCTACACTGCAGAACCCGTCAATTATGCTTGTTAAAATAAATTCAGAAAGTACATTCATGTGCTATATTTATAGAATTTGTTGTGTGTGTGTATTCAATTAGAAGAGAAACAAAATGGCATCAATTCACACCACGTGGTAATCAATTCAATTGTGATAGTCATTATGCAATGGCTTCCATTAGTGCATCCAATGAAAGAGAGATAATAAAGTTATTGAAACTCTATCAATGCAACCATTATATACTTGCAGAAAATAAAAGGCATAAAATCCCAATTGACAAGCACAACCAACTGTTTTGGTTGAGTTTGTAGATTCAATAGCTTACAATGAAATTAATTTTCAAAATTGTTTAAACTAAACAAAGATAAATTTCCATGTATTGTTTCTAGCAATACTAGATAACAAATAAACCAAAAGTACTTACCATGACAATTGAAGGGTAGGAGAAGATGTCATATGCTTTGCAGAATAAATTAACAATATCGAAATGTTAATCATATTGTGTATTCAACAAGATTTCAAGTTATTTCACCAAAATATGTATTTAAAAGTGTAGTTGTTCTGAAAAATATAATTGGCATAATCACAAAATTCTAGGAAAATAATGCAAACATAAAAGTATAAAACATTCATAATTTTACATATTTTCACCATCTAGTTGTGAGTTGAACAATATCTTTGCAGATGAAACCTCTTGTATGACAAATAAGTATTCCCAATGTTAATTTTTATTCTCTTCATCATAATGAGAACAAATATTGTCTTTATCTTACATTGTGATCATTTTTAATCAATTCAATCTGTTAAATTGTAGAACTTTAATGTGGCAATCTACGTTAGTATAAAAATGTATCCTAAAGCACCATCTGGAAGTGACCTTCATTGGGTGTTCCTTGATAATATATGCGACATGGAGGATCTTCTTCATGAACAAATTTCCAAAATTCATTTTCTTGCAACCCAGATGTTGGTGTCGACTACAAATGATCATCAACATCTTCGTCATGTAATAACTTGAGATTGGGTCTTAATGGACAACTTGGCAATTTTTGAACCATGTCTTCTACAGTGTTGGGTTTATTATCCGGGGGTGTTTCATAGCCTTCATCTTTGTCAAAAACATGCACGAAAGTTATCTCTGCAAAACTCACTTGTCTTGGCTTTTTCTTTTTCTTGAGATAGGACTCTTGGTCAAGCTCTGTTGAAGATTTCTCATCGCCATCCTTGGCAACATGAGTAGTATTATCTTTTTCAATTTATTTTATGGTGAAAAAATTGGCAAATTTCTAACCCCAAGATACTCCAAAACCAAACAATATTTTGCAGAACCATGTATATTTAATTAAAGCTAATCAATTTTTCATTACCCTTGAAAAAAACAATTAGAATTCAGAAATTAAGTCAAACAATAGTATCCTAACCCACTGAACCCTGCATATTTAAAAAAAACTAATCAAATTCTTTAAAAACCAATTTGAACCTCTTGAAGGCTAAAAAATATTTTCCTCAATATCGGGGAATAGCACCCAGTCGGGAACTTAATGAAGTTTCGTTTCCATTGGAATTGGTGGTTCTAACTGGGGATAATGGGATCAGTTTCCTGTGAAATAAATATAAATGAGTGATGAAAATAGAATGATAATAATGGATTGATTTAAAGCTAAATATGATATTAACAAATAAACTTATTCTATGTATCTCTCAAGATAATATTTCTTTATATGTGATTCATATAAAGATTTCACAAAGCATGCAACAATATAGATCATTAAACACTTTATGGAAAGAAAACAAACAAGATAAACTAAATTAATTAAATAGTTAATTAATTTAGTAGATTAAAACTAATCACATATAAGATATTGTTATTTCATATACAATAAAAAATGATACAATCCTACACATCAATAGTGACAATGTCTGATTGTTTGCAAAGCATACATATAATGAACAACTTATAGAAAATTTACTATCTATCTCAACGAAACATATCAACAATATAAAGATAATAGTACCCAATACATCAAGACTCTTCTCATGAAAAAATATAGCTTCTAGTTTAGCTCTATTAGATAAATTTGGAATAAACAATAGTGCAACTTCAATGTTGTCTATTAAAAATTCAGAACCCCTTTCTAAAGACATGAGAGGGGTTTAAATAGTCTATGGATATTATAAAAATAGTAAAATAAAAATAAAGGTCTTCAAAATAGTTCCAACAAACTAAGATAAGATAAAGTAAAGATAAAGATAGCATTCTATTGTAACATGAAATTCATGACTGTGTTGCAAGTTGATTCTCCATTCGTTCGCTAAGTCCACATATGTCCATCATTGGCTTTAGTTGGGGGCGATGAATCAGTTGCATGCACATTTTCCCCATAAATACTGCATCGATGAGTGCTAGAAGAAGTTGAGTTGTTGCACTAGAAAGACACCTCAACACAAGCCATTAACTATGTGGCTTTATTAAGAAAGCCAATAACTTTCGAGGTTTACTTTTGATAAACTTTTGATGTCTTCAACATTTTTCTTTGGTGTTTCCTACCATGACTTCTTTCAAGATTTGACATCTAGTAAAGTGTCCTTCGGGGATTCTTGTATTAGATTGGATTGCAATAGGCTATTGTTGATATATTTAGTGAGATTAGAAGCGACATTTATGGCTCTAATGATATCCATTTATTCTTGCTTCATCTTTATGTCCCACTCACCAAAAACAATATATTTTTAAGATTCTTCAATTCGAGGAAGATCAACTGACCTTCCTTCAGCACTATCCCGCTAATCTATATGCTCAAAGATTTTATCATCAACTTCTTCATAGAATGTCCTTATATCAAACAACTCGTTAACCAAGGAATCAGCGGTCTTACATAAATCATAAATTAAAGTTAATTTATGGCAAAATATAACATATTGTTTCGAAAGGAGCATATCCAGTTCTCTTGCTTCCTTTCAAACTTCATTAATTTATGGATTTCCTTTCAACTGGTTAATATTTTGTTTTAGTTGTTGTACTTGTGCATCTTTATTTTTTATTTCAAATTCATATTGTAGTTTCAAATCATTGAAACCTTTTTGTAATTCCGCAAGCTTTGATTTCCATTGTTGTTCTATCACCTGCCTTTCATTATGGAGACTTTGTTATAATTCAATAATCCTTTGGTCCTTTTCCTTCATAAGCAGTTGAAATTTTGTTGCTTTATCCATAGTCACAGTTGCATAAGCTCCCGTAAATTGTGAGATTTTGTTTAATTCTTCATCAGGGGCTGATTGGGATCCTTTCTAGAGAACTTGAAAAGGAGTCTCGTTTGAAACTAATGCACGTTCTTGTTCCATATTTCTTTTCTTTCTTTGCCTGCTCATAACTTCTTTATGTTTTGGACTTTCAAACACATCTAAAGGTGGGATTTCTTCAATTATTAGAAACATCTCCTACGTAGGAAATGTTGGGATAATTTCCATATCTTCAGAAATAGTAGTTTTCTCAAGAGCCTCAGTAATGAATGAGGTCGTCCCTTCTATTTCTAGAATCTACACTATTGCTTTGTTGACTGTAGTGTTTACATCTTGAGCTTCTTCAGTCAATAAGACACAATTAAATTCCCCCCAAACTTCATCCAATTTATTTTCTTCTTGAATTTTCATGGTTTGCTTGACAGTTGAAGTATCTATCTCTGAGACTTGAGAAATAATTGGGTTCTTTGATGAGGTGGTTGATGAATTTGAAACTTCAGGATTTTTTCGAGAATGTCTCAACAAACTCTCTAGCAAATGGGCTATTCTCCTACTACGATATTGATTGAACTCAATTGATTTTTCAGGATTTAGTAGATCTTCTTCTAACTTTTCAACCATGGAATACTCGGGAACCATCTCGAACTAATCATCAAATTTAAGAGGATCGCTTGCGAATTATCTGATTCTAGCCTAGGTTGTGACTTTTTTGCAGCCCCATTGGGATCATATTGTCTATTTTGGATGGTTGGGAAATTTAAAGGTTTAGTTTGGTCAATTTAAAAAAGAGCATGTTTGAAATTTTCCAATGTATAGATACCACAAGAAATAGGAAACGAAGGCCAAATGGTTTTCTTGGCATCCTTGAGTACTTTGGTCAAACCATTCCCAACTGTTTGGTATGCAATTTCCCTAACCAATAATTTATCAGGGACAAAAAGAGGCAAAACATGAGGACTGGAAAGATTGCCAAAAACTCGAATATAGCTAAATGACTCCTCCCTGAACCACCTTCCTAATGACATTAAGTCATTATTAGCTTATGTAGAGAGTTTGGGAACTTTGTTGCTGAAAAACTCTTGGTGAATCGAGAGGATGATTTCATGACAACTTTTGTAAAAATGAGAATGATACTTGGATTTCCACAAGATGTCATGGTAAATATGAATGGGGGTAGGGTATTGAATTGCCCATTTCCATCCTATGGATGGAAAATCATATGAAAAACAAACAGCATCCATGACATAGGCACTTATAAAGAAAGGGGGAGGATTTATATCATTGATACTGTGCTTCTGCCTGTAGTTACAAATTTGAGTAGTTAAATTATTAGACAAAATATTTTCCCAATCCATAACATAACCATCAGAAGCAACCTCTACTAACGACACCCATTCTTCTGAGAACTTCTATGTATTAGAGTAATTGTATAAACGACACATCATATCAGTGACATGAGAGAAACGGACAACAATAGAAGCTAATGAATAGATACCCTTGTCCTCGCGCTTGCACTTGTTTGGGTCCCTTCTCTATTCCCTGATAAGCTCTATTAGGTTTTTATTCTCATTCATAAAGTTCTGGACAAATTGAGTGTCATATTTTTCTGTGGTAGTGGAAAGTGGTACATTTTCCTCAAATCCTTGGCCTTAAATGATCCGATGATTGTTTGATTGTTTTCTTTGGAGTTATAAAAAATCTATTTGTAATATCCAAATGATCGATGACCCATGTCACCATATCTGTGTAGCGAAATATTTTGCGACGAGTGGCAATTCTATGTAAAAAGGAATTAGCCACATCATTCCATGTAAAGCCAGCATATGGAGTTGTAGCATCTACAGTAGAACTTTCTTTCTCAATTACCCTTGGGTTTTCATCTTCGAACAATTTGTATATGATGCCTCAAGCGAAGGACCCTGTCTTGGCATGCATGAAGTATGTGTGAATAAAGGTGACATCTCAACAACTTCTTCATGAGGTGAAACTATCTGTGGTTGAATTATAGACTTATTCTTTGCTTTGATAATTCTTGGTATCTCCTTTAACTATTGTTTTTCAAGATTTACCTATTAAGATTAAAACAACGATGAGTGGCAAGAACTCATAAATGTAAATAGCCTTTTCAATTGAGTGCAAGATTTAATGAACAAATCCTTCTATATTACAAAAAAATCATAACAAATCATTTAAAACCTTGAAACTATAAATCACACGAAGTGGCCATTTAATTTTTGAATGTTTTTTCATGTGGCTTTGACACCTGTCACTGTATCGACAAATCGCTATCGGTAAAACTTCATTGGTATTTTGATATTGGATGATATGGATAGAACCTTGTGATATGTGAGCTCCGATATTGCAAGTCATTTGATTATTTGTACATGGAATGTGGGATGTATGATATCAGAGTGTCAGTACTTGACACACCACGATATCGTCTATTGGCATTTGACAGACCGTGATATCGACTATCAACATTTTCTTATGGTACTTACTTTGAAATCGTCGATGCCGATAAGTCGATTAGCACTTCACGTGTAGTTTTAGTGGGACCAAATTTTTATAATATTTCCATTTATTTGCTTGAAAACCCTTTAGGAACTTTTGCAATGCTATTCAAATGTTTTATAATGGAAATAGAGTTATCGGGGTTTTATAATTTGCATATTATTTCCTAAGAAACTATGGAAAGGCTTTTAAGCCTAAAGAAAAGACTATGCTTCGCTATATATGTTTTTGAAATATTTTTTGTTTTATTTATTAAAATTCAAAGGTAAAAATATGAAACTTGTCCTATTTTATTAAAACAAAAAGGATTATTTCCTAAAAATTTAAAGGGTCCCCATTATTTATTATTCTAAGTCTAATGATAATGGGGGGTTGTTGAGTACTACAACAGAATCCTGAATGACTCATTCCACGTCAAATCCTTCGATTTTTGGAATCCAAAACGATGAGATTTAAAAACACAATCCATTGTAAAGACCTCCGACACTATTGAATTAAATAAACCTTGTAAACCCCACAACTAGCATCAAAATCACTAAATATATGTGAATCAAATCCTTAAACCCTGGCCAACCCTACTTCTAATATTGAATTTTTTAAACCCTTGTCATGTCAAACAATAACATTAAAACTGTTAGAACCTTGAAATGTTGGAAACCTTTGAAACTTAAAACAATAGAACCCTCATATGACCATATAATTCTGACCAAATCCTTCAATCTCTCCAAGAATCCAAACATTTAAACCAGAATGGAACCCTGAGCTTCAGTTTATGGTGAAATAAATGTAAATTGCTAAAGAAAAACTTACCTCGTCCTTGCACAAATGAAATTTTTAGCTCTAAATCTTCTAAAACATTGTTAAAAATGATGACTAATTATTCTAGTTAGACGAGCGAGCGCAATTTAAAATGAAACATGGGAAATTGTTTCAACATTATTCATCTTTCATATATTTTCATATAAGTGATGTTAGATAATGATTACACACTCAGGTGACATCAGGTATGGTAGTGATTAATCATACCAATAGAATGTTGTCAAGTGGATGTGTCTATATTATGTTTAGTATCATGTAGTATCATATCATTGATTTCTTATATGGATTATGACTATATGGTTTATCTAGTGTTATAAGATACAATGTTGGTTAATAGTTTTAGTTTAGTGTAGGTTTATTTTTTATTAAGGTATTAATTATGTTGATAGATGTGTATATTTTAAAATTGGAAGGGAGTTTTTAGATTGAACTGTGGGGATGCATTCAATTGTCATCTTTTTTTAATCCTCATTATTCAATGTTAAACTCATGTGAAGGTTAACATATCCTGTGGGTAGTTGCAATATTATTAATGGAAAAAAAGCCATTGTTGCTTGCAAGCATTTGATACTTGTCTTTTTGGGTGAAATTGGTGCACTCGTAGCCAAGAGTCACACAACTTTTTTCATGATCATTTGTAAGCCATGTTGTCTTCCCACAATGAACTAACCATTAGCAATGTGAGAGGGTAAAAATAAATGAGTAGGGAGCAAACATTAGTCACTATATGCATAGGTTTGCAACAATTCCCCTTGTCATTACCAATAAAATGGGAAAAGCACAAATAGTGACAATGCCAAAAAGGGGGTCTAGACCTTCCATTCCATCAAGAGTAGAGAAAGAAAGTACGTTGATGTCATAATTTCAACTCTACTACATGTGTCTAGCCTAAACAACGCTTAAGATATTAGGGAAATCATGGCCATCGAGCTTGTCCATATGATGACTAACAAGATATCACATGTTGGTACACAATGTTATGATGCTCTACGTTGCATAATTCATAATTTTGTGTTGTTAATTATGTTGAAAATAGCAACAAGAAATGATAAAAATAGAATCCAGAATATTCCAATTTTAATTTGTCCTTGAATTAAAATTGTGAATTAAATTTGAATTTAGTCTCACCAGCTGCTTGGAAATTAATTAATTAATTCATTATGGATTAATTAGTTGGAGAAATTCAAGTTAGAAGTCTTTCTGCAATCATGCAACAGTTATCCCTTAAATTAAGGAGATTGTCTCTTAATTAAGGAGATAAGATTGAGTTATATTTGAGTTGTAATTAGTTAGCTCAGTTTACTGAGTTAAGTCTAGTTAAATTAGTTCCAAACTGTTTGAGGAACTAATTGTGAGTTATCAGTCAGTTGATGCATGCATGCACTCAACAAGTGTACTCCAGATAAATGAAGATTCTCTCATCAGAAACTCATGCATGTCTATTCTGAGAAAGACCTAGTTGAGCTAAATGTCAAGGATAGGTTACTATCATTTGCATGTGTTTTCCTATAAAGGAAACTCATCCATGCAGTCAGGGTAAGTTTCCTTCGGGGATTGCGCAATTTTGACCGTGTGTTAGAGTAGTGTGTGAGAGCAGTGTTACACTAGGTGAAGGAGATCATCCCATAGGTAACTGCACAAGGAAATAGGAGGTTGGAGGGTAGAGAGGAAGGCTTGTGAGAAGCTTTTTTTGCTTGTGAGCATCCAGCAGGATTGTACTGAGAGTTGGTTATCTATGAGAGCTAAGGCTTTGTACAATTCTGATTTATTTACACCTTGTATGATAATACAGATAGTGGGGCTTTTAGCTCAGGATTTCCCCTGAGCACTTTCTATGTTTCATGTGCATTGATTCTTCTTCTTATGGTTATATGTGTTCAGCTTTGATTCAACTCTATATTTAAGCTTCCACAAGTTTGATAGTAGAAGTAGATTATAGTATTTTGCTTTGGTATATTGCATTATCGAGTTATTCTACAGTCAGATTTTCTACATAGATCTCAGAGGTAGATTTGTAGAGAACTTGCAGGAAATTCTACATGGTATCAGAGCTAGCTGATTTATAGAGAAATTTCTACATGGTATCATAGCCAAGTTGATCAAAGAGGAGAACAGTATACAAAGAAGGGAGAAGTTGGAAGTTTGAATTTCTTGATTGTAGGTGCAAAATCGATTTCTTATCACATCTCAAATTTCACCAATGGCGTTTAATGGCTTGAGACTAGAGTATGCCCTGGATGGTAGCTCAAATTACATAGTGTGGAAGGATCACATGGAAGCAGTATTGGAGGAAAACGGCTTGAAGTACTTCATTGATCAAGAAGTCCCTAAGCCAGCAACAACTAATGCCCAAGAATTGGCGGAATAGAAGAAATGTGTGGCGAGAGTGAGGAGGATTCTTCTGGAGAGAGTTCTAGATCATATAGTCCCGAGTCTCCATGGGAAGGAGACACCTTTTTCAATGTGGAAGACATTGAAGGATCTATATAAGAATAACAGTAACCAGCGTAAGCTGGTGCTGAAGAACAAGCTTCGGAAAATCAAGCTTGAAAAGGGTGACACGATCTGTACATATCTGAACAAGCTTACCACCTGCAGAGATGAGCTTGGAAGTGTAGGAATCATGAAAGTCGATGATGACATGGTGAGTCTTGCTCTCCTCAGTCTTCCTAAGAGCTAGCATAGCTACCAGGACTTAGTGAATGGAAGAGAGAAACTGCCAGATTGGGAACGACTGTGGTCGGATCTGATGCAGGAGGAGATCAGGAGAAGTACCAAAGATAGTTCTTCATCCAAGGAGGATGAAGAAAATCTAGCCTTAGCTAGTAAGGCAAGGAAAGGGAAGGAGAAGGATTCTCATTCCAAATCAAGTTCTTCCCATGGTGGGAAGAATACTGACAAATCTAAAGTGAGATGCTTTAATTGTCATGAGGTGGGCCATTATGCAACTAATTGTCCATTGAAGAAATCCAAGAAGGGATCCTTGGAGGATCTGAAGGTGAGGCCCTAGCCTCTCAGTTCAAATTGTATTTTAACCTCACCGCATGCATGGTTTCATCGATGATGGGTTGTGGTTGGTTTCTGGATAGTGGAGCCTCATTCCACATGACCGGAAATAAGAGTTTGTTCAGTACCTTGGAGGAGAAATACCTCCAGATGCGCATAGAGATGGGTAATGATGAAAAGTATAGTGTTTCAGGAGTGGGCACAATTTCTTTTCAAAGAGAGCATGGAGCACTCATTACCTTGACAGATGTAAAGTATGTGCCTGGATTGAAGAATAACTTGGTATCAAACGTGATGATTGAGGACAAAGGCCATGATGTAGTCTTTAGTAAGGGAAAGGTTTTCCTTAGACACATCACCACGAGACAAGTGAAGCAGATCGGTTCACGAGTCAAGAACCTGTATTCTCTTGATGTTCAAGGTGCATGGAAATCCTTGAGGAGCAAGGAAAATGTTGGAGACTTGGTGGTTGAGAGGGAGAGTAAATTACCTCTCAACATGCAATCCCAGAAGAAGTCTCAGACAATTGTGGAGGAGCCACAATTGGAGAAGTGGGTAGAGCGATCACATGCAGCCATACCTCCAGGTGAGGTGGGGCAATGTGAGATGATAGTCCCAAGAAGGCTGAAATTGGGTAGGTTCCATTGATAGGTTTTATCTCATGGATCATACCTTGCTACGGGAGCCCAAGTACATAGTAGCAGGAGGAATCAATGGGATTGATGCAATTAGAGATCAAAGTGATAGAGGCTAGAGCAATTAGATACTGAAGAGTGCAGAGAAGGATTGACAACAGTGCAGAAAGGCTAAGTCAGTAGAAGCGCAGGGTTTTCAGTCAACAGAGGCAATAACAGTCAGAGACTTTGATGACAGAGGCATCATTCTCGTTCGGGTTGGACGTTTTTTTGTTTCTGGAGATTTCTCCAGCAACAACACTAGAGAGAAGTGTTGCATGCAGAACATTCCAAAGGTTCGAGATCGGGTTCGAGTTGAATTCCTTTCTTGTTGAGAGGGAGTATTGAAAATAGCAACAAGAAATTATAAAAATAGAATCCAGAATATTCCAATTTTAATTTGTCCTTAAATTAAAATTGTGAATTAAATTCGAATTTAGTCTCACCAGCTGCTTTAAATTAATTATTTAATTCATTATGGATTAATTAGTTGGAGAAATTCAAGTTAGAATTCTTTCTGCAGTCATGCAATAGTTATCCCTTAAATTAAGGAGATAAGATTGAGTTATATTTGAGTTGTAATTAGTTAGCTCAGTTTACTGAGTTAAGTCCAGTTAAATTAGTTTCAAACTATTTGAGGAACTAATTGTGAGTTATCAGTGAGTTGATGCATGCATGCACACAACAAGTTTACTCTAGATAACTAAAGATTCTCTCATCAGAAACTCATGCATGTCTATTCTAAGAAAGACCCAGTTGAGCTAAATGTCAAGGACAGGTTACTATGAGTTTCATGTGTTTTCCTATAAAGGAAACTTGTCCATGCAGTCAGGGTAAGGTTCCTTGGAGGATTGCGCAGTTCTGACAGTGTGTTAGAGCAGTGTGTGAGAGCAGTGTTACACTAGGTGAAGGAGATCATCCCAAAGCTAACTACGCAAGGAAATAGGAGCTTGGAGGGCAGAGAAGAAGGCTTGTGAGAAGCTTTGTTTGCCTGTGAGTGTTGGGTCCCTATAGTACTAGTGATTACCCCATTACTATTGTAGTTATACCCCTTATTAATATTGTTGTGCCCCTATTTTCCCCATATTGTTATTACTGTGCCCCATAGAATCCCTCTATTGTTATTTTTGTGGCTTTATTATTATTGTTAGGTCGGCTGGATTATATTGTGACTCCTTAGACTCCTATATATAGAAAGGAGGTTTTGTCATTTGAATCATCCAAGAATTTTTCATTTATGTAATGTAAAGGAGGTTTCCCCCTCGAAGAGGCTGAATTCTAAGGCATTGATCTATCTTTTCTATCTTTTCTTGAGCTGGTTTCATAACATTTGGTATCAGAACTTTGGATTCTAGGGTTTCGCTGCTCCAAACAGGTCATCGTGGAATTTTCACTATAACTTTTTTTCTGTGACATTTCAGAAGTTTCAAAAAAACCCATTTGAGAATAAATCGGGTTGAACCTTGGGTCCGAATTTCAGAGCTTTTCGCACCATATTTGCGGAGAAATGATCTGAGGAAGTTGGTATTTTTGTAGACTCCTAAATTACATTCCACAAAGGTGACATGGGAAAAATCGTCATAACTTTCTCTCACGGGATCGGATTGAAATTTCGTAAGAAGGTACAGAAAGAGGACAAACTGTAGTTTTTAGTATGCATTTTTAAGATCCAAAGGTCGAAACAATGACTCATGGCACGCCGTACAAGTTCAGTCTACTGAACTAGTCTATAATCAAGTCACTGTGGGAGATTTCGCATAACTCTTCCTTAGAGAATCCAATTTGGGTCAGACTTGTGGCATTGGAAAGAGGACACAGAGGGCTACTGCAGGTCACAAATTTAGAACTAGATGATTAGAAACTACAGAGATACATCAGAGGCAATATCAAGCTCCTACAAAGTGAAAAACGGTGTGTAGATTTTCTTAAATTTTTGCTTAAGCTTGGTTTGAAAATTTATTTTGAAGGAATTCAAAGGGCATAATACAGCATTATTATTGGTAATTGATGCATCGAGGAAAGAAAATGCAAACACCTAGTAAGGAACCTGAAAGCTCTAGCATGACTCATGAAGAAGAAGAAGAAATGCTATATGATATATCAAAATTACAAGAACAAGTGCAACAAGTGTCACTTGCACAAAAAGCAATAGAATCTAAGATGGATGGTTTAAGGAAAGATGTAGAAGCTAAGATGGATGGTTTAAAGAAAGGCGTAGAAGCTAAATTTGATGGCATGGATGATAAGATGGAAGAATTGAAGATAAATATGAATAAGTTGCTACAAGAAATGGTCACTAAGGGTGAAAGGGTACTAAAGGAAACTCATGATGAGAACAAAAGAAATGTTAATCATGATTCCATAGACTCTAATGTTGGATCGAAGACTCACCATATTCCAAAAATCGATATGAGGAAGTTTGATGGCAAGGATCCCGCCACATGGATATTACAGATGGAGCAATTCTTCGATCTCAATAATGTGCAAAACACACAAAAGGTACGTATGGCAACTTTATATTTGGAACCAAATCAGTTTGTATGGTATCAATGGCTTTGCTCTCGTAAACAATTTATCACTTGGGCAATTTTTACGGAAGAATTGATAGCACATTATGAGGATACAAAAAGCAACACTTTTTTTAGCCAATTGATAAGTCTCAAACAAAAGGGTTCAATAATGGAGCACATTGAGGAGTTCCAAAAATTGAACATAAGGGTAAAAGATATTCCAGAGGAGCATAGGATTGATGTGTTCATAGGGTCTTTAAAGGATAATATCCAACATGATGTTCGCCTTTGGGAACCTGATTCATTAGAGAAGGCATTCAGGTTAGCAAGAAAAATGGAAAGCAAAATTATGGCAACCAGGAAGCATACCACTCACAACTATAAAGACGGAAGTGTTGTTTCTAGTCTTCCACAACCTATAAGGTTGACACCACAACAATTGGAAGAAAAAAGAGCAAAAGGGCTTTGTTACAGTTGTGATAGCAAATACACTAAAGGTCATAAGTGTGCTGAGAAGAAATTATTCTACATAGATTGTGAAGAGGAAGAAGAAAAGGAGCAAGAAAGGTCAAAAGAAGAGGATATACTCCAGGAACAAAGCCTAGATGAAGAACAAATAAATCCGACCATATCTTGTAATGCATTGGTGGGAATTACCACTCCTCAAACCATCAAGATAGAAGGACAAATCAAGAAGAAAAAGGTAATAGTGTTGATTGATTCAGGAAGCACCCACAATTTTATTCATTGTAAGGTAGCAAAAGAATTGAATTGCTTCCTATATCCAGCACCAGAGTGTCAAGTGATGATTGCAAATGGAGGAACAATAAATTGCTCTGGAAAGTGCCATAATATCAAGCTATCCATGGGAGAATATGTATTGACTAGCCCAATGCTTTCCATTCCAATGGGAGGTGCTGATGTTGTACTAGGAGTCCAATGGCTACAATCCTTGGGTACAATAGCTTTTAATTTTCAAGAACTTTTCATCAAATTTTCTACGGAAGGAAAGGAAGTTGAATTAAGGGGTATTGCAGGGAAACCAGGAAAGATAATCAGCTCTAATGGTATGACAAAGCTTCTAAAAAAGGAGCAAAGAGGTGTAATTGCACAATTATGTTCGCTAGATGTTTCCACATCGGAATCATCTATTTCTCCAGATCTCCAAAAAGTCCTGGACAATCATTCCAAGGTATTTGAGACTCCCAAAGGTCTCCCACCTATGCGTGATCATGATCATGCTATTCATCTGATTCCAGGAAGTGTTCCTCCAAACATCAGGCCGTACAGATATCCCTATGTCCAAAAGAGTGAAATTGAACGTATGGTTGCAGAAATGCTAGAGGCTGGTATAATTCAACCAAGTCAAAGTTCTTTCTCTGCTCCAGTAGTATTGGTGCACAAGAAGGATGGATCATGGCGCATGTGTCCGGATTATAGGGAGCTCAACAAGCTCACTATTAAAGATAAGTTCCCCATTCCTGTCATTGATGAATTACTGGATGAATTGCATGGATCAATTTACTTCACCAAGTTGGATCTTCGTTCAGGATATCATCAAATCAGAATGAAGACTGAAGACATTCCAAAAACAGCATTTAGAACTCATGAGGGTCATTATGAATTTTTGGTCATGCCTTTTGGCCTTACCAATGCACCTTCAACATTTCAAGGTTTGATGAATTCAATTTTCAAACCATTCCTTAGAAAATTTGTGTTAGTATTTTTTATGATATACTAATCTACAGCAAGTCTTGGAAGGATCATGTTGAACATGTTGACAGGGTGCTACAACTATTGGAGGAGAAACAATTATATGCAAAAAGATCCAAATGTTTCTTTGGAGTCCAGGAGGTGGAATATCTGGGTCATATTGTATCTCATGAAGGAGTTAAGGTAGACCCTAGCAAAATTAAAGCCATTAAGGAATGGAAAATCCCCACATCCATAAAGCATCTGCGAGGATTTCTTGGGTTGACAGGGTATTATCGCAAGTTTGTTAAGAATTATGGGAGAATAGCAGCACCTCTAACAACATTATTGAAGAAAGATGCATTTTCATGGACTCTAGAAGCAACAAAGGCCTTTGAACATCTTAAAGAGGCAATGTGCCAAGCACCGGTCTTAGCTACACCGGACTTCACAAAAACCTTTATTGTGGAATGTGATGCTTCAGGAAATGGAATTGGTGTTGTTCTAATGCAAGATGAAAGACCCATTGCTTTTGAAAGTCGTCCAATCAAGGGAAAGTTTTTAAGCAAAGCTATTTATGAGAAGGAAATGTTGGCAATACTCCATGCACTTAAGAAATGGCGACCCTACCTAATGGGAAGACACTTCAAGGTAAAAACAGATCATGATAGCCTTAAATACTTTTTAGAACAAAGATTATCCTCTGAAGAGCAACAAAAGTGGGTCACAAAGATGTTGGGTTATGACTTTGAAATCATCTACAAAAAAGGGAAGCAAAATGTGGTGGCAGATGCACTCTCAAGAAAGGATGAGGATGTGGAAGCATTGTTGTGTGCCATTTCTATTATCCAACCAGATTGGATAAACGAAGCAAGGGAGGAATGGAAGAATGACGAAGAAGTGTGGGCACTTATTCGAAAGTTACAACAAGATTCCAGTACGTCTGATACATTTAGCTGGCAAAATGATTCGTTATGGTACAAAGATCGCTTATACCTCTGTAAGAATTCCCAGCTAAAACAAAAGATTCTTATGGAATTGCACACTTCTCCCTTAGGAGGGCACTCAGGATTTTTAAAAACTTACCACAGGGTTAAGAAGGAATTTTTTTGGGATGGCCTTAAATCAAATATTCAAAATTTTGTGGCGGAATGTTTGGTTTGCCAACAAAATAAAGTTGAAACAATTAAGACATCGGGTCTATTACAACCTTTATCCATTCCAAGCCAATGTTGGGAGGAGGTTTCAATGGATTTTATCACAGGTTTACCCAAGTCTGAGGGAAAGAGTGTCATCATGGTGGTAGTTGACAGACTTACCAAGTATGCACACTTTTGTGCATTATCACATCCATTTAAAGCCAGTACAGTTTCTACTGCATTTATGGAAACAATTCAAAAGCTACATGGAAACCCAAAGATTATTGTAAGTGACAGAGATCCCATTTTCACTGGAAATTTTTGGACAAAATTATTTTCTTGTCTTGGTACTCAGTTAGCTCATAGCTCATCTTATCATCCTCAATCTGATGGGAAAACTGAGATAGTAAACAAATGTTTGGAAGGATATCTTCGTTGCTTTGTATCTGATAAATAGACACAATGGGTCAAATGGTTGCCTCTGGCTGAATGGTGGTATAACACTTCCTTCCATACAGCAACAAAAATGACCCCATTTATGGCACTTTATGGGTATCAACCACCATCCATCACATCATATTTAAGAGAAAATTCTAAGGTTCAGGCAGTGGAACATCACATCGAACATCAACAACAAGTCCTCCAACTCTTAAAGGATAACCTCGTGTTGGCACAGAATAGAATGAAACAACAGGAAGATCAACATCGCAGTGAAAGAAGTTTTTATGTAGGTGATTGGGTATTCCTACGGCTACAACCATATAAGCAAATGTCCCTCAAGCAAGCTAAGAAGGATAATAAATTATCACCAAAGTATTATGGTCCGTACAAGGTGTTGCAAAAGATTGGTACTATGGCATACAAATTGGAGCTTCCTGCAGCTTCTCGATTGCACCCAGTTTTCCATGTTTCATGTTTAAAGAAGGTTATAGGCGACAAGCTCCCAGTTCAAACAATATTGCCAAAACTTGACGAGGAAGGAAAAATTATATTGGAACCGGAAGCAGTCACAGAAACAAGAACTCGACAGCTACGAAATCGATCAATTTCAGAGTATCTTATCAAGTGGAAGAACTTATCCGCTGAAGATTCCACATGGGAGGATGAGAATTTTATGCAGAAGTATCTAGAACTACTCAAGCGTTGAGGACAACACTTTTTTGAAGGAGAGGGGCATGTTGGGTCCCTATAATACTAGTGATTACCCCATTACTATTGTAGTTCTACCCCTTATTAATATTGTTGTGCCCCTATTGCCCCCATATTGTTATTACTGTGCCCCATAGAATCCCTCTATTGTTATTTTTGTGGCTTTATATTATTATTGTTAGGTCGGCTGGATTATATTGTGACTCCTTAGACTCCTATATATAGAAAGGAGGTTTTGTCATTTGAATCATCCAAGAATTTTTCATTTATGTAATGTAAAGGAGGTTTCCCCCTCAAAGAGGCTGAATTATAAGGTGTTGATCTATCTTTTCGTGAGCTGGTTTCATAATAGTGAGCATCCACGAGGATTGTACTGAGAGTTGGCTACTTGTGAGAGCTAATACTTTGTACAATTCTGATGTATTTCCACCTTGTATGATAATACAGATAGTGGGGTTTTTAGATGAGGCTTTCCCCTGAGTATTTTCTGTGTTTCATGTTCATTGATTCTTCTTCTTATGGTTATATGTGTTCAGCTCTAATTCAACTCTATCTTTAAGCTTCCTCAAGTTTGATAGTAGAAGTAGATTATAGTATTTTGCTTTGATATATTGCATTATTGAGTTAATCTACAGTCAAATTTTCTACATAGATCTCAGAGGTAGATTTGTAGAGAATTTACAGGAAATTCTACAAATTAATGATTTATTTTCACTATCTTTACCATCGATACCTATTACCATTCCCTTGTTGCGAATTAGGTGGTGTGCTAGTTTAAATTATATCGATTTCATTGTGGCATATTAGTGTTCCCTAGATTCTGGGGAAATTAATGTAGTTGTAATAAATGATCGTAAATCAATAACAAATTATATTATGATTTTGATTGAATTTTTAATCATATGAGTTGATTTCGTCAAATTTTGTTAGCACAACTGGATTTCAAGGTTTTTGTTTTGTAAGGAAGCCAAGGTTTGAAACTTGTGGTAGTCGCGAGGAGACACCAAAAAAGATTCAAACATGGAGTTGGTGTGGCCTAAGGTGGGTGGAAGCCCATGGTGATTTTTATGACTTTAATATTATGGGTTTGTGGTTTTTTAGTTCAAAGGTTAGTCCCACAAGTCATTATTTTCATTAATCAAGAATGAAAGATAGGGATTGTTGGGGGCATTCATATTTCATTATTAGAGGTGAAATTCTTAGGTATATATATATATATATATATATCTGATAAGTTGATTTCGAATTCGATAAGTGCATTAATCACCATGTACTTCTATACTCATTCTTTAAATCTTTAAAATATACTAATCAAATCTCAGATAAAAAAAATAATAATTTATTCAAAACAAAATTAACTTACCACTCACCTTCTTGGACATTAAAGTTTTGTTTTATGATATTTATCATTTTCCAAAAATAATTATATATCTAAGATTCCTCTTAAATTTGATATACACCTCTAGTTTACAAAACTCAAGATTGTATGCATTTTTTCGATAATTAATGTTTGTAATTAACCTAGGTTCCTTTATGTTTAACATAAAAATTATGTTTACAAAATATTTAAAAAAAAAAAACTTAAATTAGGTGTATCAAGTTTACAAAACTTGGAATGGTATATCTTAATTTTCAATATTTAATATTTCTAAACAAGCTCCTTGAGGATGGAGAATACATGCCCAATGATGAGTAGAATTTACAAACCAAATTATTGTGCACCTATTCCTTACTTTCTACCACATCAATCCTCAATTTTATTTCACATCACATTCGTGGATTTAGGAGGGGGGAAGCTATGCAAGTTTCCCTCCCAACTCAACAAAGGAAATAGCCTTCTAGTAGTTTATGTTATCTTTAGAAAAAAAATGGAAAGAAATACCCTCCTTCCATGTTTTTTAGTAGATTAGATTCACTTCCTTATGTGAAGATGCTCCCATATCTCTCTAAAATGAATACATTCGCCATAAAAAAATAAATCCCTTATTGGATAATTTGTCGATATATGACTCTCACCTATAACTGTAGAGTGATGGGTTAAAAAAAATTGGTCAACTCTCCTAAAATGAAAGCTTCCACACTAGTTCTATAGTAGAGGATTCTATGTTAATCTATTATAATTTGAAGAGGACAAGGATCTATTATTGGTAAGTTACCCTTACTTCGTGGGCTTGAGGAGGTATACTTAAACAAGTAGTCATTGTATTTTGACCCAAAAGTGATTGTGCCTTCAACAATTATTGTCTGGGTCAAGGTTTCATATCTCCTTCTTCATTATTATAGTGGAAAATTTTGGTTTATAGAGGCAAATTCATTAGACAAGTACAAAGACATAAAAAATCCAAAAGGAATGTTTTCATGCACTCAAATATGTGTAGAAGTAGATTTAAAGAAAAGTCCTAGACGCGATCAACCTCAACTTGGATAGTTAGGCATGTCTGCAAAACTTTGACTATAATACTTTCTCCTTACAATGCAAAATATTCCATGGATATGGGCATTTCTTCAAGGATTGCAAGTTACATACCCCTGCTCAGTAGCCCACTAAATGTTAATACCAATGGTAGACTATAAAGTGCTTCTCTATATCTAAGATGTGAGGAACAAATCCCTATTAACCCTTAAAACCCTTCTATATCAATTTTAAACTCTCTTTCTTATCCCTCTTTCCAAAGGGAGTATAAAACTATTATATTGTAAACTTATACTCTATATTGTATAAAATTGTTATAATTTTAGAATTATAGATGGATTCATAGTCCCATTTAATTGGGTTTTTGAATCCATCTACCTAAGTTTTAACATTGTAGACAAATTTAGGGACCTCCTGAAAGGGTTCACTAAATTTTAACGCTGTAGATTGATTCAAATATCCTTTTGTCTCTAAATTTCAACATTGAATATGGATTGAGATCTAAATCCATATGCAATGTTAAAATTTAGTGAAATGTAACACTTCAGTATCAAAATTTTACTAATTTATATATATGTTGTAATTTACCAATTCAGTAACACTTCAGCATAAATGACTAATTTATATATATGTTGTACCTGTTAGTTAGTCATATTTTTATACTTGGATTATAGTAGTCATTTCCATTAATAAGTTTTTAATTTTATCACTTATTATCTAGTCATATATTTTAGTCCTCAACTAAATTAGTCACTTTAAGTTGGGTCACTTATTATCTAGTCATATATTTTATCCCTAAGCTAAATTAGTCGTTTAAGTTAGTGATTTTTAGATGGGTCACTTAAAATTACTAAAATTTAGTAGTAATTCACTTGAAAGAGTTGTGGGGACTAACATTTTTAGTCCTGTAGTTACTAGTCTCTCACTTTGTACTAGTGATTAGAGTAGCATGGTTTATTTATGAAACTAGTTTAGGTTAGATTTTTTTACGTTCACTTCATTGCATTAGATCAACGAAAGAAGGACGCATTGCATGCTTCATATATAGTGTTGACACCTCTTAAGTTTCTAGGAACCCTGTGTTGATAATTTAATCTGGTATCATTAGGAGTTGTAGCGTTTTTGTTGCAATATTGGGGCTCATGACTTTTTGGTGTCGTTTCCTAGGAGGTGTCAAAGTATGCATTGTTTTCTTCCATAGTCGATTCATTTCTTTTACTTTCTGCCAGAACAAAAAATCCATTGGGCATATTTCAATAAAAAGACAGAAAAATTGCATTGCATTAGCATTCTTATTCAAAAAAAATATAAAAAAATTATACTTCTCCATCACCAAACCCCCCCACTTGATCACGTCATGTAGTAATAGCCACATCACCATCCACTTTTGCAGGTAGAAGAAGAAGAGGACCGATAGAGAAGGTAGAAGAAATGGATGGAGATGATGACAATGAATTAGATCCTCTTGGATTTCTCATTCAAGATAATGTTATCAAATTTCATATGAAGAACAACCCTCCACCTTTCCTTCCCAACTTCCATGGTATGAGGTCAGAGGATTTAGAAACCGTTCTCTTGGAATTTGAAATCCTTTGTAGATCCTATGGTTACTTACTAAACACTCAAAAGTTGAGATTGTTTCCAGCAACATTGAAGGATATAGCTCTTAAATGGTTCATGAGTCTAGGGACTAATTCAATAAGATCATGGAATGATATGAAAAAGATATTTATAGGAAAATATAAAGATCATGATCTTCAGGAATAAATATTTAGAATGAATAAAAAAAAAGATAAGAGTCTTGAGGATATAATAGAGAGGTTCATGTATAATGTGAAGAGGGGAAAATTACATAATTTAGTATTTGATACACTAAAAACCCTCTTACTTAGAACAATTAGAGATGACTGGATTGATCTCCTTGATCTCATGAGTAGAGGTGATGTATACCAATAATCATTTGAAGAAATTTGTGAAACATGCAAGCGCATATCAAGAGGAATGGCAAGATTAAGTAAATCAACATCAAGATTGATAAGTCAAATTGAACTTGGGAATTTTCTTGATAACTTTAAAATAGAAATTCTTAGCAACCTAAGAGAAAAAGTATAAATGTTAAGAATGTAAGATGAGAAGAAAGAAGATGTTGATATTTTTGTTATCCATGCAGAATCACATGTTACTAAACATTTCCAATCATTACCAAGGTTGAAGGAAGTTTACCAAGAGGATAATGGAGCATCAATCACCAAAGAAGCTATGTTATGTAGTTCCAAGAAGACCATGGAAGCCTAGTCAACTTGGTATGATGCAATAACCTGATTCACAATTTCAAGCTTATGCTCATCCATCTAAAATTAATTGGAACACACTCTTTCCTTGGCAAACTTGGCCAACTGTTGACGGTGCTAGACCTACCAACATGTAAGGGGATCTCCCCCGTAAGAAGTCCCAATTAGACCTCAGACCGTTTGGTGTAGGAGTCTCAGCAGTGGGTCGTATAACAATTCCTTGACCGCGATTTCGCACAAAGGCAAGTAAGATAACTTTGTTGGTATCAAGGGTGTGACCACTGTAGTGATTCAAGGAAGATGCATGAGAGGTTTTAACATAGGTGGGTTGAGATGATTGCGCCCCTTGACAACATGTAACAGTACTCGGATGGGAAGGGAGCACATGAGCAAAGATGCATCACAATCTGGAAAGCAAGTCAATCGGAAATCCAAAGTGATGGTTAAACAAATCAACACATTTCAGAAAAATTCATACATGCTCATACAGAACATTCCATACATGTGTGCATAAGAAAGAAAATACATATGCCATCTAGAGTAAACATGACAACTATAATACAATACAACACATTCATGAAACGTGTTGTCTCTTATTATATAAAGAAGCGTAAGTTCCAGTCATACAATACATCCATGTACACCCGCCAGCCCCAATAATTGAACGTTACAGCCACATCCGCCTGCTCTTCTGAAGAGATGAACTAGCTTCGTGTAGTGGAGAAGCCAAGGCACGTCACAATATTGTCCAAGCTCTCTCTAATATAGTCTTATTCAAAGCTTCGCTGACCAAAAGCCTATATAATGAGTTATGAGGGACTATTTATAGCAAAGGGTGGGGTGACCCTTGACATTCCTATTTGTAACAATTCGTCTACTCTCATGACTCTTCATCTACTCTATGACTGTTACATCCAACCATTGAAAGTTGACTTACACTTGACATGACGTTATATTACAATGCATATTTATTAATGTGAGACAACATGGATTGAGAAAGCAATGCAAGACATCACTAACACTCGCCCATTGTGATGAGACCAACTCTTTGACATGCTTGTGATGGTAAAGGTGGTGAGTTGATGCCAAGCTTGGTCATTTGTTATGGTGTGCATGCATCCCATGGTGACATCTTGTTGAAGTGAAATCTTGCCTTTGTTGCCTCCAGTGAATTGGTATAGATCCTTCATCTAACTCATCTACTAACATGCACATGGTCTTCTTGGGTGTGGTTAAACTGGAAACACACCAATGCAAAGTGTCCGTGTTGATATCCAAGTGTGTGTTGGTGGTGATGTGCATCAACTTTCTGAAGTACATGTTCAACTCCAGTTGGAATTTCTTCTTGTCTTTGCCTTGGCGAGTGTGTTGAATGGGTTAGATCACATGCGTGCGCGAAATAACATGCATGCTGCTGAATCCCTTGTATGTTATAAACAACACTACTCACCATGTCTTCTCCATGCCAGCTGTTGGGATAGATCTAAAACTTGTACGGGCACAGTTTCATCTATGAGTGCATGTTGCACCCACTATTGATATTGTTCCTACTGCAACTCATTCATCTGTCTATGAAACTTCATGGTCTTCCTTGAGTTTCTGCTTTACCACATCAACTCCTTATTTTTTCCATTCTTTGTCTTCACGTGATCTTCATGTCGTGCCGTCACCTCATAACCAGAGTCTCCAAAGTTGCTTTCATCATCAGTTGATCTAATTGAGCTTGCAATTTTGTTCTGCCTCTGTGTTGGCAAAAACCTTCCTCTTGCATTCATTTCATTCATTGCATTCGTTGCATTTGTTGCATTCGTTTCGTTCATTGCATTTGCTGCATTCATTGCATTCAGTATGCTTCCTTGATCTGTTGTTCACAATGCTGCTCATCGTGATGTTGTTGTTGTCATATCTTGATGCCCTTGGTTATGAACAACTTGATATCTTCGTGAGTAGGAAAGCTCATAGACATTTCATCGACTGCATATCCAAGTGTGCTCTTAATGTTTTCTTCAACTCTACTTTCTTGGAAACCATTGTACCTTCACTATTGAGAGGCAGATGAGCACCTGCAATACCTAGAGACATGCCAACACTCATGGCAAGCAATCTGTCAGTCGAAAACCAAAATTAACTTGAGAACTGACTTGCAACATATCTATGTGACTGATCATGAAGGTTGCACAATTTCGGCCAGGAGGTTGGGAGACTGACTACCAAGATTACGCAAGGCATAGTCTGGGCTACTGGGAGACTGACTGACTACTGGAACTGTGCAATTCATAGTCCAGGCTAGCTACTAACTGCTAGAATTATGCAATGCACAATCTCAGTTGGTAATGGCTGCGGCGTAAGTGACTGCATTGTGCAATTTTTTGGGCTAGCAGTCACTGTCCCTCAGAAATGGGAAAAACAGTCCTGGAGGGCAGTCATTGTCCCTCAAAAATGTGCAAAACAATCCTGCAGGGCAGTGACTGGGTAGAAATGCACTTTTCCTGAGAGGAAGGCAGAGCTTTCCCTCTTAGGATTGTGCAATGCTATCTTGGTGAGGCAAAGTCTGGGCCAAGGCTGCCCAGACTCGCTGACGGGCAACTGAAAGAAAATGTGAATGCAAATGCATGGTGATACTGAGTGTAAGCATAAGTGAATGATCATGCATAAAAATGGTGAATGATAGATTTAGAAAACAAAAAAACATGCATGTGGGTGAGGCGAGTCACCGAATCGGCAACCATTTGCAAAAAAAAATTTCATGCATGTGACAGCAGTGAGATGTTGACGAAAACTAAAATGGTGCTAGTGAAATCTAGTAAGTATCAAAATGATAGCAAGCGCTCACTGAAATCAAGCAGACAACATTCATACAAATTGAAACACAAAAAGCGCCAGAAATGTAGCACAAGTCATGGAAAGAAGGCCTACTCCAAAACAACTGAGCTGAGTGTATGACAGCTCCTAGATGTGATGTGGGATTTCAGAGCTACAATGTTGATGTGAGGAATGAGCTCTACGGCTTCTGGTTGATGAGTTTTGATAACATCGAGGTTGTGATGTGCATGCCACAAATCTAGGGAAAGAAACACTTGGTGGGAGGTTTTGAAATGATCCTTGCATGTAACCTCCAACTGCTAAAAATAGATCCATAAAACAAGGGATGCCTTTGCATGCTACCTTGGGAGAAGCAGCCCATGCATACAAGTCATTTTTGCTTGGTCCCAAAGGGAACTAGTCAACTCAGTTGCACATGCAAGAGACTACTCGGCTGTCGGGAGAAAATGCGCATTTCTAGCTGGGAGCTGAGCTAGATGCCCAGGAGATTTGCGCAATTTCTGGGCAGAGCGACTGAATCTACCTAGATTTGCACAAATTATGGGCTGAGCAGCTGTGCTGGGGAAAATTGTGTAATTTTCACTGTGAGTGTTGACTGCTAGAATTGCGCAATTCTGGAGCCCAGCGCGCTATGAGTTAGAATTGCACAATTTCTGGAGGGAAGATTGGTTGCCCTCCAGAACTGAGAAATTTATTGGGGGGACTGCGCAGCGTGTAGTTGGACCAAGTCTGGGTGAAAAACCCATGAGGGGAAGGCATCAAGTTGTGATCGACATGTTGTCTTTGTGCAAGAAAAATCACTAAAGCTTGTGTACTTGACAAAGCAAGACATGTTGCTGTGAAAGTTGGAAGGGAGGCTCCAAAACGAAGCTAAGGCAACATTTTGGAGGGTGGTTGTAGCTGCTACAACACTTGGCGACACACTGGTAGAACTCCAGCTCTCTGAATGGACCTTGTTCCTGGAAAGCAAGTCTAACACCTCTAGAAGTATTGTTCAGTTCTCAGCTCCTCTTGGTTTCCACACTAGCCTTATAGTAAGATGTAGGATCTGCCAAGCTCTTAGTCGACTGACACACATTGCAAGCCAAGGCAACATAGTTGTTTCTATTGGGTTTTACGGGTATATTGGTGGACAAGCAATATAAATGTCAAAGTCTTAGTTTCGTCTTTGTTGTTGCTCCGCTACCAGCAGGCCTGGATAGTACCCCACCAGAGTCACATAGGAACACAAGCATGGCTCCACTGCCAGCGAGCCTAGTCAGTACCCCAACAGAGTTACTTGCATCACCTCTCTGTGCAAGAAGCCTTTTGCTTCTTTCGCCTTATTCATTTTCATTTTTTTCAAATTTGCTTTTTTTACCTTTTTCATTTTTTCATCTTCATAAATGTGCATAGCACTTATTCATTTTAGAGGAAGAAGAGGTATCCTGACTTATTGAGATAAGAAGAGGTTGTTCCTACAAAGAAGTAGTTTATTATAACTTTAACATGGCTGTTAAGGTTTCCCCCCTCACCTTACTCTATTTGACTGAGCTGACAAGGGTTAACCTAAACCAATTGACTAGAGTAGGTGACACTATTTAGCATGCAAGTGTTGTGTTTTCACCAAGGTTCACTTCGAATAGTACGTATCAACGTATCATGGACTAAAAGTAACAAGTTCTTCATACAGAGGTAGGATGATAGATAACCAAGTAGTCATAGCAGCACAAGGCCTCTTTTACTTTACTGAGCTTGCTTCAAGAGTCATACATGGTTTCATGTGAAACTATCCTACGAAACGAAAAAAGTGAACTAAAAAACAACAAAGCAAAGCAAGAGCATAAGTAAAAGCGAAAGCAAAGAAATTAAGCAGACAAGCAGGTAGACAAACAAACAAATGAAGCAAGTAAGCAAGCAAGCATGCAAGCAAACTGACTAAAAACAAACACTACTCCTACTCCTAAGCTAATGGTGCATGGGTCGTCTCACATGAAGTGATACTTCCAATGCAGTTGTCGGTGCATTGGTTGACCCATGTTGGTGAAGGCATGGTTCACGAACAAGACAACTGTGTGAACCAGAAAACAAGAAAGATGTAACAGTGAAGACAAATTCACTTCGAACTTACAAGCAACCACAAAACAAAGATGAGTGAAAGTGAATGACATGCATTTTGTGGAGTTTCCATGATGTTGTGCTACACTGCATGCAGATGTTGAGTGTATGCATTCTCTTAACTGTGACATGCAATAAAATGTGAGAAAGTTAGACCACTTTTGTTGTGCATGTGTGCTTGTTGTGAAGATTCCTCCAACGCATGAGCGATGGGATCGTGTAGTTCAAGTGGAGGAAGAAAAATCTATGTGTTTGGCTGATCTTTTGCAAAGCATAGAGTGATGGGGAGCCTTGAGTTTTTTAACAATTTCCTTACTAGAAGTGAAACCAACCTCATGATAGCGAGGGCCTGACATAACGATCATCTCGGGCTGAACTGCCTCGACAGTCTGGGGGGTTTCGCCTCATTGATAGATAGATCATCATAGACCAGTGTCTTGGGTAGATTAACAATAGTTGAATCAACATCATGATCAAATGAAGGAGTGAATAGATCACGATAACCAAGATCATAAAATTCAAGATGTTTGTCGGCATCCTGATGATTTGGTGAATCGGGCAGAGGGGTAGATGAGAAGCAAAGATGTTCACCCTCTGCATTTTCAAGAAAGATAAATGACATATTGAATGGATTTTCTGAGGAAGATGCATCCTCTCTACACTGCAATGACAGACTGACATCCGAGGTGTCCTATGAATGATCGGAAGTAAAAACATCTGGAAATGGGTTTTCACAAGGGAAATGAGTAGTCGCAAAATCACAAGGGATGTCAAGATGAAGCGGATGAGGCATGGCTGGAAGGGAGTCATCCTTCACTGCGGGCTCTTCTTTAGATTCCCACACACACTCATCATGAATGATGTGCTGGAAATAATACTGAGAGGGGGGTGCAGTGAATCAGTATTATCAAATCAATAAAACCTTTTCATTTCCACTATACTTAGAAACATATACGCTACTTCAGTCCATAGAAGTCGCGTGTATACGCAACTTTGTCTAATGCAACTAGTATATATCTAGAATACTTATGGTTCAGTTAATCCATCAAATGTTGATCTTTAGTTAGTGCATCAGAACTTAATTAACCATATGAACAGTAAGCAGGTGCAATAAAATAGAATAGATCATCACACACAAGAAGCACACATGAACACCATGTATAAGGTGGAAACCCAATGTGGGTGAAAACCACCTGCTGCAAGTCATCTCTATCTTCTAAGAAATTTCATTTTACAATGTTTTTGTACTGGTGCAGTCTTATACCAGTACACAGGCTTCTACCTGCAGAAGGCTACAACCTTCTCTCATTCTCCAGCTGCTACTAGAAGGGAGCTACCACTCCCTTTGCTCTTGTACTAGCTGATGTACTAGTACGTAGGGACCGGCCTACAACTTCCATCCTCCAGGGACCACATTTCATACATTTTCAGATTGGATACTTGTGAAGCACAACACTATAATCTGAAGGCCACGTTTCATCCAATTTTCATACTGGACCCATCAATATCATTGAAGCACAAAAACAATCAATACCAGCATCATCAATCTCTGAATCATCCAATACTGAATCACTGAAACCCTGTCAACAAAAATTGCAGTCACCAGAACACAGAGCATAATACTAAACTCTGCAACAATATTCAGAATCAAAATCATGCATCAAAGTGCATACGCTACTTGGAAGTGCTGAACCAGTGTCTATACGCAACTTCACCAAAGTGAACCAGCGTATATATCATCAATTACTTACTTATAACTTGATGCACTTCCTGACTTCAGACATATCGAGATTATTACATATGCAAGGATAATATGTGTCTTAGCAACCAGATCTAGTCCATCAGATCACATAAATATGAGTCATTATGATCCTGATCCATCATTAGATCTCATCCATCACCATTGAAGCTAAACACAATCGACCAAACAGAATATGCAGAATACTGACACCACTAAACAGTCATCAGAACTCATCAACAACCAGAACCACCTGTAACTTCAAACATCATAGCTCAAATGGAATACGCTACTACAATGAACCAAACCCGCGTACATATGCGCTTTCACCAAATCCAACCCACGTACAGATCTATAAATATTCAATCATGACTTGCAGCTATTTCAAACTTAAGTTATACCCAGTTCAGAACAATACATGCGTCAGTATACAGATCTAGAACAAGCATAATCAACCATATATAGATAGTTCATTTCAAACCATTTGATCCTGATTTATCCTTAGATCTTGTTCTCCATCAACCGGTGAGATTCCTCCTAAGCTCAAATCAAGCAATGTATCATAAACCCTTTACTTGCATACTGGATCTTATACTTCATCAAATATTCAAGTCTTTTCCATACACTTGCCTAATGATCTTCTTCTCCTTTTATAGTCTTAGGCCTTACACAATACCATGGTCCAAAACCATAACAAATCAATACCATGGATCTAATACTTGGGATCAATAATTCTGACGAGATACCATGGTCCAAAACCATAGGTCCAAATACCAAGGACTTAATACCATGGACCAAAACCCAATCTACGCACCTTCCCTTGCATGAAAGTGTGTGTGTACGCATACGCGCCTTTTGATCTATGATCCCGCGTGTATACGCGGCTTTGATAAGAGGAACCTGCATATACCTTATTTTCTTCATTCTTTGTATTCTAATCATCAACTCTTTGCTACTGACCTGCTGCACTATGATCTATCATCTATGAGATTTGCCATCAAGGACAACACTTGTCTCATAATGCCAACAATCTCCCCCTTTGGACTTGATGGCAAAGCTAACTTGTCATTACTGAGAATTGTCCTCTGATTCCTTTGAGCTATCTTGCATCCCGTGCATTCAGTCACATCTGATATCTCTTCTATAGATTCATCTAGTTATAAATAAGTGAGATGTTCTTCTATGAGTGGGTTGCCATCAAATACAACACATGCATCATAATGCCAACAATCTCCCCCTTTGGACTTGATGGCAACAACACCAAATCACTCTCCCCCTTTGACATCAAGGGCAAAGGGTGGACCAAGATATTCTTTTTCCTTGATAAATATTCTGTTGTCCATACTCCCCTTGAGTACATGCTGAAATCTTTGAATGAGCTCCCCCTTTGTATATGCCAAGGTGTACCAATCTAACCATGCTCCCTCTGACTGTAGGCAAGATCTGCAAAAAGGTGTTCTTCAAGAAGAACCATGACTTATACATCATAAAAGACCTTCCTATCACCAAAAGACTCTATACATACATCCATCACCCAACCAAGTGGGGATACATTAGAAATTTACATATGACAACCAAGTACATTACATCATTCATCCCAAGCATAGTGGGGAAACCAAAATAGGCCATTACATGACCTTGACACCATAAAAGAGATACATGACATAGAGACGAAATATCTAGAGCAAGACTTATGAAAGTCACCAATAACTGATATCAGCAGCATCTGTCAATCACTATTCAGATCAGCAACCATGCTTTCTTTCTGTTCTCCTTCTGCACCTGAGCCACCTGAAACCAGAACAACTTGTGTACTCGAACCAAGAGCTTCTACTGTAATTCCAACAATGCATTATTAGAAGTTTATCTTCTCCCCCAGAAGCTGTGCCAGATGGTCTCTGTCAGACCCATATCAGACTCTTCTCACCCTGAGTTTGGCCCACTGATTTCCTTCAAACCAACATATACGCGACTGTATCCATAGAAACACGCGTATATACGTGGATCATCCTTATGAAACTAGCGTACAACCACTTCCATATCAGCAACCTGTAAATGTCCTGTAACAAGGTATGTTTGCATATAGATATCAACTCATCCTTAAAATCATTATATCATATGTGAAGAACACCATAGTCATCTCATCATCATCAAGATCTTCATGATCTTATATGTCATCCATGTATCATTACCTGGGAACATCTGCATCAATCAACATATGTAAGTATCAACCCATCATCACATAGGAAGGAACTCATCATCATCAATGCAACTTTGAGTAATCATCACTATGTATCAAGACTTCTTGGTATCATTAACAACAATAATCCTCATCCATATGAGCGCCAAGAACTATAGGAATCCTGCATCATAACTGTATGATGTTAGCATCATATAAGTGACTCATCATTAAGTAATGAAGATGTGTATTCAAGCTTTGTACTTCTCCTTATCCTTTTGTAGATCACCATGTAAGCACCGTATATGCATCATCAGACAATCAACCACAAATCTGATCTGGACATCACTTATGTAATCACAAGAATCATATGAGATGGACAACTCATAACCACATCAGAGCGAGATATATCGTTTAGCCATATAAGCATCATCACCAAGGACTATTAACCATAATGCCAACAATGCATTATTAAAGGCATATGCTCCCCCTCAACCTGTGCCATCTGTTTACTGTTAGATCTGATCAGCAATATGCATCAAGACATCATCATCATCAAGTTAGGATCAAAACACTTCTAAACATCTTACAAGTATCAAGACATTTCCACACATCATCAGTAGACTATAACTATTAACAAATAGAGTAAATAATGGACTGAATCATATTAGACCCTTTTTCTGAGCCTGTCCTCACTGCTTTTCCTCAGACTGACATATACGCGACTTTGCAGTATCTAACTCGCATATATACGTGACTTCCCTTTATGAAACTTGCGTATGAGATTTAGGACACTGAAGTTTTACACTTTCAGCTCCCCATGAGTCTGTGATTTCTATGTTGTGCGGTGCCACATCTTTCTGACTGAACTTCCTTCTTTTTCCATATCTTCAAGCGTGATGATGTTTTCTCCTTTTGGTATGGTGCCCGTACTTTGTTCCTGCATTCCTTTGCTATATGTCCAAGCTTGTTACAGGCATAACATCTTTCCTGCTTCATATTCCTTTTGTAGCAATCAACAGCTTTGTGACCAAACATATTGCAAGAGAAACAATATCCCTTAAAGTACCTGGACCATGATGATATTTCTGTGTGATGGTCTTGAACCATTCTTCTTCTGCATTTGGCTACAACATGTCCAAGATTATGACATGCATAACATTCAAAATTATTCTTTGGAGGAGTAAAATATTTTCTTTGAAGAATTTCTTTCCTTGGTTGTTGATGGGGTCGACCTTTCATCTCCTTGTTGGGCATTTCAGATTTTGCATTAGAGTTCCTTGTCTTATTTTCTGAACTAGATTCACCTTCAATAGATTCATGAAAACCAAGACCAATTTTGATAGCAGGAGACCTTTGACTACAAAGAAGATCATCCAAGATCTTAGTACTATCTTGAAATCGTAAGAGCTTATCTAATTTATCTTTTAGAATATTTACCTCAACTTGATGTTGCTCTTCCTTTTCAAGATACTGCTTCTTCACATTTTCTTCAACATTTCTTTCTTCTTCCAACGGACGTCTTAGTTTAAGAACTTCATTTTCATGACTTTGGAGTAGTTCTTTATTCTACTTCTTTGATTCTTCAAGATCTTCTTTTAGCGAGCGGATCGTGGCTTCAAGACTTTCATAGTAACTGGATTTATCTCTGAGTTTCTTGATGGTTGTGCTCCTTTCATTGACTTCATTTCTTAATGATGTCACTTCAACCTGCAACTTTTGACATTGATTTTCCTTGTCCTTGTGTATCTTCATTAGCTTGTTTCCTTCCTCTAATTGAGCTTTTAGTTTGGTAACTTCTTCTTTGAAGGCACATTCCCTTTTATTCAATAGATCTTGTTTATCTCTAATTTTGTCTGTAAGCCTTCTAAATACTGCCTCTATTTGATATCTTTCTTGCTCACCCATAAGAGCAAATTCAGTTGCTTCGCTATCACTTTCATCATCTTCACATGGATGGATACCAGAGGATAAAAAATTCATGCCTGATAGATCTTGTTCATCTTCATTCTAAAGTGATTCTGAATCTGAAGTGCTTCTTCCACATAGTCCCCAATCGATGCTCCCACTATCATAGTTCTTCTGAGATGACTTCTTTTTCTTAGGTGCTTTCTTCTTAAGCTTCTTTCCCATTGTTCCACAGAAATCCTTCAAGCGATCAAGCTTGTACCAAAGGACTTGCTCTGATACCAATTGTTGGAAATAATATTGAGAGGGGGGGGGTGAATCAGTATTATCAAATCAATAAAACTTTTTCATTTCCATACTTAGATACATATACGCTACTTCAGTTCATAGAACCTGTGTGTATACACAACTATGTCTAATGCAACTAGCGTATATCCAGAATACTTATGATTCAGTTAATCCACCAAATGCTGATCTTTAGTTAGTGCATCAGAACTTAATTAACCATTTGAACAGTAAGCAAGTGCAGTAAAACAGAACATATCATCACACACAAGAAACACACAAGAAACACACATGAACACCATGATATAAGGTGGAAACCCAATGTGGGTGAAAACCACCTGCTGCAAGTTATCTCTATCTTCTAAGAAACTTCATTTTACAATGTTTTTGTACTGGTGCAGTCTTATACCAGTACACAGGCTTCTACCTGCAGAAGGCTACAATCTTCTCTTGTTCTCCAACTGCTACTAGAAGGGAGCTACCACTCCCTTTGCTCTTGTACTAGTTGATGTACTAGTACGTAATTGCCGGCCTACAACTTCCATCCTCCAGGGACCAAATTTCATACATTTTCAAACTGGATACTCCTGAAGCACAACACTATAATCTGAAGGCCACGTTTCATCCAATTTTCATACTGGACCCATCAATATCATTGAAGCACAAAAACAATCAATACCAGCATCATCAATCTCTGAATCACCCAATACTGAATCACTGAAACCCTGTCAACAAAAATTGCAGTCACCAGAACACAGAGCAGAATACTGAACTCTGCAAAAATATTCAGAATCAAAATCATGCATCAGAGTGCATACACTACTTGGAAGTGTTGAACCATCGTGTATACGCAACTTCACCAAAGTGAACCAGCGTATATATCATCAATTACTTACTTATAACTTGATGCACTTCCTGACTTCAGACATATCCAGATTATTACATATGCAAGGATAATATGTGTGTTAGCAACCAGATCTAGTCCATCAAATCACATAAATATGAGTCATTATGATCCTGATCCATTATTAGATCTCATCCATCACCACTGAAGCTAAACATAATCAACCAAATAGAATATGCAAAATACTGACACCATTAAACAGTTATCAAAACTCATCAACAACCAGAACCACCTGTAACTTCAAACATCATAGCTCAAATGGTATACGCTACTACAATGAACCAAACCCGTGTACATACGCGCTTTCACCAAAGCCAACCCGCGTACAGATCTATAAATATTCAATCATGACTTGCAGCTATTTCAAACTTAAGTTATACCCAGTTCAGAACATTACATGCGTCAGTATACAGATCTAGAACAAGCATAATCAACCATATAGAGATAGTTCATTTCAAACCATTTGATCCCGATTTATCCTTAGATCTTGTTCTCCATCAACCGGTGAGATTCCTCCTTAGCTCAGATCAAGCAATGCATCATAAACCCTTTACCTGCATACTAGATCTCATACTTCATCAGATATTCAAGTCTTTTTCATACACTTGCCTAATGATCTTCTTCTCCTTTTATAGTCTTAGGCCTTACTCAATACCATGGTCCAAAACCATAACAAATCAATACCATGGATCTAATACTTGGGATCAACAGTTCTGACGAGATACCATGGTCCAAAACCATAGGTCCAAATACCAAGGACTTAATACCTGGAAAAAAACCCAATGTACGTGCCTTCCCTTGCATGAAATGCGTGTATACGCATACGTACCTTTTGATCTATGATCCCGCGTGTATACGCAACGTTGATAAGAGGAACCTGCGTATACCTTATTTTCTTCATTATTTGTAGTCTGATTATCAACTCTTTGATATTGACCTGCTGCACTATGATCTGTCATCTGTGAGATTTTCCATGAAGGACAACACTTGTCTCATAATGCCAACATGATGGCGCAGGTTGGTTGTATAACACCAACTCTGTCGATAGCTTGATCCTCGCTCACAACAAGTTAGGAGTCTGGGATGGGAGAACACGAAATGGTACAATCCAAAGGATCAACAGAACACAAGGATGGAGGTTGAGGGAAATATTCCACGTGACAACCAACAGGCTTGCAAGCCAAATCTATGCAAATCTCAAGAGTAGGTGGGGTGGGAGAGTGTGATATTTCAACAGAGGCATGTGCATGACCTCCCACATCACTCTACGGTGGTGGAGCTATTTGATGAGGTGAAGGCAGATAGTCACTTGTGATAGTGACTGTGCCTTCCTGTGATCATGCAACTCCATCATCGAAGTGTGCTGAGTGGGGTTCAGATATGTGAAGAAGATACTCAAATATTCCATAAAGAAATTACCAATCAATTTCATCTTCAGGGAATTGGTATGCAAGATTTCAAAAGCGTGTGTAAAACTGATCAACGGATTCATCGAGTGCTTTCCATAATTTCATAATTTCTTGATCAAGTGCTTTCTAGTTAAAGTGATTGAAAGCACAATCTATATCTGCAACCAGATGAGCAAGATAATGAATATATTTTTCGGGCAGCGTGGCACACTAGTGCATTGGGTGCCCTCAAAACGTGTAGACAAACAGTGCACAACTCATGTATTCTTCAAACAATCCATGTCTTTTTCATGAGCCTACAATGACGACCGTGTGCCTAACCAACGCTACGTAGCCTCCACCATCAAATGTTTTATGAGACAAGTTATATAAGAGATTTCCTGAGATAATGAAGTCATTTCCATAGGACATGCACTCTGGAAGAGCAACTCGACAATTAGTCATGATAGATGGGTAGAGATTCAAAATAGATGTGAGGACTCAACTTTTCATCTAGCCCTCCTTCTAGCACCAAAATGTTGATGGTGTTGGACCCGCCAACATGTAAGGGGATATCCCCGGTAAGAAGTCCCAATTAGCCCTCAGACCGCTTGGTGTAGGAGTCCCAGTAGTGGGTCATATAACAATGCCTTGGCTGCAATTTCGCACAGAGGCAAGTAAGATAACTCTGTTGGTAGCAAGGCTGTGACTGTTTTAGTGAGTCAAGGAAGATGCATGAGTGGTTCTAACACAAGTGGGTTGAGATGAATGCGCCCCTTGACAACCTATAACACCACTCGAATGGGAAGGGAACACACGAGCGAAGATGAATCACAAGTTGGAAAGCAAGTCAGTCAACAATCCAAAGTGATGATTAAACCAATCAACACATTTCATAAAGATTCATACATGATCATACAAAACAGTCCATACATGCGTGTGTAAGAAAGCAAATACATATTCCATTTAGAGTAAAAAAGACGATGAGAAAACAATACAACGTATGCATGAAACGTGTTGTCTCTTATTATATAAAGACTTGTAAGTTCCAGTCATATAATACATCCATGTACACCCATTAGCCCCAATAGTAGAATGTTATAGCCACATATTCTTGTTCCTCCAAAGAGATGAACTAGCTCTGTGCAGTGGAGAAGCCAAGGCGCATTACAATACTGTCCAAGCTCCCTCCAAGATAGTCTTATCAGAAGCTTGGCTCACCAAAATCCTATGCAATGAGTTATGAGGGACTATTTATAGCAAAGGGTGGGGTGACCATTGACATTCCCCATTGCAATAGTTCATTACGCTCATGACTCTTCATCTACTCTATGACTATTACATCCAACTATTGACACTTGACTTACACTTGACATGACATTACATTACAATGCACATGTATTCATGTGAGACAACATTGCTTTTAGCAAGCCATGGAAGACATCACTGACACTCGGTCCATTGTGATGAGACCAACTCTTTGACATGCTTCTGCATGCACCCCATGGTGACATCTTGCTGAAGCGAACTCTTGCCTTCCTTACCTCTGGTGCATTGGTATGGCTCCTTCATCCAACTTGTTTGCTAACATGCACATGGTCTTCTTGGGTGTGGCTGAACTGGAAACACACCAATGCATAGTGTCCATGCTAATCTTCAAGTGTGTGTTGGTACTCATGTGCATCAACTTGTCGAAGTACATGTTCAGCTCTAGTTGGACTTGCTTCTTGTCTTTTCCTTGGCGAGTGTGCTGAATGGGTTGGATTGCATGCATGCGTACAATGACATGCATATTATTGAATCCCTTGCATGCGATCAACAACACTTCTCACCATGTTTTTTTCGTGCCAGCTACTGGGATAGATCTAAAAATTGTACGGGTGTAGTTTCATCCATGAGTGCATGTTGCACCCACTACTATTCCTATTCCTCCTGTAACTCATTCATTTGTCTGTGCAGTTTCATGTTCTTCCTTGAATTTCTACTTCAACACATATAACTCCTTCTTTGTTCCATTCTTTGTCTTCATGTGATCTTCATGTCGCTTCGTCACCTCATAACCTCAGTCTCCAAAGTTTCTTTCATCATCAAAGGATCTACCTGAGCTTGCAAATTTATTCCACCTCTATGTTGTCAACAACATTCCTCTTGCATTCGTTGCATTCATTGCATTTGTTGCATTCATTGTGTTCATTGCATTCTTTGCATTGGCTCCATTCGATGCATTCTATATGCTGCCTTTAGTTGTTGTTCATGATGCTGCTCACTGTGATGTTGTTGATGTCCTTGTCTACGAACAACTTGATATCTTCGTGAGTAGGCAAGTTCATATACATTTGATCGACGAAATCTCGAGGTGTGCTCTAAAAGGTGTCTTCAACTCTGCTTTCTTGGAAACCATTATACCTTCACTACTGAGAGGTAGATGAACACCTGCAAACCTAGAGACATGGCAAGCAATCTGTCAGTCGAAAACCAAAATGAACTTGAGAATAGACTTGCAACATACCTGTGTGACTGATCATCAAGGTTGCACAATTTCCCTAGGAGGTTAGGAGACTAACTGCCAAGACTGTACAAGGCACATTTTGGACTGTTGGGAGATTGACTGACTACTGGAACTGCACAATGGACAGTCCTGTTTGGCTGCTGACTGCTGGAATTGTGCAATGCACAATCTTTGCCAGCAATGGCTACAGCCTCAGTGACTTCATTGCGCAATTTTTTTGGCCAACAGTCATTGTACCTCGGAAATGTGCAAAACAGTCCTGGAAGGATAGTCACTAGGTAGAAATGTGCATTTCCTGAGAGGAAGGTAGAGTCTTCCCTCTCAGGATTGCATAATGCTATCTTGGTGAGGCTCTTAGTGAGGCAAAGTCCGTGCCAAGGCTGCTTAGACTTGCCAACGGGCAACTAAAAGAAAATGTGAATGTGAGTGCATGGTGATACTGAGTGTAAGCATAAGTGAATGATCGTGCATGCAAATGGTGAATGATGGATCTAGAAAAAGGAACAACATGCATGTGGTTGAGGCGAGTCGCTGAATCAATGACCGTTCACGAAAAATAGTTTCATGCATGCGACAGTAGTGACATGTTGATGAAAACAGAAATGGTTCTAGTATAAGCTAGTAAGTATCAAAATAATAGCAAACACTCGCTAAAATCAAGAAGACAATGTTCATACGAAGCGAAACACAAAAAGTGCCAGAAATGCAACACATGTCATGGAAAGCGGGCCTACCCCAAAAAAACTTAGCTGAGTGTGCCAACAACTCCTAGATGTGATGTGGGATGTTAGAGCTGCAAGGTTGATGTGAGGATTGAGATCTACAGCATCTCGTTGATGAGTTTTGATAACATCAAGGTTGTGACATGCATGCCACAAATCTAGAGAAAGCGACACTTGGTGGGAGGTTTTTGAAATGATCCTTGCATGTAACCTCCAACTACTAAAGATAGATCCCCAAAACAAGGGATTCCTTTGCATACTGTCTTGGGAGAAGTAGCCCATGCATGCAAATCTGTTTTTCTCTGTCCCAAAGGGAACCGGTCAACTCAACTGCACATGCAAGAGACTGCTCGACTGCTGGGAGAAAATGTGCATTTCTAGCTGGGAGCTGGGCTAGGTGTTGTTACACAACATTTTGCCACTGTCCATGTACTCCCCATCCATGATCCTGGATGAACTCTACAATAAACCCTACATGCTTTCCCATCATGAAGAAACTCCCATTATTTCCCTCTTCATGAGCAAAATGATTCCCTTTTGCATCATTTCCCAAGAATCTTACTTTTACCCCATTTACAAGTCTGGCGATACTCACCAGTTTCCTCCTCGCACCGATTTGAAGAGATTAAAACCATGACTAGCGCCATATGGTTCTATTGAGCCTTTTCTCATTTGTGTCGATCCTCTTTTGGCAAGTTTTTTAAATATGGAGTCAAAGCTTCTAAGTCTAGAAGCTTCGTAATGGAAGTCTGGTAAATGGTTGGGCTGGATGGAGACAACGAAGTCAGTTTGGGATCCTTTCCCCTATTAGGATGGAACCAACCCAAGAGATAAAGCCTTCTCCCATGATAAGAGGAACCATCTCCCCTCTATCCAAGCTATATAAGGCCCTCCTTTTACAAGCTTCACTAGTTTTTCAGTATTGGTATTTTTGGAGCTTGAATAATTAGCAAGATATCTGTAGCTTGTAGCTTTCCAGTTTATGTTTGAGGGAGAATAGTGTGTTTGGTTTGGTTTGAGACTAAAGGGAAGAGGCCTTGAAACTTCCATTGTTGGGGCTATCCATGAGATTCTAGAAAAAGTGTGGGAACCCAGAAACATCGAAGGATACTAGCAATGTCAAGGCATTGGTTGTAATCTCTTTATGAACTGATATGAAAGCAATTATTAATTGATTTCCTGCATTAAAGTATTATCTTACATGTGATGTCTTAGTGTTCCTTGACCTGTTAAGTACGATGAATGCAATTTGTACGCTATCACGTTTGTTGTTGTTGTTTGTTTTCTTGTTTTAGGTATTCGAAGGAAGGAAATGAAAGGTAGTTGAAGTAAGGAAGCAAGAGCGTCATCAAGTAGAATAGTTTTCTAAGAGGTAGGCCCTGTTAGTTGATTCTAGCTTAAGGAGGTTTTCTATAGATTGTTTGTTTGTGACTAGACACACTCTCTTGGGCTAGAGGAATTGTCTTTGTCTGCATCTAGAATTTACCTTCACCACAAATTAGTGGCTCTACTTGGGGAGCCAATCTTTCTATTTGATGGATTGTCATTTCATGGTTTTGTGTGAACATTTCTAGTATCATCATTTCCATTTAGTTTTCTCTGCTTTTCCTAGTTTACTGCTCTGAGTCTAAAATTTACAGTGGCAAGTCTGGTTTTGGCCTTTGAAATTTTTTATTTTTTTCTTGAATCCCTTGATCAATAGTCTTTTTGGCCAAACAGTCACATCAATTAGGCCTATCAGTGCTAGTTGTAGTCTATCCAGTCGTGTCAATCATGCCAATCAATGCTTATGGTCAGTTAGGCAGTCACACTAATTCCTGTAGGTGAAGATCAGGGTTTCTCTTGGATCCTAACCAATGTGTCTTGCCCTCTTAATTTTTTCTTGTTAGCTCATTTTGCCTGTGTTCTCCCTGACTGGAAAGCTTCATTGGTTTGGTTTGTGTGCTTGGTTGGTTTTCCTTCTTTTACTTGATTTTTTGAGTCTTTGGATGGTTTGTCACCCTAGGGCATCTAGATTGTCACTCATTTAGCTGTTTGTGTGCTCAAAAAGTCAAGTTGTTGGTTAGCTGCTCCATGCATTTTCATTTTTTAGTCCTTTTATCACTTTTATTTCAATTAAACAAGCTTGAAAATTTTTGTTTGTTCTTCTCTTGATTAAGCGTCTCTTTTCGGGCATAGATTACATTGCTCGTCTTGTTATTGATTGAATCATTGCATCATTAGTTTCAAAGGAGTTCTCTTTTCATGCTTTCCATTTAATTGATGTTGATTGTTTTGAAAAAATTTCATGGGAGTGTTTGTGAATGATTCATGTTATCATTCCATTGAAAAATACATAATTCTAGTTTGTTGAATGAATATGTTACATTAGCTAGCATCATTGAAGACTAGAGTTGCATCATCATTTGTATTTGAAAAGAAATGAATTCTCTTTACTATTAAAAGGCCTAGTTGAAGTGAATTCGATAGGAAGATTCAGTTCATTTTGGAGATTCATTAGTGAAATATTTTATTCTTTGATTGTTGCATTTATTGTGTGTTATCTATCTCTCAATTAGTGTTAACTTTCATCGAAGACAAAGATTTCCTTTCTCATATAGCTGCATGTAGGAGTTTTTTCAATTGACAGTGGTAGGGCCTTGTAATTGAAACCTAATTCAAGATCAACCATTAAAATCTATTGAATTAACCTAAGGAAGCATTGAAACTTAACGCTTATATTTAGAGGTCTAGGCTAGAGATGTGTTCCGACGTATTTAAACCTAGTAGTTGTCATTCGCTTCCGCTCTAGACATCGCTAGTACGGACTTGTGATCCCTGTATTTTCAAGTATATAAATGGATACCCAACTAGGTTTTGAATCCTTTATCCGTTGGAAGCTGAGTCTACTGCTTTGTAAACATGATACACTGAACACGTCATTCAGGGAGATTGCCTGCCTGTACTTCTCGGTTCGCCAGGAGGTATTCTACAGTTCACGGTTACCTGGTAATCCTTTTGTCTAGATCATCCAGAGCAATCATTTTGGTCTTTTTGACTCTTTAAATTTAAAAGATCAATGAGCACTTGTCCTTTCGAGCTCGTTAACTCTGAAACCAACTAGATTCATCTTTCATCCTTTTCTCGACTCTTAAAACATGAAAAGGTAAAGTTTTGTTTTTGTGTTTTAAAATTAACTTCCCACAAAATATTCCTGGTTAAAGTTATCTTCCTTAGTAATTCTTTAGGGTTGATTCCAATGGCAACATTTCCAAAGTCTATCGGTCAAGGATTCCGCCCAGATGGAAATCCTTGTCCTTTTCCTTCTTTTGGAAACGTTGGTGCTCCTTATATGGCAACGTTGTCCCTCCCTAGGTTAACCATTGGTCTACCTGTCTAGTTTTTCTTGACCTCAATGGTCTTGAGCCTCCCGACTCCTATGCAACCGTATCTTTCATTCGAATCACGTCATGATGATTCTAAGGTTAATCCCTCACCTTCTTCCCCTTTTTCTTCACCCTCCTCTACATCACCTGGTGAAAGTTTAAAATATTGTAACCAGGAGGCTAAGAAGTAGAAGGATAAGATGAAGAAGAACAAGTCAGATAAGTGAGAGGCCAACCGTGCAACTATTGCTCTAAATGCGCTTCTTTTCAACAAATCTTACAATCCTCCATGAAAGGTCAGATTCCCTTGCAAGTTGTGTAAGGGTGACCATCTCCTCTGGGACTATCCTGGCATTCCCGGAGTCTTAGAGATATGGTCTCAAAATCTAGATTGACCATCCCCATTGACCTTTGAAGATGATGTCGATGCTACACCCTCGGCTAGCGATAATAAGAAGAAAGGGGATTAGATTCCCCTATAGGTTATGCGAAGGAGAGCATCTTCTTCACCTTTGTGTTCTTATAGATAGAGCATCCAAATTTTTGGAAAACCTTATAGCTCCTCAACTCCAACTTCCTGTTGGTTATCAGAGGCTTTCCTCTGGCCATCCCTCGATTGGTAAAGAGACTAACTTTAATTCATCTCTTGTCAGTCCTACTCTTCTTGAGCATGACTCTCTTGTGTCTATTTCTAGCCAACCATTAGTCAAAAAGAGTGTCGACTTGTCTTCGGCTTCAGTTGATCACTCTGTTCCTGAAGAGAGTGGTGATCATTCTTCTCATGTTCTTCTCATCTCCTCAGATTCTCATGAATTAATGAGTGACCCTCCCGTCCCATTTGTTTAGGGGAGTCTTTCTTCTATTCCTGCAGAGCATGCGGGATATCATATGATACCCCCACCAAGTAGTTTTGTCATCTCTTTTAATTGGAGTCAATTGAATTCTTTTTGCCTCCCATCTTATGTGCCTTTCCACATCATAGTACAAGCCTATAATATGGTAGTACATGGCACTATATTAGATGAAGGCGTGTCTGTTAGCATCATGTCTTCTATTACTTGGCAATCTTTGGGCTCCCCACAACTTATTCTTGTCACTCAAAATCTGTTGGCTTTCAACAAAGGAACCAGTCAACCCTTGGGGGTCCTTTCGAAGTTCCCTATTACTTTGGGAGGAAAGACTGTCTATATAGACGTGATATTAGTCCAAGGCCCCTTAGATTTCAATCTTCTCCTTGGACGCGACTATGTTTATGTCTGGTGTAGTATGATCTGGATTATCCATAGTATTATATTCATCATGTCGACGTTTCAAACCCCAAAGGGGGTCCATCATCAGGACCAAAAAAATGGTATATTATGAATTATTGTTCTTTGAGAGAAGAATCCTCTAACCAACGTATATATAAACCTAATTAATCCTACATAGTGAAAGTTGACATAACCTACATATATTAGTTTAATTTTTATTCTTTTTTTTTTTTCCATGGGAGGTCTTCTTTCTTTACTTTTCTGTGTGGTTTGTTTTCCACACGAAGGGAGAATTATGACTATTGATCAACTTTCGTTCATTGGTCACCAAGCATCTCCTTTGCAACCATCATCCCCTATCGGATCTAGTTTTCAAGCAGTACCTTCCCCACCACAGGTTCATTATGTGGCTACCCGTTGCATCTCTACATCTGTTGTTGATCACATAGATGGTATTGTACATTATGTTCTGGGGGAATTGGAACCCAATCTGTCTTTGATACCAAATGACGTGTATTCTTCCCAAAGCATGGTTCTTCTATCTAGTGAAGACCTCTTAGGAGCCATGTTCTCTTGTGGGTCATGAAAAAATGTCATGAGGATAGTTCTTGGCCTTGTTTCAACCTCGTTAAAAAATGAAACAAGGGGTCAGAGAAAAGTTCCTTGTCTTGTGTCAAGCTCCTTAAAAAATTAAAGAAGGACCTTGGATCATAGTTCCTTGTCTTGTGCCAAGCTCGTTAAAAATTGAAACAAGGGGTCAGAGAAAAGTTCCTTGTCTTGTGTCAAGATCCTTAAAAAATGAAACAAGGAACTCGTAGCATAGTTCCTGGTCTAATGTCAAGCTCGTTAAAAAACGAAACAAGGGGTATGAGGATAGTTATTTTTCTATGTCAACCTCGTTAAAAAATGAAACAGCATCTGCGAATAATTTTTCCTGTATCTACCTCGTTAAAAAATGAAATAGATATCCGAGGATAGTTCTTTTAATGTGTCAACCTCGTTAAAAAAATGAACAACTCCCTTCTCCAAACTGATTCTTTGATTAACATCTTGTAAAATCCGAGTCGAGTCTTTCCTGGATCTCAAGAGTGAACCTTCATTCCATCCACTTCGCTGAATGAAATGAAGCTTAGGGGCCATGTACCTCAAATTGAGTCATTATGCTGGGGGGCATGTGTTGGGTCAGGAAAAAGGTATGATTTCTCTTCGTAAATTGATTTATTTAACATTCATCCTTATATGATTATCTTTGTTTATAGATTATGCTATCACCAAAAAACAAAGGTTTACATTTTGTTAGTCATGGTCTTAGATCAGTGTCAAGTCACCCGATGTTTCAATGGGTAGTTAGTAGGTTAGGAGTCTCAAAGGGTTAATTTTTCGTGTCCAAATAAAGTCTAGAATGCTTTTTCTATGTTTCATGAGTCCTACAGTCTTGTTAGAAACTCATAGCTTAAGGCCAATTTGAAAATTTTTGGAATTAGCCCCGAAACCACGTTTTTGTAGTGCAGACAGTGTAAATTGTCTGTTTTGCACTACGAAAATGTTTCTCTTTTCGTAGTGCTTTTCCTTGTGCACTACGAAAGCGAGAATTCATAAAAAAAGTCTTGTCAAACATCAATCTGTTAAATTTTTGTTAAAATTTTCATTATTAGGTGTCAGCTAGGAGTCAGTCCTTAAGCATGCCACCACTCCAAACTCATCATTTCGAATTTAGGGTTCATTATGAAAGATAATTTCAAAATTCGAAAGGGCTGGCTAGTCTTATCGTTTTAGTGTGCATGCAAACCCTTGAAAAAAATTGTTTTCAAATAATAAACTTTGGTAATTGTTCACCAAGGTTTTCCTCATTCATCATTCAGGCGAGGCTGACCACCATTGGAAAGCGAGGCTGATCAATTGAGTTTCAAAAGAGGCTGGTTTTGTCATAGGAATTCAGAAGAAAAGATGACAGAGGAGAAGAAACAGCACAGGTCTAGTCATTGCTTGAGAACAGAGCCTAAAAGCACTGAGGTCCTAAACAAAGACAAAGTAGTTGTAGAAAGCCTTCAAGAAAGCTGGGTGCTGGAAGTTTTGTAAGAAATTGTAGGTAGGGCATACCCAGGTGACAAAGGAGTTTGCACTCAATTTCAGTGGCTTAAGTACAAAGTTTGGAATGCTTGATTTGCAGATTTCTCCAGAGGTCATAGTGTTGGTGGCAGAAATTCCTAGGGGGCAAGATACATGGTTCAAAAAATTCAGATTCGACATGGAACCATGTAAGGTGTTCTTGAAGCCACAGTTTTCAGAAACCAACTTAACCAAGCCAGTTCCCAAAGACCACATCAAGGACAACTATACCAACCTGCTCTTCAACATTCAACGTTATTTCACTTGTGAAGGCAGATATCAAAAGGTTTATTCATATCATTTTAAACTCCTTTTACATTTTACTAGTATGATTTCTCTAGATTTTCCTTACTTATTATTTCGAAGTATAGCTAAGATGGCAGATAAAGTACAGTTAAAATCCCAAGGATGTGAGACCTCCCTATTTCATCATGGTCTAATTAAATTGATAGTTCTACATGAGCTCAAAAGGGTCAACAAAGATTGGTCTTCATTTTTGTTTGTATGTGACTTTGGAATAGAAAAACAAGGTGAAGACACTAGCCCTAGGGTTAAAGGAACTCCATCAGCAGAAACCAGCAAGTCTGCAATGTCCAGGGCAAAAAGGTATGTTAAGTTAAAGCCTAGGAAGCAGGTGAAAGAGCAAGCAAGAAAAACCCCAGCAGTCAAAACCCCAGCAATCATTCTTGAAACTCCTAAATCTGCCAAGGAAAAGATATCTGAGGTTAAAGGAAAGACACAAGAGCAGTCAACCAGCAAACCAGTTCAAAGGAGGTTGACTAGGAGCCAAATTTCAAAGGAGAAAGGCAAAACAGTGATCTCGGGAGAAGGTTCAAGCTTGAAGGGTGATTTAAATGATATCTTAAAGGCCATTGACATTACAGAATCCCCTTTGGTGCAGGTAAATGTGAAAAAATTTGATCAAAGGAAGTCAAAAAAAGTGAAACCCTTTAAGAAACTGGAATTTGAGGATGATGTTACAGCTTTTGTTTTTAAACCTAGAAAGCCCTTAACCAAGCAATCCAAGAAGATGCAGGAGTCCAATGTTGGATTGGAGAGGACATAAGAAGCCTTTTTTGTTCAAGAGGAATTGATAGACTTACCATCTCCAAGACATGAAGGAGACAAAAACACAGTTCCTGCCACTCAAACAGAAAAGGCCAGTTATGAAGTTATGGAAGAAAGGTTAAAAGCTGCCAACAATGAAATTGCTAAACTAAGAGTGAGAGCAAGAGAGCATGCTGCTGAAAGGACAAATTTCAAAAGGATGAAGGCTCTCTGGGAGGCTAAAAAGGTGTCCAAACCAGAAATAGTTTACAGTGAAAATCAATACTTCACCTGGACTATTCCTGCAATCAAAGAAGCCAGATTTATAAGGAAAATCAATACTCAGCTCAGAGCTACAAAGAGGGAGTTGAAGAGGCAAATTGAAGATCTAGAAATACAACTAACCAAATCTGGTCAAGGGTCTACAACAATTATAAAATAGGGTGTTGAAAAGAGGCAGTGAAGGAGATATATTATAACAGTTTTGGCACACAAAAAGAGTTTTGGCATATAAAGGAAGGACAGCTATGAAGAAGAACATCTATAAGGATAAGTGATTTTGATTTTTTGTGTGGTTGATCATATCAGTCCTCTTGGAATTTTGAAAAAACTCCCCAAATTACATATTTTTGAAGGCCATGTTGAAAAAAGAACATACACGACAGTTTGATAGTGCACTACGAAACTGCTGAAGATGATTATTTAGCACTTATGGATGCTTTCTGGAGGTAAGGTTGGATTAGTTCCAAATTTTGAGTTTTCTAGTATATAGGTGATCATGTATGAACTCTCAAATGGCAGTGGTGTAGATAGCATAACTTCAAGGAGTATTCCATAGGTAATATGAAGGTTGTGCTACAAAAACAGAGTATTTTCGAAGCACAGTCATGTTTCATCCTTTACACCATATGCTCGAATTTCCTTTTGCATAGGTGTAAAATGATACTTCAACATATTATTAATGTATGCCACATATAAACCAGCAAAAAATTGTTTGAAGATAAGAACTAAGGGTTAAGGGCTTTAAAAAGAGGAAATCTATCTCTTATTTTTCAGGACAGTTAAGGCATAACTCAACAGGTTTTGCAACAACACTATGGACATCATCAAACTCGAAGACATGGTTGGAAGGTCATTCAAGAATGTATTGAAGACCCAGATAAGGTTGTTGAAAGCATGTTCTAGGAGTTTTACTCCTATTTGTATTAGGACTCTTAAAGACAACTAGCTATCAAGTTGTAATTAAATAGTTTGTTTTTGAATAGATAGGTGTCTAATTTAGGAATTTGAATTCCTCTAAAGGTGTATGATAGTATCCAAGGATGTAAAACTCTATATTAATCTTGAGAATCAAATTCCTCAGGGTTGGAAATTTCATTACTAAAGGAAAGATTGTGTTATTGTAAAAAACTGTGGTTTTCATACTTAATACAGAGATCAGTTTGATTACTCAAGATTCACAAAGAGTTTATATGTTTGATGTTCTTATGGCTTTGTTCAATTACTTATTTTTAGTGGTATGAGCTTGTGATACTTAGAATTCATTGGAAAATGCTCAAACTTCCTTCACATGATTGTAAACTGTGTTGTTTCACTGTGTTACTATTTTATTCATAGACCTAAAATCTAAGTGCCTTGACTTTCATGTTTTGCTGATCATGTTGTTTTGTTGAAGACTATTTTGACTCCATAGCCCAATAGATATTTACTAATCATAGTTTCAACCAGTCAACTAGTTATATTTTTGTTCATTTTGTTCCTAGAGTTAGCCATCTAATCATTAATCAAAAACCCTAAACCTAGTGAGAGAGCCCTCTCAGGTTGAGGAGGCTAAGCCTCAACCAAAAGATTGGTTTGAAAGAGTTACTCAGAGTCTACTTGATCAGCAGCCTATCAAGGTCAAGTTTTTGTGATAACAAATTAAAATAAGGAAAATATCGCCTAAAGTTAGATGAAAGAATTTGGTGACAAAATAGGCAAATCTAGCATAAGAAACTAATTTTTTTCTATCTTTGTATGTAGGAGATGCGGACTGGGCAAAATTCGTTCAGTTGACAGAACCACACAAGGCCATAAAAGGGAAACTATAGTGTCTTTGGTAGACAAGGCATCGGGAGATCAGCCTGAACAATGATATTTTATCACATGATCAGATTATGTATTGTGAAATCCTCGGGATCCCCTGATCCTGAGGATTCACTTTTATCTAGTTACTCTTTTATGTTATATATAGGGCCAAAAGGCAATAAGAGATAGTTTAGACTTGGATAATATGTAATTATTCTCTTTGAAAACATATAATGATGTTATCTCGGTGATTATGTAAGATGTTACTTACATTAATGAAAGAAGGTTGCATTTGATACATATTCATATTATGAGTTCTTATTAAGCAGAGGCTTTTGGCGAATTTGGGCTCGGTCATGAGAAGTTCTACTACTTCCTTGTGTTATAGTCTTTCTATTTAGTCTTTGCTATTTGATTAATGTTCAATCATTGGTTATTTCATTTATCGTAAAGATTTGTGATATTGATTCATACTGTTGTTCAATTAGATTCAGAGTGAAGCCGTGTGACAAACTGAAGTAATGCTTTGATTGGAATGAGTGAATTAGTGTTAATAACATATTGTTGTTCATTTCGAATGATGTTATCATAGATCCTAGAGATAATTATAATTAATTTCCATAGATTGCAATATAGATCATTTTCTATTTAGAAATATTTTATTGTTGTATTCGTTCTTTCTGTTCAATTGTCGTTTGTTGTTCAATTACCACTTGTCATTCAATAGTTTTTTTCTATTCAATTACTGCTTACTGTTCAATTACTATTTGTTGTTCAATTGAAATTGCTGGTTAATTTGGATTGTTATATATTAACAATGTTGTTCAATAGTTATAGTTCCTTTCCTTGATTGAGTGAGTTAGCCTTAAGTCTATTTGAATAATTCCAAGTGTGATTCTTATTTACACTCAGTTTCAATTTATTTCGAAACAAGTTGCATAGAATTGCAAAGTGTGTTAAGCTTATTTCTTCCATAGTTAGTTATTTCCAGAATTGTCTGGATTGAATTGAAGAATTAGTCATTAGTGATTGCAACGATTCATCATTAGATAACCTCTAGATTCACTGCATATACTATGTTGACACTCTTGAGATAAAAATACTTACCTTGGGTTGAAAACTAATGTAGGGATTGAGATTTCCTATAAAAATACATCTTAGTGAGCCAACAACATGCAAACTTAACTCGAGCATAGTTTATATTTGTTTCAAGCTTGTGTAAAAATGAAACCAAGCTCAAGCATAGTTTTCTGTTTCAAGCTTGTGTAAACATGAAATCGAATTCAAGCATAGTTCCCCATGGTTCAAGCTTGTGTAAAAATGAACCCATGCCTGATTTACATCTCATGATTTCCATTTTTATCAGTTAATTTCTGTCAGATGAGCCTTTGTTGTTTCATTCCATCGCGACCATCTCTTTGGCCAATCATATGCTTTCACTTGGTTGTTTTTCCTTTCATGGGGAACTGCAACGATGAGTGGTTTTATTAGCTAGCCTCTTGACCATTACATGTTTTGAGCAGTTCCACCATTGCTGGAACCAGTTTCTACCCTTTATACCACTCGTTCCTCTAGGACGAGTCACCTTTAAGCTCTTTTCTGACTCGTAAAAAATGAAAATATTGCTTAGTGTTTTTCCTTTTTTAACTCGTTAAAGAGAATAAAAGTAGGGGGTCCACTTTCAAGCTCTTTTTCGACTCTTTAAACACGAAACTATTGCCAAGCTCTTATCGTTTTGAACTCATTAAAGGTTGTGAAGCATCATTTACCTAGTATATGTTTACCCATTTTCAGGTTGGGATAAACTATTTACGAAAAAGGTACTCCTTGGCTGATATTGTCAAGTGGTTCTCTTAAGTATTGTTTTCTACGTTTTCAGGTCTGAGAACAAATGTACGAAAAGGGACCTTTTGGAGTTTTCTTTTCCATGACTTTTTCAAACTCTTTAAACATGAAAAAGATACCAATTTTTCCCTTTGTCGGACTCATTAAAAGATTAAACGACATAGGGCTTGTCATTATGACGAGCCTGAGATACTCCTTCCTAAGGTTCATAAAACTTACTAGGATAGATCCATATGAAGGATGGACTTCTATTACAAGCATATGCTATCCCTGTCAAGGTTGTGTAAAAATAATTGGGGTACTCGCCAAAAATGGTGGGGGCAAATTGGAAATATTTCATTAGTTGTATTTTGCACTTGAGGCAGCCTATCACTCTTCAAGATTGACACTCATCTGCTATTCATGTTGGGTTTTGGGACATCCTCACTCTGTCACTTGCCTACCTGAGTTTTGGGTTATCCATTTTAAACCTCTCATATGATCTTTTCCACGTCACCATGACCTTTGATCCTATGAAGTCAAATGTTGCCAAACTCTAGAGTCGTGTCATCCACATGTTTAAGAGAAGTCTTCCTACCTGTACATTGTCTAATCATCTTAGATTACTCTCATTGTGTTTCTCATTTCATGTCGATGATGTGGGATGCATCATGACCCTCCTTCAACATGGTCACTTCTTGTCAACTTCACCTCATTGTCCAGGAAGTTGACTGGGAGATTCCCTTCCAGTAGCTTAGAGCTTGCATGCCTCAATGGAAATTTCTTCACACTCAACAACAGGTTCTTATCATTGGCCTTATATTGAATTATTTCACGGGTGTTCGACTTTGATTCCTTATTCACACTCCGTGAATTGTACTGATAGTACCTTTAGAGACATTGTCATTATTGGTGGTTTCTATCGCGCTTGTTAATGGTTCAAATCATTGTCCATTAATCAAGCAACTTTCTAGCATGTTAGACTTCGACACATCTATTCACATGTTAGAATTTGTACTTTGATCGGGTTGTGTTAGAGCGCAAGAGCCTGGGCTCAGATTACATAAGTCCAGGTTGCAAGGCGATGTGACATGATCATGTTGATGTACATGTCTCTTTCAGATGGATGGTTGTGACCATACCATGAGGTGTTATATGTGATCCTTCTTATTAGTGGATGGCTACAACCATACTTGGGTTTCGTTATGATCCTCTCTATTGGATGGCTGCGCCCATGCCTTGGATCCATTTTCATGATCATTCTCTAGATGGCTGCGTCCATACCATGATTCATGTATCATTTGTCAGAGTTTTCAATGATGTATATGTATCTATGCTTTCTTGTAGGTTTTTTTGACGACGAACTCCGGTTCCCCACATTTACTTGTGAATCATTTCACCCCTAACTCTAGTTTGACCTTCATGCTTTAAAGGCCATCTACTACACAAAATTTTTCCATTGTCCCTTTACTCCCTGTCCACAATCCTGGAGGACCTCTGTATTGAACCCTACATGCTTTCCCATCATGAAGAAACTCCCATTATTTCCTTCTTCATGAGCAGAATGATTCCCTTTTGCATCATTTCCCAACAATATTCCTTTTATCCCAGTTTACAAGACTGGCTCTACTGACGAGTTTCCTCCTCGTGCTAATTTGCAGAGATTAAAAACAAGATTAGCATCATATGACACTACTAAGCCTTTTCTTAGTCATGTTGATTCTCTTTTAGTAAGTTTTAAAAATATGGAGTCGAAGCTTCTAGGTCCAGAAGCTTTGTAACGGAAGTTTGGTAAATGGTTGCGCTGGATGGAGCCGAGGAAGTTAGTTTAGGATCCTTTCCCCTATTAGGATGGAAAAAACCCAAGAGATAAATTCATTTCCCATGATAAGAGGAACCATCTCCCCTCTATCCAAGCTATATAAACCCCTCCTTTTACAAGCTTCACTAGTTTTTCAGTATTGGTATTTTTGGAGCTTGAATAATCAGCAAGACATCTATAGCTTGTAGCTTTCTGGTGTATGTTTGTTGGAGAATAGTGTGTTTGGTTTGGTTTGAGACTAAATGCAAGAGGCCTTAAAACTTCCGTTGTTGGGGCTATCCATGAGATGCTAGCAGAAGTGTGGGAACCTGAATACGTCGAAGGAGACCAGCAACGTCAAGGCATTAGTTGTAATCTCTTTCTAAACATATATGAATACAACTAATGATTGACTTCCTACAACAAATTGTTATCTTTCATTTGATGGCTTAATGTTCCTTGACATCTTAGGAAGGCTAAATGCAATTTGTATGTGATCACGTTTGTTGTTGTTTTTTGTTTGCTTGTTTCAGGTATTTGAAGGAAGGAAATGAAAGGTAGCTGGAGTAAGGAAGAATGATCGTCATCAAGCAAAATAGTGTTCTAAAAGGTAGGCCCTCTTATTTGATTCTAGCTTAAGGAAGTTTTCCATAGATTGTTTGTTTGTGGCTAGACCTTCTCTCTCAAGCTAGAGGAATTTCCTTTGCCCATATCGAGAATTTACCTTCACCATAGCTTCCCAGGAGATTTACACAATTTCTGGGCAGAGTAGTTGACTTCTGCCCAAATTTGCACAAATTCTCAGTTGAGCAACCCTGCTAGGGAAAATTGCGCAATTTTCACTGTGAGTGTTGACTGCCAGAATTGCATAATTTTGGAGCCCAGCAGGTTGTCAGTCAGGATTACGCAATTTCTAGAGGGAAGGCTGGTTGCCCTCCAAAATTAGGCAATTTCTTGGAGGAGCTGCTCAGCTTGTAGCTAGACCAAGTCCGGGTGAACAACCTATGAGGGGAATGCATTAAGTTGTGATCGACAGGCTGCCTTTGTGCAAGAAAATCACTGAAGCTTGTGTACTTGATGAATCAAGACATGCTGCTATGAAGGTTGGAAGGGAGGCTTCAAAACGAAGCTAAGGCAAAATTTTGGAGGGTGGTTGTAGCCGTTACAACACCATCTCAACCCCAAAACCAATCTTGGAAATAAGGTTGACAATGAATTTATGGGAGAAATCCATAAAATCCTCAATATTTTCCTCAATATCCTCCATACCTAACTCCATGCTATCCCTACCATCCACCTCTACCACAACAACAACCCCAACCACATCTATCTTAAAGACCCACTCCCACTCAACTAAATCTACCACCATTTTCACAACCATGGAAGGAAGTAGCTTAACCCACTTACAATGCTGAGAAACAATGCTTCCAAAGATGTCCACTTGATCTAAATGATATTCATCTTAATTGAGCAAGAGTATTGCAAAAAATATATTTTCTTGAGAACCATTTGTTGGCTTATGGGGGCCTGACCGAGGTTGAGAGTTATTTAGCCAAATAAATCCCTACACTACTGGCCCTTTCAGCATCAGCTCATGGAGCATGGACTAAAGTCTCACCCGACACAGTACGGGGGGATGCTGGAGCCACGTTTCTCACCCTTGAGATGTCTGTGATGTCGGTTTAGTCCAACAATGTCTACCTTCATGCAGGTCACTTCGCGCACCTTTCTAACCTTCAATACCTTCACGATCTGTTATAATCTTCTTTCGTGTAGCCCTAACCAAGGGCTGAGATGCTTTCACGCTGCTATGGCATCAAATTGTGCTATTTCACCAAACTACATCACGTATCTTAATTATCTTCTTTAACAGATCTTAATTATCTTCACGTAAATAGTGATTCTAACCTCTGTTCACTTAATCAACACAGTTATACATATTGCGCATCATATAAGTATTAAAATTGTAATTTATATCCAATGTAACAGATGCATAAAATAGGAAATATGTACGCAGAAATGATATGAAACTTCTCTTTATTAATAATTCCAACCGTTACAGACTTGAATCGCCTTGCACACTCAGTTGCAGGGATCCGTGCACTTCATTGAAGGATAACATTTAGAAAAATAAGATTCAAATGAGAAGACCAAGAATCATGGGCTTTACTTGATGAAGAGAAGACATCAAAATCAAGGATTGAGAAATTTCTCTCATGTTTACCATTAGATCCTCCATGTCTTCAAGAGAATAATCAGCAAAAATAGGAAGATTTGAATGTCATGGTAAAATCATACATGAAGAATTATCTAGATGAGCAAGCGAACCAAGGAATCAAATCTATATTGAGGTTTGGTTCCAGTAAATGAACAATATGGATCATCACTCTCTTCTTCAGCAATGCTTGATATCGTCAAATTCAAAGCATTTGGTCTCTAAAATTCAAGTACATGTCAAAGCATATATTTTGAGCCAAAACATCAGTTTATCTATCATCTTGATGTGCACATGTCTCCATTGGAAGTATTCCTATACTTGAAAGACATTTTTTTTTCAAGCAGAGTAGGTAGAAAAAATAAATATAAAAATGAAAAAAATAGAGGAAAAATAAAATTGCAAGTGAAAACCTCCTTTAAGGCTCTTGAGATTGGCTCATTGATTGAAAACATCCATTGGGCGGTCAATGGGTTGAAAAAAGAGAAAAAAGAGAAAAATAAAATATCCTAGGTGAAAACCCCCTTTGAGGTGCCTAGGTAGACCCATTAGTTGAAAACCTCATTGAGGAAACTAGTAGGCCTAAAAGAAAAAAAAATGAAAAAAAATGGAAAAAGTTTCTTTGCTCCATGTATCTCTCTCTGATGAATGCAAGTGCTCTCCCACCTTTGCAAGCAATAAAAAAATTTAGCACCAAAAGAAAAAAAAATGATCAAGAATATAATCAAAGGAAGTCAAACTTGGGCTTTCTTCTCCTTTCCCCAGATGCTCCAACAGAACCAAGTCCATGTCAATCCATCACCGTCGTCCATATCCATCATCCACCCATAATTTCCAAGCATTTCCTATTCATTTCCCGTGTTGTCCTAAAATGCTACAAGAGGGTTATGTTTTGCTACAGGAGGTCAAAATACACACGTCATAAATTATTTTTACCATATATTAAAAATCGTTCGTCTATTGGATGAGTTGTTTCATGGGAAGATTCATATGGATGATGGTAACATGCTCAAGGCATTTCACCAAATCAGGGAAAATTTTAAGAACCACCCTAAATTTATATGTATAATAAATGGGCTAATCCCCACGATACATAGGAAAAATGGGAGGCGATTTTATCAATAATATAATATCTATATATAATTTTTTTGGCGAATCTCTCACCAGATTATATTATCTTGTACAGTGATGGAGAATCTTTCATTGAATTATAAAATCTTGTACGATCTTGGCAAATCTTTTACTGAATAATAAAACATTGTGAAGTCTTGGCAAATGTTTTGTTAAAGTATGAAACCATATATGATAATAAGAAAACATATTCATTAAACTGTAATATACTAACATACATGTTTGGAAAAAAGAAACATAATTTCTCTTCCTACAAACAATGTTCCAAGTTTCAATGGCCGTGTTTGTCAAGGTTCTTACAATACACTCTTTCATATCCTTCTATTAGTTTTATTCCACAACAAAGTTCTTGTAGGTGTTGATATTGACAACGAGTTTTGTCAAGGTAGGAGAGATTAATCTTTTCTCTACAACTTTTGTCAAGCTACCACTTTTTTCAAGTTATCAAATTTCTTTCTTATTCCATAGACTACAACTGCGAGATAAAAGAAACACATCAAGTTTGTTTACCCCAACACGTCAACAAGTAGCAAGCCCCAACTATATTATATAAGAAAGTATTAGGTATCCCAAAGGCTTGAAGGGGATCTAATTGAAAGAAGTGACCATTGTGAGAATCCTTCCAATCAATATATGAATATATAAATGTAGATTTATTATTATTTTAATTGGTAATATTCAATCAAATGATAAAATTTAATTACGTCTCTCCCAATCTAAATTGCTTATTAGCATAATTCACTACCCTCATAGGTCTCGCACTTTTTAACAACGTTGTAACATGTAGATTAATTTCCTTTTTGGTGAACAATCTCCACCTTTTAGGAAAATATGATGTAGTGGCTCCAACCCCTACAGATCATTAGGAAAAACTAAGAATAGCACAGAAGATGAAAGGTTGTACAAACCAACTTATTTTTCAAAAAACTAATCCAACATAAGTACCTAAACTTTTTCATGAAGATATCATATTGAGAATATTTGAAAAATGGTGAGAAATCTTTTGCGAGGGTGATGCAGAAAGAGTGACAAGGTTTTATTGTTTTGAATTCTTTTTTGTTAAATCAAAAAAAGTTAAAAACCAATATTAATGGAGATATTGGTATTTTTTACTAAATTTTGTGAAGTGACTTAATGTAGCTTCAACCATTCACCTTAAGATGTTTTTACAATATAATTTCCTAAGTCTATTTAATATCTTCATTATCATAAAAACCAACCTATATCCATCTTAACTCCACATCTACCACTCTTAGGGGGATGAAATCTATTTATCCCTCTAAGCACTTGGTAGACCAGAATTAAGATTGATATAAGATTATAGAATCTCCCCTTTAAATATTCTATGAATACCATGGTATTACCATGGGTTATCATAAACCTGGAACTTAAAAATTACTATTAGTAATTTATAAAAATTAATCAAATTAATAATTGATTTTTATTTTATTTTTTATTTTAACCAAGTTAAAATGTTTAACGTACATTAAATTACTACATCCATTTTTGCTCTTCATCCACCAAGCCCCGAGATGGATCAAATATCTTTTCACTCTATGCTAGTTTTCATATCACGATATTTGATCCCTCTCGAGGCTTAGTAAATCTAGAGTAAAAGTTTTCATATCACGATATTTGATCCCTCTCGAGGCTTAGTAAATCCAGAGTAAAGATGGATCTATGCTCGTTTAATTCCCCCATTTAAATAGGCTACATTCCACGTGAATACCATGGGTCAATACCATGTGCCATTTTTATTTTTATTAATACTAATATTAGGGTTAATAATGTTTTTTTGCATGGTATTAATAATAATCTAGCCCGTGGTATTTGGCCCATAGTATTTTTCCCATAGGTTTCACCTAAATATAATACATTTTTTGAGTGTTCGTAAATATAAGGTGACTTATGGAGTAAATATAAAAAAATGTTTTATTTGTTTACCATACCTCTCGTTTATTTATATTTTTATTAATTTACCATACCTCTTTTACAAATATGGTATTTGGCCCATAGGATTCACTTAAATAAAACTTCTTTTTTGAGCCTTCATAAATAGAAAGAGGGTTATGGACTAAATATAAAAAGATGTTTTATTTATTTACCATACATCTAGTTTATTTATATTTTTATTTATTTACCATACCTTTTGACTAAGTATAAAAAAAGGCTTTATTTATTTACATACCTCCACTTTATTTATATTTTTATTTGTTTACACCCTTGCATGTATATAAGGTGACTTATGGAGTAAATATAAAAAATGTTTTATTTATTTACCATACCTCTCATTTATTTATATTTTTATTAATTTACCATACTTCTTTTATAAATATGGTATTTGGCCCACAGGATTCACTTAAATAAAACCTATTTTTGAAAATTAGGGCAAATAGAAGGTTGCAACTCTTAATTTCAAGGGCTAAATTTACCCTTTTTACCCTCTCCCTTAAAATAAGGTGGGCTATTTGAGGATATTTGTAAAAATGTGCTATGATACAAAATATTTGCCTACTAAAAATTTAAAACCCCTTAATTTCGCCTAAGGGCGAACATTCGCCCTTAAAATTTTCCATGCACCAAATTCTCGTGCACACGTTTGAAGAAATCAACCTCCATCACCTACAACCATTTTTATTTTTTCTTGATATTCATGCATATGTTGTAAAATATTTTATATGAGCATATGAAAAAGGATGATGGAAACATTCTTATCAAATTTCAGGTCAATCTAATCTATCGTTTGAGAGATATGGATAAAACAAAATTGTTACACGATATTGTCCTGACATGTTATAGGAGTAGCTTGAAATGCTACAGTAGGCATATATTATTGGAAAAAGGGGCCAAAAGGGCATGTATTCTATAAGAAATATTGGGAGAGGTCCACCTATATCACTATCATCACTCATTCACTCCATCTTTCCAAGAGTCGCCTTCAAATTCCACTTTGACTTACATGAAAAAATCAGAAAACGATTTTCCATCAATGTTTCCACCACCTACACCACATCTTGATGATTTTAACCCTATCCTTATACCTCCTATGGATTTCCACCAATCCCACATGTATTAATGAGGAATCGAAGAGGAACTAAAGATTGTTATAGGAAGAGGATTCCTCTTGTGGCAGTTTGTACAGTTTTTTTTTTTCTGAATCAGGCTATTCTATTATATTACAAAAAGTCAAAAATTACATCAGTATTACAACAGGGCCTTAGCCCTGTAATTCCTGTCGAAAGATTGACAGTTTGCCCAAGTTTAGACATATCCGAAATTAAACAGATACAAAAATTGGATGTGATGACAGACTAACATTACGACACATGACATTGCTTATGGCCGACACATAGAACATATGGATAGCCAATACATAGATTTTGAGATCTGGACTAAATCCGAACACAGACAAGATAACATTGAGCGAAAACAGAGAAAAACTTTCCCTTCCCAGCGACTAAGAGCGAACTGTAGATCGAATTATTCATCATCGGTGGTATACGGTTCGTCCTCCACCCTGCCCCTGAAGTGCGTGGGTACATCCGAGTCGGAGAGCTGGATCCTCTAAGCCGGTTTGCTGGGGCCCGCAAGGGCAACCTGAGAGTCTGGGGAAGAGCTTTCCTTGATAGGGCGTAACAGATCAATAGTAGGCACCTGCATATCAATTGTGGGAACAATCCCATGAACCAGAGGAGGGTTTCCCTGCGGTGCTTCCTCTTGACCTCTGGAATTACCACAATGCTCAACAGAAACCGAAACGATGAATGTGGAATTTGCCAGAGAGCAGGGTATTCTATACCTGACAGTGGGATGCGCTGTGTGTCCGCATTCCATGATTTCTCCATACCCAAGTACCCTGCCACGGCCTGCTGCTCGACCCCGGGAGCGGTGATGGTCAGAAGTTACCTCAACCGAGGAAGAGGGAGAAATTGCAGACCTCTGAGCAGAAGCACGACCCCTTGAGCATCCTCGACGGCTGCTCATTCTCAGACGCTCGCTCTGCATTTCCAGGTTACCCAAAGAGCAGGAAAGTCCTTGCGCTATCCCCCACAGAACCAGAGGATGTTCCAACACTGCCGCCAAGTGCTCATACGCTATGCTAGAATGCGGGAATGTGACAGAGGTTCCGGGCCTTTGTAGCGCCATTTTACCAATTCGCAGGAGAACAATTAAGACTAAAAGGACTGGTATTAACTCTCGCAGAGGATCAACCACCGACACCCTTATGAAACCATCTGCCGGGTACTGTGTGGCTCGTCCGGGCTGACACATGCCCATGTGACGAGCCACTGGGCTGCTACGCGTGTGAGACACTCGCATTCGGGAGTAGCAGTTTGTACAGTTACAATAGAACCCAACGTCAATTATTTTTTTCACCAATGGAGTAGAATATCTAGCAACCTTAAGCATCATGAATCCCATTCTGATGTTGGGAAGGGGCACACCCTCCTTAGGAAGTAGTCCATCCACTCCACCAATAACAGATTGGACACTGGAAAGAAACCTGCACACACAATAGTTTTATCAATCAAATAATCATCAATCTATGAAGACCTATGCAGAAGAAAGAAAACCAAGGAAATTACCACCTCCAAAGGACCATGGACCAATCATCAACTTAGCAGTAGCATGCATGCATCTCCAGCAACCATCAGGTGGGTATAGGTATGCAATATTCTTAACCTCTTCTCTTAAACGTATTATAGTTAGAAATTTGTTGTCAAGGCATGAGAGATGAGGTTTTATAAGCTAAGGATGGGTTAATAGTCTCGGCCACCCTCAAGCAATTAAGTGCAGCTAACTCCCTCACTCATGTAGTGTGGTAAATCCAAATTAAGAAGGGTGATGATTATGAGGAGTGGGGGGGATTATTAAAAGAAGAAATTCGTGGAAAGGCCAAGTCACTAAAGGGAATAAAATTACGAGGCTCAAATTCACTTGCATAATCACTCATTCCTAAGAAACATTTGGAGAAACCCATCAAGGTACGAAAGGATGAGCTAGATGCTACCAGAGGCTTCCTAGGGTGCTACAAAAGAGATACAAAGTTTATTTGCAGGTCCTATAGGATTGGGCATAGATTCTATAGGAGAAATGGGGCTTCTACAAGAGAGATAGATTATGTGCTGCATGAGAAACAAATTTACTACAAGAGAAGATAGTGTGCTACGGGAAAGTCCAGAGAGCTACAAAAATCATGATTTTCAGCCAACTTTACACTAGATTTGAAGAGGTACATCTAAGAGAAGGGTAATTCACATTTTTCTCTACCATTTGTGGACAAGAAAAGCCTCACATTCCTTAAACCAAAACTATGATACTGGTTTGAGAATAAAAAATTGAGTGAGAATGTTTCTTTTGAGTTAAGAAATATAAGAAAGGAAATGGAATTGTTTTTTAATTGAGTCTAAATTTTTCCTTTCTCTAACCAGTATGGATAAAACTTCTCTTTTACCCCTATAGCAGATTGGGAGTATCTCTTTTCCAAACATTGGAAAATCATAGTGGCAATTCATGTGGGGGTGGCGGTTAGTTTCAATTGAAGAGAGTCCACAAAATCATCAAGGATGTTAATTATCACATATGTTGTGGATAATATTTAAAAAATTGTATCATCGACAAACATTGTGGACATTAACAGGGATATTTTCTTAAGACACAAGCACAAGCCTAATTATAACTTGGAGAAAACGATGGATCTACATAAGAAGGAGATGGAGAAGAAGAGCAAGAGGATGGATCACGATAAGATGTGCTAAAATTCCTTTTGAGGTAGCTTGGGATGTTAAGGAGACCACAGGGCCATGAATGAGGCACAATTAGGTCACCAAGTTGCTCAGAGGATGAGCAACACTTTTAGCAAGGGGGTATGATGGGCCTCCAAATTAGACATAAATTAAGGCTCATCTGACCATCCGTCAACACATTAAAATTCTCCTTTTTTCATTATATGACATTTTTTTAGCTTTAATATGTTCATTAGGAATGTTTAGAGATAATTGCATATTTGTGCCTAATATCATTTATTTTCGTAGAATATTGGGTAGATTATGAAGATTTGGAGGCGGAGATAATCTAGGGAATTTTTCCCTGCTACAGGAGGATCAATATTGGAGAATAAATGAACTAGATATCATGAAATTATCACACAAATTTTTGAACTCCAGTGATCGAGAAAATATAGGAATGCATTCCTTATCATTTAATGCAAATTCCTAGTGTTGGGAACCAGCTCCATTGTTTGAGGGATTTTGAAGGGGAAAACTTCCTCCTTTCAAGGAGAATGCTTCCCCATCAATTTATATAGGTACCAATTCAAATTTTTTTCTAGGGGCATGAATTTCTTAGTCTCCTTGTGGAGAAAACTTGTACTTAGGAGCTCCACTTTCATTTTTAGTAGGGATGTATGTGGACGGATCCAAATAATGAATTTTGGTGCCATTTTAACTCTAAAGCTTGGTTTCCTTCATATTACTTTGATTTTCCTTGGGCTTGGACATCCTAGGAGCCTCAGAGCCCTCTTGTATAATTTATTTATGTCCTTTGAATGTCTTTTTCACTTACATCTCTTATTTCTACATTTACTATTCATCCTTCTTTTGATGTAGGTTACATTGGTTAAATGATTGAAGTAAGCTGTTTTATAGGTTATTTGAAAATTCCCAAACATTATTCATCCTTATAATAGATTTTAAAATTCATATTCAAGGTTGAGCTACTTGGATTTGTTTACTAATTCACAAATCTAGAATTTCTGGAAGTACCTTGTAGAAAAATAATAGTAATTTTCTGCTATCTTTTAGAACGTATTAATGAGGTTCATTTGAGTTTATTCCACTTTAATTAGGTCATAAAAGCATTCACATTAATAACAAAATTTACCCCACAGAATTTACATCTGATTAGGTTAGACATTTGGTAGGTTAAGTAGCTCACTAGTTCTTGAATTTCCAGTTTTTATAGTAATTTTTTGTTATTTTTTAGCACGTGTTAATAGGGGTATTTTGGAGTGATTCCACTTGGAATGGAGTCCTAATAAATCCTACTTAAAAAAAAAATTCCCATCCAATTTTCATTTGATTTACTTGGGAATTCGACAAGTTATCTCCTCTTGTAAAAAAACAGGGCCTCCTGCAGCACTCCCGTAACACATATAAATTTAACCAGATTTGCTCCAAAAGCTTGGCTTTTGTCCCTTAGGCTTGAATAATGACCCATGGGCTCTAAATCCATGATTATGGAGACCCAAGGACCACTCTAGATCCATCCTTGATCCACTGCAAACAAAAACCAACAAATAGAGTTAGGAAGCAATTTTCACATTTGAAACTCTTGAATGCAAGTGAAGTAGACTTAGTTTCTAAATTTCCTAGTTATGTGTTGTAGATTAACTTTCTTATTTCTAATTAATTTTCAATTAGATTAATTATTTCCATTATGCATGTATAATAATTGATTTTATTTGTTTGCAATTATAGTAGCATGGTTTATTTCTACGACTAGTTTAGGTTATATTGTATGACATTCACTTCATTGGATCAAATCAATGAAAGAAGGACACATTGCATGTTGCACATACAATACCGACACCTCTTAAGTCTGTACAGACCCTGGGTTGATAATTTAAGTTGGTAGCCTTGGGAGTTGCAATACTCTGGTTGCAACATTCAGGCTCATCAGCTATTATTCTTGTTCCATCTACTGCAACCCCTTCAAACCATTTTTGCAACACCCCTATTTTTGCAAGTTGAGACTCGTTCCTTCGATTGGAACTCGAACCATTAACTTGAGCAAGGTGAATCCTTTAAAAGGAGAGGTGGAAGGAGGACATTCCTTGTGTTCAGATATGATTTATACCATGGAGGAATCGAATTTTCATAGGACTGAGTTATTTCATCTTCTAAAATTCGAAAACTGAGTTTTTTGAAGCGATATGAAATGATTTTGTAGCACCTATAGGATTTTAAAATAGTACTACAAAATCATTTCTTAGCACCTATAGACAGAATTTTATACACTGCATTTTAGTGTTCAACTTTCCTTTTGGCCTTCCCATTCTCATCATTTTGTGGCATCAGATTCATGTTTTACATTAGGGTTGTTGTCTATGACATAGTGGGATGGATATGCAAGAAAGGAGAGAAATAGGTCGAGGAGGGAAACCTATAGCTAATGCACAAACCCAAGAAGAGATACAGAGGCTACAAGCTCATTTAGAGGCCATGTAGACAAATAGGTAGCAAGAACATGATGTTAGAGATGACAATGGATCAAAATAATAAGGTAGAGAAAAAAGAGCAACACCTGTGGATGAAGCTCTAAAAGTTAAACCGTTGAGGTCAGTGTTAATCTCAAGTTCAAAACCAAAACCTGAATTTTCTATCTATGATGGCAGTGTGGTAACCAAAAATTTGATGGATTGGATCAATGAACTAGACAAGTATTTTGAGTATGAGGAGTTTGAAGAAGACAATAGGGTCAAATTTGTTGTAACTAGGTTGAAATTTCATGTTGAATTGTGGTGGGATAATGTGTAGGATGAAAGGATAAAATGGGGAAAACCACTGATAAAGAGTTGGGACAGGATGGTACTGAAGAAGAAGGAAAAATTTATGCCGAAATGGTGGAGAAACTCTAATTTAAAAGGCTAAAGCAGCCAATGCCATATAAAGTGTGAGGGCTACAGAAAGGTCACTAATTGTCGGTGAGTGAGAAGAGAAAAATGGAGTTCCAGATAGGGAAATATAAGGATACAATAGTTTTTGACATAATTCCAATGGATGTCTACCACCTCCTTTTAGGTCAATCTTAGAAATTTGATAGGAAAGTGTTGCATGATGGAGAGTGTTAACACCAGAAAATCGTACACATGTTAGTATAATACATAAGACACTAAAAAGTGTCTAGCAGAATGCACAAGTGAAGTTTTTCTGGCTAAATACATCATGAAGTTTAAAATATCAAAGTTCTCCTAAGGTCCAAAGTTTATAAGGAAAAATAAATAAAGGCGCACATCTATTTATTCGATAAATGCGTGTGTGTGGAATATCCTTCGAAAGTCTCACAGTTGTAGAAATAGATGACTCGGCGATCAGGGACCACTGTACACATTTGGGGTTGATTCTTTGACATGAGCTCAGTCCAGTACAATTGAATTCAAGCCACCTTGGAGATATGCAACCCTTAATGGAATCATCTTGTCCTACTCATGTGTCATTATCATGCATGAACCAAGAAAGGGCAGAAGGGTTCAAAAAATTCTATATAAATGGACCATTGGAGAACCAAAAGATGATACATTGTTATGTTGGCCAAATTGTTGTTTGAGAAAACCATCATTGCATTGTTAAAGCCAAAGAAGGTAAGAACAGTAGCATGTTGGCCATGTTGCTTCTAAGAAATACATTATCTTAGTGATAGAAGAGGAATCCACCATTGGAGAGTCTTCATACTTCTTTGAGAGAGAGGAGAAACTTGCAAAGAGATTGAGGAGGAGAAACCTCCTTGCTGAGGATTTTTGGGCTCCATAGCTCAAACAATTATGTTCGTGTCTAAGATTCATCTATTGTATTCAACCTCTACTACGAACAGTCAATAAAGGGATATTTTTCCATAATCTTATTGATTTGTTTGCTCCATTTGAGCATTGTTTGTGTATTTACCTCTTTGTATAGTTTATGTTTATGTATGCATTGTTTCCACTATTTACAATGTTGTGTTTATTTAATTTTGTCCACTAACAACACCTATTCTAACTATGATCCTTTGCAAGGAATAATCAACTACTAAGGAGGTGTCTTTTTGTACACTTGTGTCCTAAATACACTACCACAGGAATGTCGACTCCATTACTATCTTTTCATTAATCTAAAGATTTTTTTGAATGACCTCCACTCTGCACAACCATCCTACAAGGTGCTCAACACCTCACTGGAATTTTTCCAGACCCCGAGGACCTGTTCTGAGCCCGCAAACGTGAAATTTTTCCTTTTCTTTCTCACTCACTTGGTTTTTTCTCTGACAAACGCATGTGTGTCTGTGTGTACTAAACATGTGCTGTAAAGAGAAAGAAAAAATGGAGCCTTGTATTTGTCTTTTTTCTTAGGTGATTGGCAGTGTTTAGTGAATTTCCGTCACCTCAACATTCTGTATTTTATGTTTAATACCCCTGATTGCTTTACTAACCTCAACTGGTGAAGGAATTAGAGTCTTTTTATTTTTCATTTGCAAATTCCCACATAACTTAATTAGGGAGAAAAGTAAGTGGTCAAATTCCACATATGTTTTTCAACCTATATCGCTTAATGTTTTTGCAATTCACATAGCTTAATTCGTAAAGGAGTAAGTGACCCAACATCCACAAATCTTGCTATGAACCAAATAATTTCATTTATCATTTTTAGGGACTAGTGTTTGGTCAATTTAGTGTCCTAAATTTCTCTACATAAATTATCAATCCGGGTATCATAAATTGATGAAGTGTAGTGCACTATATGTGCTAGATGGCCCTTCTTACTTCAGTTTTTTTGTGTTTTAAGTTGTTTTGGGGTTTTGATCTTTTAATTCATAACCAAATCTTAAATCTGCTACTGTTACGAATCTAGAGAAAATGAAATGAGAGCTAAAAATGCTTTAAGCTAGATTTGGAAGTAAAGTTTTAACCAAGAAAATGAAAACAGAGTTTCTCTTCTTGCTATTATGATTGTTTCCAAAACATTAACTAAAAGGACTTAAGAGTGAAATTGCAACTACTATCTAATCAATTACAAAACCAAAGTTTAAATGAGATATTAAAACTGAAAATGTGATTGCAGCTATCTATGATGAACCAAAAATGAAATACTGAAAATAAGATTACAACTATTGTCTAATTTATTGTAGAATCAAAAATTAATGAAAAACTGAAAATGGAATTGAAACTAAATGAAAAACTATGATTGAAAATGAAATTGCAACTAATCTATCATAAAAACTAAATGAAGTGTTTTGTCACTCTGCTACACAATTTTGGGAGAACAACCTCCTTGTGATAGCATTTTGAGGGATTCAGTACTTCATTGTTCTAAAACTGAAAAATTAAATTGCAACAAAATTAAATGAAAGACTAAGACTGAAAGTGAAATTGCCACTAATCTATTATAATAGCTAAATGAAGTGCTTTGTCACTCTACTACACAATTTTGGGAGAACAACCTCCTTGTGATAGCATTTTGAAGGACTCCATACTTCGTTGTTCTAAGAAAAAATAAACATAAAAATGCAGAGAAAGACTCATTCATAAATGAAATATTTCACCACTTAGTTTTAGGATGAACCATCAACTAAAAGGGCTTTCAAAAACATTCACTTACATCATGAGCTACTAAACTAACAACAAAATGGCATTGAAAAAAACTAATGAACAACAAATGAAAGAAACTAGACTAATGATCAACAAATCTAAATTACTCTATGCTACTAACATCAACTTCAAGCTACTGATAAGAAACTAGAAAGTAGTGAAACAAAAGAGCTATTTTGTGCTAATAAGAGGATTGACACAAGATGCATTATGAACAGAGTTAGAAAATGGTTATAAACATCATGGGAAAAAAACACAGTGAATTTACAGTTAACTATGAAAGACAAAACAGAAATAAAATGTAACCTTGACCAACGTAGGGGCCCTCTGCAAAGGTCTCGGATTATGAGCACTTAATCAACATTCCAACAACGCTTCAAGTATCCATGAAACAATGTCTTTATATTAAAACAGAGAATGAGTTCTTCAAACTACAGAGCGAAAATCTGAAATTAATACATAAGCAAAAACTTAACTTGTTCTGTGTTCTTCACACAGGTACTTATAGAGAAATATACAAATGTTTTAAAGAGAGAAATAAGCTACAGCAAAACGTGTAGGCAGGAAAGTATGTGGAATTATTGTCCTTGATTGCTTTAAAACATAAATCTGATGGTAATGGCTATTGGATTCCGTTTGTGCAGGTGGCAGACGAAGTCTGTGGCCTCAGGAAACTGCTTTGGATCCCTATCACTGAGAAACGTGTGCAAAATAGAGTCATGTTTGCCATAGGTTTCTATGTTTGACTTCCCTTTGACTAGAGTCTTCCTCATCAATCTAGGCCAGATGAATAGGATACGATCCATGCCCTGTTGTTTTCCAAGCTACCCATGTAGTCCTTTTCCTCTCTTGACACCTGGAACCTACAAAAGCATGGAAGTAGCTACAGAACAACCGATTAGCTGCAAAATGTGGCTATGTTCCATAGCTAAAAGACAAAAACTTATTCAAATAGCAAACATAATAGTATAACATGTAAATCAGTGAAATATACTCCTTAAGGCAATGTATAATGTTTTTTTATGATAAGGATGCATTTTTCATGGAAAAATAGAGAAGGAAGGATGAGAAAAGTAGCTAAGGGAAAGGCAGTTTTGGAACTCAACATACCTCCACTGCAAGACTATTACATGTCCCCATGCAATCAAAATTGCAAATTCCCTCCTTCTATTGCATTTGTTCTCAGACTTCAGCCAAAACATCTAACCTCTTTTTTCTTTTCTTTGCACCAACTGCCATCCTAGGCTTCCTCATGAGAAATCTGTACTTGAGGTTAATGAGTGCCCTGTTTAGCTTCTTATTCTTCCTGTTTAGTTTTTTGTTCTTATTGTGCCATAAACCCAAGTGAAGCATAGTGTTATCATGGATAATATTATCCAACTTGTTCTGTTCTTTTAAGGCTTCATTTTCTTTTTGGATGTGCCTATTTAGAACTTCTAGCTCATAGATTTCATGTTTAAGTGAGCTAGTTAAAATCTCTTGCGATGTGGCAGGTTGCCCAGGATTAGATGAAGTCCCTGGGTCCACTGATGTACTCCTTTTCTCCAATGACTCTATGTAGTCATAAATCTGTTGTTGGATTGGATCAATGCCGGGAGAGGCTCTCTTTGGGTTTCTTTCAAAGTTTTGTTGAGAAGAGTTTTGTGGGCTTTGTTCATATGGAATATTGTCATGGGACAGAATTGGAGTTTCTTCCCCCAAATATATGAGCTGGGTCTCTTTTTATTTTTCTTTCTTCACTTTGCCCCTGAGTCTAGAACTTCTCCTCAAACTTTGGGAGCCTGTGATTTCTTCCTCTATAACCTGTTTTCTCTTCCTTTCTCTTTATCTTTCTTGACTTGTTCTCTAATTTTGATAAGTCTCTCAGAAAGAAGTTGTTCATCATCCTTAGATGATGAAGGTTCAGGAATATTCTTGTGGATTTCCTCAACCTTTTCTTTCATTTTTCTTCTCTGTTTTGTCTACTTTCTTATCTTTATTAATGTTTCAAAGATGGGCTCTTCTTTATTGTTTTATGTGCTGAAGTTTCAGGAGTGTTTTGAATGGTGAGACTGGTCTTCCTTCTCCTACTTCTTTTTACAGGAATTCCCTCAAGAAATTCTGGAGCATCTTGGAAGAAGTTTCTGACCAAAAAGTCCTTCCATGTGCCCCCTACACTCTTAAGTGATATTCAACTAAAATGTTTACTAGTCCATGGTGATAAAGAGTGGTTTCTATTGCTTCAATTTTCTTCTGAACATTAGTGGCCATTCTTCTCAAACTATACAACAGGAAAAATGGGATATTGAGGGTTCCATATTCAAGAAAATTCATTAAAATTCTTATGTGATATACATACATGGAACCGAACCTTACCTCGCATGTAATAAACTTTTGCAAAATTAATAACATGCTACTCCATTTGCTCTTAAGTGCAGAGATTGGAATCCATTTCCTAAAAACTGAAGTGTCCATACCTGGATTTTTGAGAATGACCTTCCAGGTTTCATCATGAAATTCTTTGTTCTTGAACCACCTCTCTCCTAGCCTTGGTAGCTTGGTTGCTTCAGCAATAAAAGACTCGGTCACTGCAAATTTTATGTCACCTATTTCCACGTCCATTCCATCAAACGATCTAGCAAAAGTTTTGGTGATTTCTTTATGGTGACCATTGAATTTTTCAATGAAACTCAACCAACCAACCTTCTGTAACATTCCTTTCAGTTGAGGATAATCTTCCATGTACTTCGCCCCTATGGGTTCAGTTCTGATGATGAGCCACATCACCTTTGTTCTCTACTATTCTTCAATATTCCCTTCACTGTTTGAGAAATGAGTGACTTCGTAAAGAGGACTGTGTATACGGCAATGAAGCAACTGGTATATAGAAAAAAAATAACTATGGATATGGGGACAGAATGACAGAATATATGGAAGTAAAAACAACTATGAGTATGGGATAAAATGACTGTACATACAACGTATATGAAAACAGAGTAGATACATGCATAAAATGTGTGGAAACAGAGTGTTCACAAGGTATATGAAAACGGAGTGCCTATATGCATAAACTTTGTGAAAAACAGAGTGATTGTTATACACAGAGAATACGAAAACAGAGTGACTATGTGTACAAGGTAACAGAGTGTTTGTATGCACGAAAAGGCTGTGGAAGTATAAGAGAAAAACTTGGTGTAATAAATGAACAATCAAGGTTTTGAGGAGTCGTATTCAAATAGGTTATGTCATGAATCTAACCGTTTAACAGGTGTACTCGAGAAGTCCAGTTAAGTACGAGTCATTGAGTTTAAAATAGAGATTGCATCATTAGACCGTTAGGTATTAAAGACGGAAGGTGTGGCAGAATCATCATGGCAGTCAAATCTCATAATGATAAATCAAGGAGTCATGTGATTATACGAGTTATACAAACTTATGTTTTGTATTGCTTTTTGAAATAAGTTTTTGTTTTTACCTTTTAGAACCATACCTTCCGCTTGCTAATCTCTTGTTGTTTGCTTCCACAAGTGCTTAGATGTGATTGGTCTTCAAAAGTTGTTCTCTCCTCAATTACCTGCATATGAAATTTTATTATGAACTGGCCTCTTTATGCTTGGAATGATGATCAATCTATTGTTGTAGAATCAGATTGGCTACAGAGTAGGATTAGCTACGGAACAGGAATAGCTGCAGAACGTGGAAACAACTGCAGAATGTAAAACAGAGAGTAAAATATGACTTTATGAATGAATGAAATGGAGATGGTTGTGTGAGTGAAAATATGACAAGATGTGTTATAGAAATTTTTGGCACTGCAACCCCAATCAAACATGTCCATAAACCAAGGGCTCCTAAGTCCCTAAAAGTGTTGTTCCATACCCTAAAAGAACAAGGTCAACTGATTACATCATCTCCCAGAAGTTCTCCATGAAAAACTGCTCAGAACTGGTCAAAACTTGACCATGTCACCTGCTCCATGGTCAAAGTGTGATGCATCCCACCTAATGCACACGAGAGGTGTGATGCATACTGAAACACCCTTCTATGGGGTGTGATGGGCGAGAGTGGACAAATGGCAGAGACAGTTTGCGAGGTGGATGATCATGGAATCTTCCAAAAACTTCTCTTGTGACACTTGCCTCTCTGAATTCGCCCAGGGATGAGTAAGAGATCATCAATCTCCAAGTGGAATCAAGAACTATCAGAGAGAGGACACTAATCAGAATCCCAGAAGTTGACTCAGCCCCCTACAATCATCTATATATGGATCCCTCATCCCAGAGATCCAGAGGCTGGAATTTTGTATCTTGTAAGAAAGTGTTGTTGGTTTCTTGTTGGAATGTCATAGTGTTGGGTGATCTAAGCTTTTCATGAGGTGAAAGAAGGGCTTTCATGCTGGAGGATGACGCTGGGTCAAAACAATTGGTTGTAATCCTCTTTGCTATTCTTAATTATTAATAAAGCTATTCAAGTTTTCCTCCACATTCTTGTATGTTTGATGATATATGCATTTGTGTGGTCAATATATATCTGGTCCTATATTGTTTATGATTGTAGATCTCTGTTCTTCGATAGTATTATGCTGCTTTGATTCCACAGGTGCTGTTTGAAGTTGGGTAGACGAAGGAGAAGCAGCAAGGATCTATCAGAAAGGAAAGGAATCAAGCAAGGAACCAAGCACAAGACTGAGGTTCGTGCCCTTCATTCCACTCTTATCTACTTCTCATAAAGGAAAACGAAAGTGGTTTTAGTTTGTTTGTTTCTAAGATAGCTACCAGTCTTAGTGGGACTAGCAGATCCGAGTGGACACTAGATTTCCCGATAAGAAAATGGCGACTCCACTGGGGAGCAAATAGATTGTTTGTTTGTATATATTTGTTTGTTTTATAAACTTATGGACAGAGCCTGAAGTCAAGCCAGCTAGTCTTCAAAATGCATTTGATATGCAAGGGCATAGTAGATCACTGCTGCTTCAGTCTATCTCTGGGTTTTGTTTATAAACTGAACAATTGATTTGCAAACCTTCTAATTTCCCTAGTGGTTGGCCTCGCGGGGCTCGTCTCGTGGGGATTGATTTTGAAGTTGAGAGGGTGAGAAGAAGTATCATAGGTCAGAGGGATCTTTCCTGGTGGGAGATAGATGGATGGCGGGCTGGATAAAGACCTAGCTAGGTCAATTCTAAATAGATCTTTATCCTAACCTAGCTCCCGTGGGAACGGGAATGCCGGGTTTAAGAAGGTGCGGGACGGCGGCCTCACCGAAGCCTTTGACTTTCCCCTTATCCCTCACATTCATCGTCGGCAGAATGAATCGGATTGGTGAGTAATAAATACTACGCCTATATGAAATGAATAAAAGAAAGGCTTTCCTTGCACTAGGAAGCGCAAGCCCCTCCGGGACCTTCTTTCCGCTTCTTCAGGGCGAGCCAGCACATTAACCAATAAACACGGAATCAGAGAGAGAAGTCACACTCAATTCATTGCGACTACTCGCAAACATATCCTTGCGGTTCGATTCGCTGACAATTCATTTCATCATTATAGACAAGAAGTTAGTTCGATTCATTCACACGTTCCATTTACACTAGCACTTGAAGGAGAAGCACCGGCCTACCGCTTGCTCATCCGTCCCTTCTGGCTTATCCATTCCTTTTGGCTTGCTTATCAGTCGTGAAAGTAAGTGTGCCGCTTCCTTCTTGGCATTCGGTGTGTTGGTAGTGAAAGAATGAATTGAATAATCCCGCCTTGGAATATCATAGTGTTGGGTGATCTAATCTTTTCATGAGGTGAAAGAAGGGCTTTCATGCTGGAGGATGACGTTGGGTCAAAACAATTGGTTGTAATCCTCTTTTCTATTCTTAATTATTAATAAAGCTATTCAAGTTTTCCTCCACATTCTTGTATGTTTGATGATATATGCATTTGTGTGGTCAATATATATCTAGTCCTATATTGTTTATGATTGTAGATCTCTGTTCTTCGATAGTATTATGCTGCTTTGATTCCACAGGTGCTCTTTGAAGTTGGGTAGACGAAGGAGAAGCGGCAAGGATCTATCAGAAAGGAGAGGAATCAAGCAAGGAACCAAGCGCAAGACTGAGGTTGGTGTCCTTCATTCCACTCTTATCTACTTCTCATAAAGGAAAACGAAAGTGGTTTTAGTTTGTTTGTTTCTAAGATAGCTACCAGTCTTAGTGGGACTAGCAGATCCGAGTGGACACTAGATTTCCCGATAACAAAATGGCGACTCCACTGGGGAGCGAATAGATTGTTTGTTTGTCTATATTTGTTTTTTTTATAAACTTACAGACGGAGCCTGAAGTCAAGCCAGCTAGCCTTCAAACTTCATTTGCTATGCAAGTGCAAAGTAGATCAATGCTGCTTCAGTCTATCTCTGGGTTTTGTTTATAAACTGAACAATTGATTTGCAAACCTTCTAATTTCCCTAGTGGTGGCTCTAGTAACCTCATTAGATCAGCCCCTGTGATTTCTATTTACTGTACATCATTTGCTCAGCCTAAATCTCTGAACTGAGTTGCAAACTTTGACCAAGAGCTAAGTAAAGTCTCGTCCTGGTACCATCACACCCTCCCTTCAAGGAAACCAATATGCATTGCACCTCCCATGTGCAGTAGGTGGGATGCATCCCTGTTTCCCTGTGTTACAGGTGCGATGATCAGAAAAGGCTAATTTTGCCTCCAGGTCTTAGTTTCTCTTCACTCTTTTCAGCTCTATTATGGATTTTTGCTGGCTATGATTAGTATACCACTGTGGAAACCCCCTTCCTTTCCATCATTCCGCCTCGATTGTGCAAAGAACTGTGAATGTTTTCATGTATTTTCTGCCATTTTCAGTTCTCTTTTACAAAGTAGTAGCATAGTCGAACTGTTTTCTTTTGATTTGAAAGTGTCACAACTATTGTTTTCAGTCAAAGAAAAGAATTCTATTGTTCTTGATGGTCGATTATACAATTACTCTTGTATTTGATTTGAATTAGTAGTTTTTCAAGTGTCAAAAGTAGTTTTCAATTCAAAATAGTAAAGTGTCGTCATTATCTTCCTTTCGTTTTTGAAGAGAAATTTGTTAGTACTGTCGCTTTGAAAGATAATTCAGATTTGTACTTAGCATTCTTCTTGTCATTCACACATTAAGAAAGCTGAAAACAAATACATGCATGTGAATTTTCATTTAGACCGCTTGTTGGTTTGATTTAGGACAATGCATCTGGTGTGTGCTCTCTGCTCTATGTTGAAGTAATATCATCTCTCTTTCTTTAGTAGCTAGGATTTTCATTGCAAAAAGAAGATTAAATGATTGTTTATCATCTTAGATTGCATTTTAGGAATTGTACATCTACATGACACGATGAACCTGAAAGGAAAATTTCTTAAGAAAGATCAACTGTAAAATAAATTTAATGAACCTAAAAACGCTTTGGAACCTAATGCACAACATCTAGAAGTCTAGGCTAGAGACGTATTCCGGCGTCGTAAAGCCTGGTAACTGTCGCTTTCATTGTTGGTTGGGTGATTCCTCCTCTTTGAGACGAAAAGTGCCAGTACAAACTTGTGCTCCCACGTACTGTCGAGTATATATTGGGAGACCACAATAGGCTATATCCTTTATCCATAGGAAGCCATGTCTGCTGCCCTATCGATCGCAATTCACTGAACACAACATTCGGGAAGATTGACTGCCGTACCGTAAAAAGTATTCTGTAGTTTTGCGATTGGTTTGGTAATCCCTCTGTCTAGATTTCCAGAGTAGTCTCTTTCATTCATTTTCAGACTCCTTAAAGGAAAAGGTCCATTTGAGCACTTGTCACTTCAGGCTCATTAAAAATCGAAGGCGACTAGAGTCATATTTTGTTTTTTCTCGACTCTTAAAAATTGAAAAAACAAGTTGTGTCAAAGCATCTAAAATTTATTTTAACCGGAATAATATCACCGTTCCCGCGTTGGTCTTACGTTGAGAAAAATGGAGTCCACCAACCAAGGAGTTCCTCTTAGAGGAAATCCTAGTCCTTTCTCCTCTTGGGGAGATGTTGGTGCACCTCATATGGCCACATTGTCACTTCCAAGATTGACGATTGGCTTGCCAATATGGCTCTTCTCAACCTCCGTCATTCAGAGTACCGCAATTCCTGAACAATCAAGTCAGCAACTAGATGATACTAAAGTTACCCCCCAACCTTCTACTTCATCCAATTCTCCCTCTCCTCCTTCCTCTTCGCTTGATAAAGCCGGTAAGGCCCAAAACCAAGTAACTAAGAAGAAGAAGGAGAAGAAGAAGAAGGAGCCAAAGGTGAAAAGGGACAACCATGCATCGTCTGGCAAAAATCCACACACTGCATCGTCCAGGCCTAAATCGCCATGTGTCATTTGCAAAGGAGACCACTATCATCGAGATTGTCCTTGCATCCCTCGGATATTAAGGGATTGGTCTCCCCGTTTGCACAATCTGGTGTCATCGACCTCTGACAATCATGTTGAGAGTACACCTTCAACCAGTGAAAATGAAGTTCCTTGACAAAAAGGAAAATGTAAATTCCCTTGTAGACTGTGTGAGGGCGATCATGCCCTCCACCGTTGTCCCTTCCTGGACAAAGCTAAAAGAGTTTTGGATGACCGTCTCGCTTCACCGTTATGGCTTCCTCCTGGATATAAGAAACTCTTGCCAAGTCCATCACTGGTTGAAAATCCGACTGACACGCCATTGTGGTCGATCGAAGCATCTGTCATTTAAGATAAACCCGCTAAATCCATACCAGACGAAAGTCAAAAGATTGAGGCGGCAGTTGACCCGGTCTTGCCTTTGGAAGGTCCATCTTCAGATGACACAGTCACCGAAGAGAATGAGAATGACATCGTTAAAATTCTTTTCGTAAACACTGACTCCAATGAACATGGGGGTAGTCTACCCATTCCTTTACCGCAGGAAGGAAGTTGGTCAAAGTCATATCCGGCCGTCTATTCGGTCCCACCTCCAAGCAACCTAGTTGTTTCCTTCGATTGGAACCTACTAGGCAGACCATGTTTACCGATTAGTGTACCATTCCGAATCATTGCACAAATATACAAAATGGTCATGGCCGGTACCATCATAGATGAAGGGGCTTCTGTGAGTATCCTTTCCTCAACTGCTTGGAAAGCGCTTGGTTCGCCATTGCTTCTACCGGAGATGAGAAATCTGACAGGCTTTGACAAAGGAACCAGTTGACCGTTAGGGATCCTTCCCAATGTGCCGATAACATTGAGAAGGAAAATCGTTCACATGAACGTAATGGTTGTCCAAGGACCTCTGGATTATAATCTACTCCTTGGGCGTGACTATATTTATTGCATGGGAGCCGTTGTCTCCTCACTTTTTAGAGTAATGTGTTTTCCGCACGAAGGCAGAGTGGTCAAGCTCGTAGACCAGCCATCGTTTCCCGGCTCACACATAGCAAATAGTCAAATACCATCCCTAAATGGTCTTTTCACGCAAGGAATGTCTCATCAATCTCCAGTCCGTCCACCTAATGAGCGTGAGTGATTCGGGGGGACATGACTGAAACCCAGGGGGCATGCACCCTGGTCTGTTTCGGTAGGAAAACCTTGGGTATAGGGTAGGTTTTCGCGGAGGATATATGACTAATCTGACACACCCGTCCATTTAGGAAAATGGGATTAGACTGGAATAAGATTCCCTTGTCAAAGTTATGTGAGTGGAGGCGACCGCGCCACTCACCTTTGTCTATTTCGGTAGACATCGCCAAGGAAGCATTTTGTCTGCAATGCGGATGGAGAGCTTTCATATGGTAGCCTAGAAAAGTTTTCGCTATACCTGGGGGCATGCAAACCGTTTTGCATGCAAGCGAAGAGTGACCATTTATTATCTTAGTTTGTAGTTTCTCAGCCCTTTAAACTCATAGGATTGGTCGTTCCTAACTTGCATGAACAAAGGATCCGGGGCAAAGCTTTGAAAGGTGCAAGCTCCATAGAAAATGGCATCTTAGATGAGATATCCTTATTATACGACTGGCATGAGCAGTTTTTATGTGGAGTTCAAGCTCATTAAAAATTAAACATAAGAAATGAGCAAATGTTCCCCTAGAGTTTAAGCTCATTAAAAAATGAACCAATTTCCAATAAATAACCATTGTGAATGCATTATCATCAGCTTTTGAGCCTTGGTCGTGTTCTCATCATCACCTCCACTCTGTTTTAGCCGATCATTCACCTCCATTTGATTGTTTACGCCTTTTGAGGAATAGCTGCGAAGAGTGATCCTGTTAGCCATCCTTGTGACACTGCCATGGCTGGAAAATTCCAAACCTTACCTGGAATCAGCTGCTACCCGATATTATCACTCGTTGCTCAAAAAACGAGTCTCCTTTAAGATCTTTTCCACTGACTCATAAAATATGAAAAGATTGCTGAGCAATTGGCCTCTCCAGCTCGTTAAAGCGACCAGAAGTGCTATCCCTCCTCTATATTTTAATCTTTTTGGACCTGAGTGATTATTACACAAAAAGATTGAGCGCTTGTCTTGTTGGGCTCGTTAAAATTACCGAAAATTCATCCCTTTCGTATTGTTTTATACTTTTTCGGACTAAAGGGATTACATGACAAAAACGGATTATTGGAGTTTCCTTTACATCCCTTTTAGACTCTCTAAAATTGAAAAGGACTGAGTTATCTTTGTCGTTAAAGTCGTTAAAACTGAATAGCGACAAACTTGTCCATACAGACAAGAACGAGTTTCACTGTCGCTAGGCTCGTTAAAATATAGCAACGGGTTTGCCCGAAGGGCAAACTATAGAACAAGCATATGTTATCCTCCTCAAGCTTGACAAAAGTAAAGAGGTACTGGTCAGCAATGACTGGGGAAAAATTGGGAATAAAACTTAAAGAAACTTTATTGGTAGCAGGTCGCTCTTGAACATGACACTTTCACTCTGCATTTGAGTCGGGTTGGGTTTTTCCATTCCCTAGTTATATCACCATTGGTCCATCACACCATCCACATTTGGGGTTAACGCTACCAATCCATCATGTCAGTGTCGCTAGTATGTTCAAGAGAAGTCGCTTAGAAAATTCACCTGTGTCTCATCCGCTACAATACATTCACCCTCCATTCTTTCATGACCACCACCCTGAACCTTGTATCATCAGACCATTTTCACCTCCAAAATCATTTACTCCATTTCGTGTCATAGATGTGGGATTCATTAAGGCCCTCCTATGGTGAGTCGCTTCTTGTCGACATTAGCTCATTATCCAAGAAGTCGATTTAAGGACAACCCTTTCAGTACTTTGAAGCTTGCATGCCTCAATGGAAAGTTTCTCACTTCCGACGACAGGTTTACATCAATGGCCTTCGACCGAAAGATTTTGCGTGGTGTTCGACGCCAAATCCATTATTCACACCACGCAAATTGTACTGTAGTACCTTGAGGGTCATCATCATTATCGGTGATTCCTCTCACGCCTGTTAACAGCGTACATCATTGGCTAGTAATCAGGCGATGTCTTTCCATGTTCGACTCCAAAACATCTTTCACATGGATCGACTTGTACTCTGAGTGAAGATTGAACGAGTTTCAAGACCCCGGATCTAGTTTCATCCATCCGGGCTGCGATATATTCAGGAAAATAAAGACATCAAATATACATTGTTGCTGCACAGATGATCATCTGAATCAAAGGATCATGATTCTATAAAAATCATCAGTATCCCACACAGATGGTTGTCTGTCTTATGTACATCGAAATGAATTTATAAAACTGAGCATGGGAATGTCCGCCTCAGCTAGATCATGAAAAATATTATGAAGATAATGTATTGTATTGTATCTTATTACAGGTCGCCTTCCAGCTCGAAAAAACTTCGGATCCTCATGATAAAACATTTCACCCAACATCAAAAGATTAACGACCTCATGCTTTAGGGGGTAACTGTTATAGATATTTTTGGACACTACAACCCCAATCAAACATGTCCATAAACCAAGGGCTCCTAAGTCCCTAAAAGTGTTGTTCTGTACCCTAAAAGAACAAGGTCAACTGATTACATCATCTCCCAGAAGCTCTCCATGAAAAACTGCTCAGAATTGGTCAAAACTGGACCATCTCACCTGATCCATGGTCAAAGTGTGATGCATCCCACCTAATGCACATGGAGGTGTGATGCATACTTAAAAGCCCTTCTATGGGGTGCGATGGGCAAGAGTAGACAAATGGCAGAGACAGTTTGCGAGGTGGATGATCATGGAATATTCCAGAAACTTCTTTTGTGACACTTGCCTCTCTGAATTCACCCAGGGATGAGTAAGAGATCATAAATCTCCATGTGGAATCAAGAACTATCAGAGAGAGGACACTAATCAGAATCCCAGAAGCTGACTCACCCCCCTACAATCATCTATATATGGATCCCTCATCCCGAAGATCTAGAGGCTGGAATTTTGTATCTTGTAAGGAAGTGTTGTTGGTTTCTTGTTGGAATATCATAGTGTTGGGTGATCTAAGCTTTTCATGAGGTGAAAGAAGGGCTTTCATGCTGGAGGATGACGCTGGGTCAGAACAATTGGTTGTAATCCTCTTTGCTATTCTTGATTATTAATAAAGCTATTCAAGTTTTCCTCCACATTCTTGTATGTTTGATGATATATGCATTTGTGTGGTCAATATATATCTGGTCCTATATTGTTTATGATTGTAGATCTCTGTTCTTCGATAGTATTATGCTACTTTGATTCCACAAGTGCTCTTTGAAGCTGGGTAGACGAAGGAGAAGCGGCAAGGATCTGTCAGAAAGGAGAGGAATCAAGCAAGGAACCAAGCGTAAGACTGAGGTTGGTGTCCTTCATTCCACTCTTATCTACTTCTCATAAAGGAAAATGAAAGTGGTTTTAGTTTGTTTGTTTCTAAGATAGCTACCAGTCTTAGTGGGACTAGCAGATCCGAGTGGACACTAGATTTCCCGATAACAAGATGATAAATGAAAAATGGAGATGGAAGAAATGTTGGAGAGTAAAAATTTATTGGTGAAATATGGTAGTGGAGTGAAGTGAAATTTTGCAAAAGTAAAACAGAGTGAAAATGAAATAAAACAATGAATTTTGCAGAATGCAAAGTGAGTCACCATTTTTCTTTTTCCAGAAAAGGAAATGGAAAATATAGGGTGTCAGAAGCTTTTGATTTTCACCCTGTATTTTCTGTATAAGCATGCCAATCAGTGATTGGTTTTCAACCTTATACAATTATTTTTTTCTCTTTCACTTTTTTTTATGTAGGAAAAAAAAGACTAATTTTGTTATGAAACGAGCTCAAGAAAAGATAGAAAAGATAGATCAACGCCTTAAAATTTAGCCTCTTCGAGGGGGCAACCTCCTTTGCATTACATAAATGAACAATTCTTGGATGATTCAAATGAAAAAACCTCCTTTATATATATAGGAGTCTAAGGAGTCACAATATAACCCAGCCGACCTACCAATAATAATATAAAGCCACAAAAATAACAATAGATGGATTCTATGGGGCACAATAATAACAATATGGGGACAATAGGGGCACAACAATATTAATAAGGGGTATAACTACAATAGTAATGGGGTAATCACTAGTATTATAGGGACCCAACATGCCCCTCTCCTTCCAAAAAAGTGTTGTCCTTAACGCTTGAGTAGTTCTGGATGCTTCTGTATAAAATTCTCATCCTCCCATGTGGAATCTTCAACAGATAAGTTCTTCCACTTGATAAGATACTCTGAAATTGATCGATTTCGTAGCTGTTGAGTTCTTGTTTCTATGACTGCTTCTGGTTCCAATATAATTTTTCCTTCTTCGTCAAGTTCTGGCAATATTGTTTGAACTGGGAGCTTATCGCCTATAACCTTCTTTAAACATGAAACATGGAAAACTAGGTGCAATCGAGAAGCTGTAGGAAGCTCCAATTTGTATGCCATAGTACCAATCTTTTGCAACACCTTGTATGGACCATAATACTTTGGTGATAATTTATTATCCTTCTTAGCTTGCTTGAGGGACATTTGCTTATATGGTTGTAGCCATAGGAATACCCAATCACCTACATCACAACTTCTTTTGCTGCGATGTTGATCTGCCTGTTGTTTCATTCTATTCTGTGCCAACACAAGGTTATCCTTTAAGAGTTGGAGGACTTGTTTTTGATGTTCAATATGATGTTCCACTACTTGAACCTTAGAATTTTCTCTTAAATATGATGTGATGGATGGTGGCTGATACCCATAAAGTGCCATAAATGGGGTCATTTTTGTTGATGTATGGAAGGAAGTGTTATACCACCATTCAGCCAAAGGCAACCATTTGACCCATTGTGTCTGTTTATCCCATCAGATTGAGGATGATAAGATGAGCTATGAGCTAACTGAGTACCAAGACAAGAAAATAGTTTTGTCCAAAAATTTCCAGTGAAAATGGGATCTATGTCACTTACAATAATCTTTGGGTTTCCATGTAGCTTTTGAATTGTTTCCATAAATGCAGTAGAAATTGTACTGGCTTTAAATGGATGTGATAATGCACAAACGTGTGCATACTTGGTAAGTCTGTCAACTACCACCATGATGACACTCTTTCCCTCATACTTGGGTAAACCTGTGATAAAATCCATTGAAACCTCCTCCCAACGTTGGCTTGGAATGGATAAAGGTTGTAATAGACCTGGTGTCTTAATTGTTTCAACTTTATTTTGTTGGCAAACCAAACATTCCGCCACAAAATTTTGAATATCTGATTTAAGGCCATCCCAAAAAAATTCCTTCTTAACCCCGTGGTAAGTTTTTAAAAATCCCGAGTGCCCTCCTAAGGGAGAAGTGTGCAATTCCTTAAGAATCTTTTGTTTTAGCTGGGAATTCTTACAGAGGTATAAGCGATCTTTCTACCATAACGAATCATTTTTCCAGCTAAATGTATCCAACATACTGGAATCTTGTTGTAACTTTCGAATAAGTGCCCACACTTCTTCGTCATTCTTCCATTCCTCCCTTGCTTCGTTTATCCAATCTGGTTGGATAATAGAAATGGCACACAACAATGCTACCACATCCTCATCCTTTCTTGAGAGTGCATCTGCCACCACACTTTTCTTCCCTTTTTTGTATATGATTTCAAAGTCATAACCCAACATCTTTGTGACCCACTTTTGTTACTCTTCAGAGGATAATATTTGTTCTAAAAAGTATTTAAGGCTATCATGATCCGTTTTTACCTTGAAGTGTCTTCCCATTAGGTAGGGTCGTCATTTCTTAAGTGCATGGAGTATTGCCAACATTTCCTTCTCATAAATAGCTTTGTGTAAAAACTTTCCCTTGATTGGATGACTTTCAAAATCAATGGGTCTTTCATCTTGCATTAAAACAGCACCAATTCCATTTCCTGAAGCATCACATTCCATAATAAAGGTTTTTGTGAAGTCCGGTGTAGCTAAGACAGGTGCTTGGCACATTGCCTCTTTAAGATGTTCGAAGGCCTTTGTTGCTTCTGGAGTCCATGAAAATGCATCTTTCTTCAATAGTGTTGTTAGAGGTTCTACTATTCTCCCATAATTCTTAACAAACTTGCAATAATACCCTGTCAACCCAAGAAATCCTCGTAGATGCTTTATGGATGTGGGGATTTTCCATTCTTTAATGGCTTTAATTTTGCTAGGGTCTACCTTAACTCCTTCATGAGATACAATATGACCCATATATTGCACCTCTTGTTCTGCAAAGAAACATTTGGATCTTTTTGCATATAATTATTTCTCCTCTAATAGTTGTAGCACCCTGTCAACATGTTCAACATGATCCTTCCAGGACTTGTTGTAGATTAGTATATCATCAAAAAATATTAACACAAATTTTCTAAGGAATGGTTTGAAAATTGAATTCATCAAACCTTGAAATGTTGAGGGTGCATTGGTAAGGCCAAAAGGCATGACCAAAAATTCATAATGACCCTCATGAGTTCTAAATGATGTTTTTGGAATGTCTTCAGTCTTCATTCTGATTTGATGATATCCTGAATGAAGATACACCTCGGTGAAGTAAATTGATCCATGCAATTCATCCAGTAATTCATCAATGACAGGAATGGAAAACTCATCTCTAATAGTGAGCTTGTTGAGCTCCCTATAATCCAAACACATGTGCCATGATCCATCCTTCTTGTGCACCAATACTACTGGAGCAGAGAAAGAACTTTGACTCGGTTGAATTATACCAGCCTCTAGCATTTCTGCAACCATGCGTTCAATTTCACTCTTTTGGGCATAGGGATATTTGTACGGCCTGATGTTTGGAGGAACACTTCCTGGAATCCGATGAATAGCATGATCATGATCACGAATAGGTGGGAGACCTTTGGGAGTCTCAAATACCTTGGAATGATTGTCCAAGACTTTTTGGAGATCTGGAGAAATAGATGATTCCAATGTGGAAACATCTAGCAAACATAATTGTGTAATTACACCTTTTCATTCGCTTTTTAGAAGCTTTGTCATACCGTTAGAGCTGATTATATTTCCCGATTTCCCTGAAATACCCCTTAATTCAACTTCCTTTCCTTCCACAGAAAATTTCATGAAAAGTTCTTGAAAATTAAAAGCTATTGTACCCAAGGATTGTAGCCATTAGACTCCTAATACAACATCAACACCTCCCATTGGAATGGAAAGCATTGGGCTAGTCAATACATATTCTCCCATGGATAGCTTGATATTATGGCACTATCCAGAGCAATTTATTGTTCCTTGAATTGCAACCATCACTTGACACTCTGGTGCTAGATATAAGAAGCAATTCAATTCTTTTGCTACCTTACAATGAATAAATTGTGGGTACTTCCTGAATCAATCAACACTATTACCTTTTTCTTCTTGATTTGTCCTTCTATCTTGATTGTTTGAGGAGTGGTAATTCCCACCAATGCATTACAAGATATGGTCAGATTCATTTTTTCTTCATCTAGGCTTTGTTCCTAGAGTATATCCTCTTCTTTTGACCTTTCTTGCTCCTTTTCTTCTTCCTCTTCACAATCTATGTAGAATAATTTCTTCTCAGCACACTTATGACCTTTAGTGTATTTGCTATCACAACTGTAACAAATCCCTTTTGCTCTTTTTTCTTCCAATTGTTGTTGTGTCAACCTTATAGGTTGTGGAAGACTAGAGGCAACAACACTTCCGTCTTTATAGCTGTGAATGGTATGCTTCCTGGTTGCCATAATTTTGCTTTCATTTTTCTTGCTAACCTGAATGCCTTCTCTAATGAATCAAGTTCCCAAAGGTGAACATAATGTTGGATATTATCCTTTAAAGACCCTATGAACACATCAATCCTATGCCCCTCTGGAATATTTTTTACCCTGATGTTCAATTTTTGAAACTCCTCAATGTGCTCCATTATTGAACCCTTTTGTTTGAGAATTATCAATTGGCTTAAAAAAGTGTTGCTTTTTGTATCCTCATAATGTGCTATCAATTCTTCCATAAAAATTGCCCAAGTGATAAATTGTTTACGAGAGCAAAGCCATTGATACCATACAAACTGATTTCGTTCCAAATATAAAGTTGCAATACGTACATTTTGTGTGTTTTGCACATTATTGAGATCGGAAAATTGCTCCATCTGTAATATCCATGTTGCGGGATCCTTGCCATCAAACTTCCTCATATCGATTTCTGGAATATGGTGTGTCTTTGATCCAACATTAGAGTCTATGAATCATGATTAACATTTCCTTTGTTTGCATCATGAGTTTCCTTTCCTCCCCTTTCACCATTAGTAAGTATTTCTTGTAGAAAATTTGTCAAATCTGCCTTCAAATCTATCTTCAAATTGTCAATCTTGGCTTCCACGCCCTTTATCTTAGATTCCACTCTATTTAACTTAGCTTCTGTTAGCTTTTGTGAGAGTGAAATTTGTTGCACTTGGTCTTGTAATTTTGATATATCATGTAGCATTTCTTGCTCTTCTTCATGAGTCATGCTAGAGCTTTCAGATTGCTTACTAGGTGTTTGCATTTTCTTTCCTCGAGGCATCACTTACCGATACTAATGCTCTACTATGCCCTTTGAATTCCTTCAAAATAATTTTTCAAACCAAGCTTAAGCAAAAATTTAAAAAAATCTACACACCTTTTTTCACTTTGTAGGAGCTCGATATTTCCTCTGATGTATCTCTGTAATTTCGGATCATCCAATTGTAAAATTGTGACCTATGGTAGCCCTCTGTTTCCTCTTTCTAATGCCACCAGTGTGACCCCAATCGGATTCTCCAATGAAGAGTTATGCCAAATCTCCCACAGTGACATGATTGTAGACTAATTTAGTAGAGCGAACTTGTACGACGTGCCACATGTCCCTGTTTTGACCTTTGGCACTGAAAAATATATACAAGAAACTACAGTCCATCCTCTTTTTGTACCTTCTTACAAAATTTCAATCTGATGCTCAAAGAGAATTTTATGATGATTTCCCCAGGTCACCTGTTTGCAATGTAATTCAGGAGTCTGCAAAAATACCAACTTCCTCAGATCATATCTCCGCAAATATAGCACAAAAAACTCTGAAATTCAAACCCGAGCTTCAACGCGATGTCTTCTCAAATGGGTTTTTTTTTAGCTTTTGAAACGTCGCCAAAAAAAAGTTATAGTGAAAATGCCATGATGACCTGTTTGGAGTAGCGAAACCCTAGAACCCAAAGCTCTGATACCAAATGTTATGAAACCAGCTCAAGAAAAGATAGAAAAGATAGATCAACGCCTTAAAATTCAGCCTCTTCGAGGGGGCAACCTCCTTTACATTACATAAATGAACAATTCTTGGATGATTCAAATGACAAAACCTCCTTTCTATATATAGGAGTCTAAGGAGTCACAATATAACGCAGCCGACCTAACAATAATAATATAAAGCCACAAAAATAACAATAGAGGGATTCTATGGGGCACAGTAATAACAATATGGGGACAATAGGGGCACAACAATATTAATAAGGGGTACAACTACAATAGTAATGGGGTAATCACTAGTATTATAGGGACCCAACAAAGTTGGTGGAGAAGAAAGATTCTTCTTTACCAACTTCATTTCAGAATTGTTCTGAAATATCTTGATGAACTCCTCTTTTGAGATTGGTTTTTTATAATTTTTCAATATATGACCATTCACAAGGAGAGGAGTTTAAATTTCATTTATTGTTCTTATCCTTACTACTCCATGACTGAAAAAATTTCAATCCCATATGGCCCAAGCCAATGAGTTTGAAACTTCCCTTGAAAAGATTTATACTTTGAATCAAATAACAGTGCCCAATCTCCCTCTTGAAACTTCTTGTCCTTGATGTATTTGTCATGCCATGTAGCCCTCTGTTGTTGAACTAGACTAGTCCTTTTAATAGCCTCTTGTCTAATTTCATCAAGTTCATTCAATTGTTCTAGTCTATGCTTTTGAGATTCTGATAAATCTATCCCCAACTGGACTGCCATCTTGAAAGTTTTGACTTGGAACTCTATCGGGAACAGGACTTGTTTCCCATAAACAAGTTCATAGGGTGTATGTCTAGTTGTATTCCTCCATGTAGTTCTGTAGGCCCATAAGGCTTCAAGAAGCTTTTCTGCCCAATCTCTTCTATGTAGATGCAGAGTCTTGGCGAGGATTCTTTCAATCACTTTATTTGTAGACTCCACTTGACCATTTGCTTGTGGATGATAGGGAGTGGATTTCCTATGCTTGATTTTGTACTCCTCCATAAGATTATCCATCATGTTGGATGTGAATTGAGGTCCCTGATCTATTACAATTTCTCTTCAAACACCAAAGCGAGTAAAAATATCCTCAAAAAGAAAACTAACTACAGATTTTTCGTTAGCAAAAAGTAATGTTTTGGCTTCTACCCATTTGGTGACATAATCAGTGCATGCCAATATATAATTTTTCTACTTGGATGGAGGATTAATAGGTCCAATAAAGTCTAAAGCCCATTTTTCAAAGGGTTTGATAAGTACTTGAGGTTGTAATGGCATTTCATTTGAGGGAGCAGGATTCCCTACCCTTTGGTAGCTGTCGCACCTTCTGACATATTCTTTAGCATATTTGAAGATGGATGACCAAAAATATCTTAAAGAAAGGATTTTATAAGCTGTTCTCTTGTCAGCAAAGTTTCCACCACACGGCTCATCATGACATGCTTTGAGAATATCAGGCATTTCATCTTCCCTGTCACACCTTCTAATCATAAGATCTGGCCCTATTTTATACAATTCGTTAGTGATCCATCAATATCTTACACTATCTTGAATAATCTTTATTTTCTCTCTAGGAAATAAATGTGAAGATAACTTCCTTGTAACCAAGTAGTTAGCAACATCTGCAAAACAAGGAGTTTGCGTAGTTACTTCAAAGTGATATTCATTAGGAAACTTATCTTCAACTGGAGATTCTTCTTTGATATTTTGAATCTTGGACAAGAAATCAACAACTGTGTTTTGTTTTCCAGGCCTATCTAGCATAGTAATGTTGAATTCTTGCAAAAGTAAAAGCCATCTTGTAACTCTGCCATTAGTAATAGGTTTATTCATCAAATATCTAATTGCATAGTGATCTGTATGAAAAAAAGTTTCATAGCCTGTTATATAGTGTCTAAACTTGTTAATTGCATGAACAACAGCTAAGAATTCTTTTTCAGTCACAGTATAATTCAACTCAGTGGGAGTCAAATGTTTACTTGTATACTAAATGGAATAAGGAATCAAATCTTTTTGTTCCAATACAGCTCCCAGAGCTATATCTGAAGCATCTGTAGAAACATGGAAAGGAAGATTCCAATTTGGTCCTCTCAAGATAGGTGCTTCAAATATTTTTTCTTTCAAGGTTTCAAATGCTAGTTGACAATCAGGATTCCACTTGAATTCAAAATCCTTTGTAAGAAATTTGAAGAGTGGAGATGCTATTTTAGTGAAGTTTTCTATAAATCTTCTATAGTACCCTTGGAATTGATAACTTACAGATGACTTCAACTTTAGATTTGTCAACTTTAATCCCATCTCCTAAAATGTGATGTCCTAAAACAATACCTTTTGTAAACATCATAAAGCATTTTTCATGGCTTAGTGAAAGGTTTTTTTCTTTACATCTTTTAAGGACTTTTTCCAAATTTTCCAAAGCTTCTTCAAATGTGTTACCATAGACTGTAAAATCATCCATATATACCTCTACACAATCATGTATAAGATCAGAAAAAAATTCCTAGTACTGCTCTTTGGAATGTTGCTAGTGCATTACATAACCCAAAAGGAAGCACTCAATAGGAAAAAGTTCCCCATGGACAAGTAAATGTGGTTTGATCCTGATCCTCAGGTACTACCTGAATTTGATTATAACCACTAAAACCATCCAATAATGAGAAATAATTTTTACCTGCTAATGTATCTAACACTTGATCTATAAAGGGCAAAGGAAAGTGATATTTCAAGGTTGCTTTATTCAATTATCGGTAATCAATGCACACCCTCCATTTACCATTCTTTTTAGGCATAATTACCAAATGAGAAACCCATTGGCTATCTGAAATTGGGTAAATGAAGCTTACATTGAGTAATTTTTGGAGCTCTTCTTTCACAATTTCCCTAAGATTTGGATTCATTCTTCTTTGAGGTTGTTTGATTGGTCTACTATTTTCCTCAATATAAATATGATGGATACAAGTCTTAGAATCAATACCTTTCATATCGGTATACTCCCATGCAAATGCACCAGAATTTTTTTGTAATATTTTGGTTAGCTTCTCTTGTTGTAGTTCCTCCAAGTTTTTGTTTATGTTCAATGTCCTACCTGGAAAAATTTTAATTGTAGAGCTACCAAACTCTTCCATAGAATAGAGAGACATCTGCCTAGATGACAAGTATTCAACATTAGATTTTTTTTGGAATTGTGCATGATCATACTCTGAAGATGTTTCAAAATTTTCCAATGTACTCAAAATTTGACTATCTTCACTAATTTATGACATAGTAAAGAGAGGTTGAATATCATCTTCTTCATCGATCAACTCATTGTAATCTATTTCTGTGATTTCTTTTGCTGGAGGATACAAAGTAAATTTCTTTGTTGAGTTACCATCAGAAATATACATGTCACTAGATCTACAAC